>JALBCR010000379.1:0-360956 GCA_030710515.1 Abscondita cerata | reverse complement strand
GGGAAGCGTGCCGGAAGGCCAGAAGACAATGGCTGTGGTTTGAGAACTGGTCGATGTTCAGATGGAATAACCCAAAAGAAGAAATGAAAGCCATGAACCCTGATGAATAAAGTCGTGAGGCAGGTAGCTTCATGGTTATATAGTATCCGGCTTCGCTTGAGCCGTGAGGTTCTAAAAGAGATCGTAGCTCAATAAGGTTCAAAGGCGCCATCCATGTGTATAAAACCGGTTCAAAGAGGAGATACAGAAGCCGGTTTCTAAAGCCCAAGGCTGATCAAGAAGGTCCTGAGAGATAGAGTTGTTCGAAGGAACAAAGCCAACCTAAAGCATCTGTAGCCCACGCGCCGAAAAGAAAGCAGCGTGTACTAACAGAATTAAATGATCTAAACTTTATCCATGACCTGTATCTGAAATCTTTGAATGCCCAACTTTGACCTTAAGATGGCGCAACTGTAATGGAAGTTAAAAGTTGTTAAAGAATAGGTGAATGAATTATGATATTGTTTTAATACCAGCCCTGATACACATCTGAACACTTCAGAAAATAAAAACCGTAATAAAAGTAATCCAAAATAAGGTTTCATATATAATAATACTAATAGAAAACCTTCCTAAGGTGTTAAGAAGCCCGAGGTGCGATATACAGCACAGATGCACGTATTCATATGGTTCACTGGATTTTGAGTCCCTGATCCGCATTCAAAAGTTTGGCAACTTTAATGCTTTGAATTATACATTAGATCACTGTAATACGCTCACTGGCTATCAAATAAAGCGCTGAACTTATCTTTCTCCGGCAAAAACCAGCTAAGATCACTAATGGTAATTGTTGGAATAAGAGTTCTGAACTCACATCGGGTAAAAATGTCTGATGTAAAAGAAAGCACCAAACTGATGGCACCTGAAGTGGTTTCAGCTCATACTCAATCAACTGATGGCGATCATCGGCTTCGTTATTTTTTATTTTCTAGCTGATGGTGGCAGGCGTGTCTCTTCACCAAGATAACAAAACGATGCAACAAAAAGGCTTCTTTGGGAAGAAGCTCTAATCAGCACGAAGGGATCTGAGCTTCCCGGGCAGCTGAACCCGCGTTCTTACTACTTTAAAACAAAAAACATCTTTGAACAAATATCTGAATAAATTATCTCCAAAACAATACAAGGTTTGATCATTCAACGCAATGTTGCGGAGCAGCTGGGAGCTGAGCGGATGCCCAAATATCTAATCGATCAAGCTGAGGTATTGTTACAACCGCTTGACCGCCAATTCCTCAAACCCATCTGGCGTAACCCCAAAAGCAAGAATCAAAAGAGCCAACCCGGGTGAACGACGCAGAGAACGTCGCCGGAACAGGACAGAACGACGGAAAGATCCAACGGAACCTTCCGCGAAACCCAATGCTCACAGAGAGAACACGCCGCGTGCGGTCAGTCCCGTTATCATCGGCAATTGGAGAAACGCAAATTAATCGCCAGCGGCATGTCCCTTTGATCGATACGCTGATAATCGGCACGATGCGAAAAAGCCGGGCGCATTATCCCGACGCCACTCCAGTCATCGTCATCGATGGTGAGAACTACAAACTAGCCCTCAGTTAGAAGGGCGATAAACGCGCCTCAAAGCCGGGAACCTTCTCTGGTTATGCCGCCAACACGCTAACAGCTCAATAGAACTGGAAATGAACAGTTTAACCACAGGTTTATGCAGTCTGAATCTACTAGTGATCAGTAGTGCCACCACAGAACATTATAATGCCAAAGTAATTCTAAGAATCGCAAAGGGCCTAACGTAAAAGGACTGACGGAAAGAATTTAATGAGATCATATAAATCAACCTGAAGATAAGACTTAAGGTAAGCCAAGGGAGATCCTGATCCACCTTTCCAGCGAAATGGTGCCAATGCCTTGCAGAATCCGGGGACACTCTTCATCCAAGTTAAAACCTGTCCTGGTGAACGCAAGGTAATGTCGCGTAATGACATTTGAGACATCCCGGAAAGAATCATTTCAAGTCTTAGTCTTTGCACGCTGAAGGCATACAGCAAGATACCTCATAAAGCGTTTCGACCTAGTGATAAAAAACTCGATTAGTGAACCTTGAGTTAAACGGAAGAGAGCTAAATGATATTTTAAGATTAATATTTGTCAATACAAGCTCTGCAACTGGTTGTTAGAAGAAGAATAAAGAGAGTAACGATCAGCACAAAGAAATACGCATTTGTATGATCAAAAAAGTTATTATTGAGCGAAAATGCCGAAAGTAATCACTGCAGCCCTTCTTAAACAAAGAATAGTTAAGACCTAAAATGGAGAGCGTTACTCTGCTGAGCTGGAGACATAAAACAGCCAAACAAACAGAACGAACTGGCCTTCAGGCGTGCGTTCCTTTGTTAAGACTGGTGTCGACACCCCGCCAACCAGACGATCCTTGCGATCTCCGGTTAGAAACTGACATGAACTGGCTCTCCGATGGAGATGCCTGATGTCCGGTTATTTCGCCTTCAAGAAACGCGGCGTATTATTATCGTTATTGGTAGCGAGATGCCGTCAGCAACCCGTAGTCAAGAAGTGTATGAACCCGGGGCCACAGAGGATGCGCAGTCAATAAGAAATATTAAAACTCCAACGGATGACGTACGCAATGCCACGAGGAAACATGATTTGATGGCAACCTGTCAAAAACGTTAATGGAACCACGGATCTAGCATAAACGTCGATGAGCGCGCTACTACGGTACAAATGGAGGCCGCAGCCAGCATTGAGCAGCCGTGATACACAAGAGCCGAAGCTTCAAAGCACTTGAGCTGAGAACTGTCGGATCAGACAGATAATCACCAGAAGTGTCATCCCTTATTAGATCTTAATTCAATGATAAGCACCTGGCAGGATGCCAGCATACAAATACCGTTAATGTACACTATTTAGATCTCATTGTGCTAACACTTCTTTCTGCCAATGTTCTTCCCTTTATTTTAAGCTGAGAATTTCTAAAATAGAACCGTACTTTTAATCAGATCAGTTGATAACTTATTTTTCGTCATATTGAGGTCCCTATAGTCCTTTCAATAAAAGCCAAGAATCTCAGCCAGAATACTTCCTATGTCTCCAAGACGCAAAATTATGAAGGCTGGATAAGTTGAATGAAGGTTAGCTAAAGCGAACTTTTTGTGAATCAAAGAGATGGCACTAAAACGTATACAAAAAGTATCGGGGCGGTGGTGCCGGAGTAAATAACCAGCACCGAATAATGAGGACTGCCAATTTTTACCTATAATTAACCCGAACTGATCGTCTTTAAAACAAATTTTATACAATAAAAAATATATGTGGTTACACCTTATCAACTATTAGACACTTAAATAACAATATCCGGCAGCCCAGCAAACTAAGAACGGCAATATACGGCAAAGAGTTAGCCGTCGTGAATTCACAACGGACGCAAATGATTTTCCAAATGATGACTTGAAAAAGAAATGGATTAATCCCAAACCGGTTTAAGAACTAGCAGCGGTCGCAGCTATAGATAATCTTCCACTGGTCATGACTGAAGTTGAACAAACTTAAAAGCCATTTGAATCAGCCCAGACTGGATCCCCAGCAGTGAGAAAAAATCTAAAATGATAGAGCCAGCTTTTGCAGCGGTATTCAAAAGGTCTCAAATGTAAACGTCACTTTGTAGACAGAAAGTCAAGCATTTTGGGTAAAGAATAGTATCAGATCAGCTGAAAAGAGAGTTCAAAGATTCAGCAAACCTTGTTCACGATCCCAATTTTGCCTTCTTGGCGATACGGGCGGACCTGGGGTGAAGGGCAAAAGGCAGCCCTTCAAATTACTGGAGCGTTTCCCCGCGTGTCTCCTGAGCCAGCGCCGGAATCAGCCGGCAGAAATGAATAAAAACACCATCACGCCGTAATCTTACAGAAAACTGGCCGGCAAATCGATAACCATGAGTCCGCCGATAATCGTTATCCTTCGCTATTTCGGGGCCTTCGTCGGTATTAGGCAAACGTTAACGAGAATGGCGGCGGAACGCCCAGCAAGCAACCCGTGTTCAACAGCAGTAATCAAAACCATGAGATATGTAAGCGCACAAAAATCGGTCTTCAATAATTTGACAACAACCAGAGGCGTGAGCCAGTTTCGTTCGCATCCAGTTCACCGGGAACCTGAATGGGCCCAAGAACCCGGCGGACAAACGTTGGCCCAGTGACCTTTAAATGGCTTCAAACAAAGCAACTGCAGCTAATTCAGCAGAGGGGCGGATTTCGGGAACGCCTTTTCGTCAACGATAACTCGACGCCGGGTCGATGATCGTGCCAGTCCGTACCGCCGGCAGCCTCGCGTTATTGCGCCGGCAGCCGCGCATTTGTCCCGCATTTATGAAGTGCCACATGGGCAGAACCATTGGACCGCAGATGAAAATCCGAGAGAACCGGCGTCAACCAAATGGTAAATTAGCGTTGCGTTCAGTTGGTACAGAGGCAAAGCCAAAACCGACCTGCGAACCAATAGTTTTAACGGGCATCGTTTACGCAAACGAATACGTCCAGAGACAAAGCAGCAAGGTAAAACAGGCGCCATAACGGAAGAGACTAAAAGTAACCAGAGAAATGACAGATTCTAAATTGAACTGAGTATCAGCGTTAAACCGTCTGAAGCAGAACTGCAAGTCAAACAGTCATAATCCAGCAAGTTTATTTATTAACCCCAAAAGAAAAGTGAGCTGTCAACTCCAGAATGGTGATTTGAAGGAACTGATCGTTGTTACGTCACTATATTACGGCACTCTGAAAACGAGAATGTGAAATCATCTAATACGAATGGCTCGCGTCCAAAAAGGCCTTTGGTTTTGAGTCACCTGCAAGATTAATAAGAGTCACCCCAACCCGAGGTCAATAAACACCGAGCGCGGTGACGCCGAGATCATCTCGGTCAATATTCGTTAATCGCCAGATGGAACCCGCTTGAGCACACGCGGTCAAGTTTCTGGAACGCACAAATGAAAAGGTCCGGGGCAAGAATGGTCCTGAAGCTGGGTGGTTTCCTACATGTAGTCTGAGTGGCAGTTATCCTTGCCAATGGAGCGGCTTCCAGCCGAGTTGCTTCGGCTCGTAAAGAACTGGGTATGGATCAGCCTTGAGGAGATGAGAGTCGTTGCCAAGCTCCCCGACAGATCGCCAGTTTCGCACAGCAGTAAACACCAAAAATGATCCGCGGAACCGCGGAGTATGAACCACGCGATACGCGCCAAAGCGACACGCCGTAATTCATAAATCGGTTGTTAACCACAACGAACCAAAGAAGAAAACGAGACCGATGGCGGAACCATCGATGTTCGAGCGATTCAACGACCGACGCCGTATCGGAATTTCACGCGTAATTTTTGTTTCCGTGAACGTTAATCGGGCAAACAGGAGAGTTCCAAGATTCTGGCCCGCCGCGTTCCATCAAAACCCGGCGTCGGGATCCACTACAGGTGTCCGTTGTGGCGCGGTAAAATCTTATTTTCTTTAATAATGTCTCTGAGGATTGAACTGTAATGATTTAATGACCCTTTAAATCATTATATGAACACGGAAAATTAAGATAAATATTTAGGGAATATCTGAAATATTAAGATACTGTCGAATATGTCCCATAATCATATACACTCATATACATTCATCGGGGTCCATTTTGATAGTCACTTAAGAATAAAGACAATAAAGTGGAAAAAAATTTAATGATCAGGGATAATGCAAAAAAGAAACACCAATGCGAAAACAAGCTCAGTTCCTATGCCTGGTCTATCTATCGGAGTATTAAAGGGTTTTTTTCACACAGATGTTTTTTATGCCGAGGGTTCTTAATTCAAATTTCTTATCTGAAGCTATTCAAAATATTTTGATCTCTTCTAAACATGTCAGTCCGATTTACTGAGATATCGATTTGGGCAAATGATAAATATCCATGGTCATGTAATGACAATAGTCTGACTTGTTTAAATAGAGAGACTATATCTGCAAATGAGCACCTGTGGGAAATAAATTATAAAGCCAGTCCTCTGCAAGAATATTTAAAGCAGGACCCTCACGGAGTATTTTTGGGGAGCTGGTAATGGTCAAGTCCACTCGTTAAAGTGGGTGAATGGATAACTAGACATGACTATCTGCTACACCATACAAATCGAGTAAGGTCAAACAGAAAACATTGCAATGCAAAAAAACCGAATTGAATTGGAGCGGGATTTGAAGGGTTACTGGTTGGTAAAAAACATCTATGGTTCCAACCGCTAATCGGCATCGATTCAAAAATCTGACCGAAACGCGTCGCATGTTGACAAACCGCTGGTAACGATTATCCGTCCTTATCGGCGAGATCCGGCGGCGGTGGATCGACGTCCAATAATCCAACAGCAAAATATCAACCAAAGCGAACGAGCGAACGAATATTATCTCAATTTCGTCCACGGATAACCGTTACCGAACTCCGCGCGGCAATTTTTGAATAACGCAGCGCGGAAGCCGGAAGTTAATTACGCCGTTTCGGCAGCCGCGGTAATCTTTCTCGTTCATAATAATCCGATGGCGAATGGTTAACGGGTAGATTGTTAAAGGGTCGAGTTTCCGGCGTACGCGTCGATGAATTATCGCCCAAACGAATACGAGAAAGACGTCGCAATAGATAACTCAAATAATCGACTTGGCCCGCGTTAACTAACACGATCTAATCATATTATAACAATATCCCAAAACAACGATCTGATGTCATGCAAAACGAAACTTGAACGAGCAAAAGATAAAAAAGTTAGCAGGCAAAGCAATGAATAAATCAGTCAGAAAAAGGAAATCGTAGAATCTGAATTTTAAGGAAGAATGATTCTAATGAAATTATTCGAGATCGAGCCGATTCAGGAAAAAGAACTGGTCCCAACCGGTTTTTTGCTTCCAGTCGGTAGGTTTGTCACGTTTGATTTATTATTGAGCGTTTGAAATAAATCATCGCGGTTAAGGCGGATTTTTGGTAATTTATATTATTGCAAAAATAAAGCAAAGATCCTTGATCCTGGTCCCAAATCAATCACGACCGTTTTACGTTGTTTGTTTTCGATATAATGGATCGCACGAAGGTTTTTAAAAACTGCCGTTTTCCGGGTACAAGGACGGAAATTAACTGTACTACAAAGCCGTTACACAAAATTGTTCGCAACCGTTTATCTACACATTATTAGCCAAATACGTTTGCGTCAGTATGTGGAATGTGTGACATCACAGAGAATTGCGTTCGCATTATAATGGATTGTAATAAAGTGTAAATTGAAAACATATTTTTCTAAGGAAGAGAATTTAATTTACCCGAAATTATAAATATGCTCATCAATTAAAATCGAAAAGTTTGAAGTACTACATTAATAAATCAAGGCATAAAAAATAAATTGAATTGAATAAAACAAAGACGAATCTCGGAAGCATTGAGTCGCGACCAGCAGTTTTCGCGTTCAAATCCCGCCGAGGATTTTTAAATAGAATTAATTAATTAATGTTTTGAACTATTTGGTAGAAATGTGAAAGATATATTAAAGATGAAAAGAATTTTTAAATTTGGAATACTTTGTGAAGGTGCAGGCAAACATTATGGTGAAGGAGGAAAGATCAGTAATGAGTGATAAAAACCCCTCTTTCTAATAAAGGCGTTGTTTTCGAAAGATATGAAAATGTATAAAAAATCCAAGAAAATTGTAAATTGATACAGGAGGATATTTGATTTAAAATAAAAAAAAAAAAAAAAATTATTACGGACCCACATTGGGAGATTATGACCTTAAGCCTTCTCATTCATGGAACAGTGGCTTTGATAAAGAAGCATATCCTTACGTCACACAAATGCATACAGAAAATATACTAGATTTCGAATCTCATCCAATATTTCCAATGGCATTTGTTTTCGAAACTGATGGTTTGTAGCCAGAATCAACTCAGTATAATTTGGAGGAGGAAACTTGTGGTTTGGAGTAAATTGGGAAAAATAAAAGGTTCCATTCCAGAAGTTCCTACAATCTCGGTAACAAGATTTTTATTTCAAATTACTTTGAAAGCAGTTTTTTTTGGTGGTATTTAAGAATTTCGCTTAACTACAACAATTTCTCCGGAGGTATCGGGTAGAAGAAGTTTCATGAATAAATTTAATTTCATGGCCTTCCTTGCGAGTATGTACGCCGATATCTTTTATTATTCTGCTGTCGTATGAATGAAGCAACTGCATTTCGTTCCTATATTGTCTTTTTTCGCACGCCGCAGACAATGGCGCGATACTGTATTTGGGTTAGAAAAGAACAAGGGTTTTTATTACGAAGCGTGCATTTGACCTATCGTAAGTAAATTTCTGAGACACATGTTGTACAATTTTAGATTCACCGCTTGGTATTTCATTCACATTTGGATTTTAATTTACCGTTGGGTTTTGTAATTGGCTTATTTCTTATCTTAAATTAACGTATTGGAATTTAGATTGTCGAGTTTATAGATGGGTTCTCTTCGATTAACTGGTTCACTCATTTCTTTGATAGGCATATATACTGCTGGGGAAAATACAAACCGCATTCAAACCACTGTTTATTCAATTAACTAAGTATACTTTTACTTTACTCGTGAACATTACAGTCGTTATTTAATTATCGTAATTTAAATCTATCGAAAATTAATTTAGAGTCGTTTTGTGATTAAAATCTTAATATTAACGTCTGAAATAAAATCTTTTTTTCAATATGTTCAGCTACTGTCATAGCTTTACGCGACTTTGCGACAACTCATTTTTTTTGTTATGTTTGAGTTAACGCCTTGTTTGCTTCTTCCGAATTTGCTCGTCAAACTTATATTGTGTTACCGGATGTAGATTAATTAAAGTAAGAAAGTTTTTTTAAAGTTAAATTAACAAAAAGCTTTGATTTTAATTAATCTACACCCGGTAGCTCAATTAGTCGAAAAAGCGTCGTGGTTCGATACATAGTAGTAGATTGATTAAAGCTAAAATTAGGTTCTTTCTGCTACAGGTTTATCTCTCCAATAACTTCTACGATCTCTAGAGGTTATAGAGGATAGATGTAGACCGTTCAGTTTTTGCAAGCACTATTAAAATTGGTCCAAACTTAGATCTGTCTAGTGGCCGAGTCTGGGGGAGGCATTGTTGAAGGCATAGAGGAACTTGTCCTAAAATGGCATTTAAGATAAATATACGGAGATAATTTTAACACCGTTTTTTCTTAAGGTTCTACATCAACAAGACTATGTCATTTCAGTGACTAAGATAAAATGACTGATACCTGCAAATGAGGTGCAATTGATACTCACCGATTCTTTTGAACCTAGTAAATTTTCTATATTTTGCTTGCTATCTAATGAATGTTTTGAACTATTGAAGCCGTACTGTAAAGCACATGATTATTTGCCGTTTTGAATAAAGCGTTACTACTTCCAAAGTCACCTCTAGATTTCAATGCCTACAACACCTGTTGGCGATATTCTAGAAATGGATTTGTTTGGGCTTAGTTGCATTCTAACATTTTGGAAATGGAAATCTTAGAACGTTTAGCAAATTTCGGACACTTTTCTCTTGGTTTTGAATGACTGAATAGTTATTACAATAGATACAGGACACATCTTAGTCGTAATGATCTCATTCATTATCTCAGCGATACCTTCTTTTTTGCGTATTGAACTGTACGTGTTGTTTCCAGCTATGTGTTCTTTTTAAATTTTGCTTTAACTTGCTTCTTGCTGGAATGAACTGCAGATTAGAACTTGCGCTCCTCGTATAGTCTTTGTCTGAAAACAGTTCTGGTGTGGGACGTAGAAAGTAGTGGAGATACTGTATCAAATGAGGACAGTGGTGAGAAGAGGAAGAATGTCTTTTAATTTTATGTACCCGAAGAGTAAATGGTACACCCAATGATGTTGAATATATTGTCAAGCAATCAACATACTGATGGCCTTTAAATCTCTGCAGAGGTAGGTTCCACTAATACTGATCCATGAATAATGCTCTTAATTGTTGCTTCTTGTTCTGCAATGAGCAATACGAACCTTCTCCCTATACATACGTTTTATAGTGTTGATGCGAACAGTTCTACTTTCACTCTGGGAAGTGAAAGGTGGACATTTAATTTTCTGGGACGCATTCATTTTGGATTGTCATCATGTAAGTGGTCGTCATGAGTCACTGGTCCTAGGATCGACTATCAAAGGTCAAAAAATATATTAATTTGTCGTTGATTTATCGAACGCCGGATGTTTCGGTTTAAAATTTAACCTGGTTGATCACCTTATTTTATTCTTTTGGAAAGTCAACTGCTGTTTTGATTCAACATTGACTCCGACTGTGGAAGCCTAAATTGTTACTAAGAACATAGAGTGTTTCTTCTTTTCTACCCAATCTTGTCATTCTATTTTACAGGAATTATTAGAACAGTGATTTTCACAAACGTATCATCTAGATTTAACCTTGACTATCACACAATGAAAGATAAAAAAAGGAGGCACTTAGTGACTTACAAAAGAATGACAAACTTCTCTTTATGACTCGTCTATGCCCTCTTCTTTATGGCAATTATTTTGCATTGGCTCATAGAGACCGTTTTAAGGCAGGTTTTATAGAAATTACAAATTTTCCTTGGACGGAACTATTTTTCAGCCAAACCCGTCAATAGACTAACTAATTTTTCACCTGATACTCGATTGATATTGCTTGATCTGATGTCTATTAAGAAATTATTCTACCAACTTCGTGACTTGGAAAATACAATACGCGCGAACCAGGTTTGTTAATTAATTATTGTTGAATCTAAAGGTCATACTTTTACTGGGCTTCGGGACAGCCAACCCAGAGGTTTTTGTTGATTCTAAATTAGTTGGTTGTATTAAAACATAGGCTGCAGCTTGATAAGGTAGAAAATACCAATACACAACCATCTATGATATTTAATGGGTTACAGGACTCTAAACATTATTGTTGAATTTAAAGTCCTTGGATGTATAGAAAAAGTGAAGGAGATTTTTACCCTGGAGAATACAAAAACACGAATCAGTAGTGATTGTCGAATGTGAGGGTCATACCTCTGCTGGGCTACGGGACAGTAAGCAAGCCAAGTGATTTTTGTAGAATTTAAAGTTCTTGGTTGCATAAAAGGGGGGCAGAGCTTACTAATCTGGAAAATACAATACACGCGAACCAGCTCATATCTTTGCTGGGATATGGGACATCAAGCCTAAGTAATTTTGATAGAATTTAAAGGCGTTGGTTCTATAAAAAAAAAGGGAGGAATCTTGATAGCCTGGAAAATACCGTACATGCGAATCAGCCGAAGTACCTTAATTATTGACGAATGAAGCTGCGCTACGGGAATGTCGTAAGTGAATTTAAAGTCGTTATTTGTATAAAGAAAGGGATAAGAACTGTTAATCTGAAAAATATAATACATGCTAACCGGAAATGGAAACCCTCAACACATCCGAACATTACAGAAAATAAGTATAGAGAAATTTGAGAGTTGCAAACTTTAATCTGTTTCTTCTAGTACGATATTCGGATTCAGTTTCATTCTCATTTAATTTCACTTTTCCGTGCCTCTCCCTTTTATAATCTCCACCTGCACTTTCAACCTTCGCCCTTTGGCTTATGGTTTTAACCTGTGAAGGGGTGAAAAACGCTTCAATTTTTTTGCTTATTATTCCTCCTCCTTTGACACGACCAAAAATGACTTTTAATTAATTTTTTTCTGGTGTATACAATTTTTTTATATCACAATTTATAATAAATCTTACAATTGAACGTTTATTAACGTAAAAAATATCCAGACGTGGATGCTTCTTAAAGTGTAGCGCGATTAAATAAATAAATCGTACAACATATGCATTCATCCTATCTGACCCGTGTTGTTACATTTTTTGTGTCATGCTCTTGATCTGCAACATTAACAAATTACTTTATAATGAACCTTTCAAAATCTTTACTATCGCTCATAGTAGATTAATGGTTGTCATTATCTGGGTCTAAAGTGTACGTACGAGTTCTGTTTTTCAATTATAATCCGAATTTAATCGTATAAAAACAATTTTGTTTGGTAGTAATGAACAGAATTTTTGAAAGGCTTTAAAATGAGGTATCGCAAGGGGGGCATTAACATTTAAAATATTTTTATAGGGGTGGCGACTGCCGTAAGGGTTTTGGACGTAGTGCTTTGTGAGTCATTAACTAAATTTTTGATCGTTTATGCAGACAATTTTTTGTATTTATTTAGGAAAAAAAAGAAAATATCGTGTATATAGCGATCGGTCAATATAAAATTCTTCTCTGACTTTTCGAAAACTTTTGAAGTTAAAAGTGTCGAGACGCGGGTTCTTGAAGTTTTCTTTTTTTTTTTAAAGAAAAAGCATGTGCTGCTGAGCATTTCAAGTGGGAAATCATGCAAGAGCTTCGCTACGATTACAAAGTTATATTTGTTTCTATTTTATGAGAACTGCATTGTTCTTCACGTAAACGATTTTGTTATTAAAAATTAATGGAAACCGTATCGTGCGCGTATCTCAATCCATTGACTTTCCTCAACCGTCTTTGGACAACAACAATAAGCCAAAGTACTACAGAAAAATACATCGTTGTGCATAATGTATAAAGAATGGTGGAAGGAAAGAACGACGAGGGTGTATGTTTTCTATTGTTAGTTACGACGAGTATCTGTGTTAAAATACGTGTCATAAAAGCTCAGGCGTTCCCATGAGCATTTGACGAAAAACAATGCGTTTCGATAAAAACTTACTCTACGAGGAATTTAATTATCGATAACTTTCGGTATTGATTTAATACCTGCATAAAAAAATAATTGAAAACGTAACGAAGCTGATTTTGTGATTGAACAAGATCGGGTGACTGCTGCTTTACAATGGCAATCGACCTCGTTATATGCAATAGCGAATGCATGTTATGTACGTTCGAACATTGTTTGTACTTACATTATCGGTTCGTGTAACCGTAGTGAAACAATGATTTGTTACGACCTGGTGCAACGATCGTTATTTTCAGTTCACAATAATATTTTAAAATTTAAATTTTATTACCATACGATACAAAGACATCCAAATGTATGAATATTCTTGGAGTGATTTATGGTTTCAGCAGGACGGTGCACTTCGACACAATTTAAGAATCGTCCTCACTCGCATGAAAGGATCGATCCAGTATTTTTAATATCGGTGGAAAGGTTATTTCAAGAGCTTTTGTTAGAGAAATCTTCCAAAATCTGAAGATGTAATTTCAGCAACGAAAACTGGTAAATACCATTTAAGAACTGGATTGACCGATTCTGTTATGTTATGGAACCAAATCCAAAATTGCTAACTTCACACTAATCCTAAGAAAACTAAAACTACCAGGCAAACTAATCACCGGCTATATGCTCCCTACAACCCAGAAAAACTATCATGAAATTTCAATCAATTAACAGACTGATAAAAGGATTTTAAAAATTCATTTTAAATTTCAATGCAACGGTCAAGATACACAAAGAAAATAAAATTGAACGGAACGGAATTGACCACTAGAGTTTACCCTCTTCACAGTCGATGTCGGCTCTCGCCGAAAATATATATTCAGGGCTTCATTCCCATATGTTACAGGAAGCGATTTCGATGCGGGAAAAAACTCAATCGCAACTAATTCATCAACACAAAGTAATTTGATGTAAAAGCAGTTATAATGGTTTTAAGCAGGATTGTTAGCTCTAGTTTGTGTAGCTCTCGAGGTCACATATTAAAAGTTAAAGTGACCAAGTCGGCAGGTGCCAAATGCAACACTACCAACACGGTGTCGGAGAGGGTCAGAGCCGAATGACTAAAGCCACAACGGTGTCTACTGACCACGTTGACTTTGGAATTGCTTTTTTGACGTTTGCTCGTTTAAAATTTTTGACTTTGTGCATTAAAGAATTACAACTAAAATTAATGCTAGGACACCTTTAATAACGTGTGACGTTCAAATCGCCACAAATTCATTTTTTTTAAATTTAAACTCGAAGGTCTACAATAGAGAAGGTACAAGCATATGATCTCCTGTCGGTTAGGCAACTTTCCATTCAAATCAATAAGTAACCTACAACTTTCTTATTTGGTCGATTAAATTTGGAATTTAGACGGTATCGGTCTAGGGACTTTTGTGCTTGAATCAATATCGATTTCCGTTTCCGTTAGATCAACTCGTGCGGATCGAGCGCCATTTGCTAAAATTCTGAAAAGAGCCTGCAGTTTTAACTAATTTTGGCATGAATATTACTGGGGTGGCTTACTACTAAAAATCGTTAAGGTGGCAGTGTTCTCCCTTGTTCATTGGACGGAAATTCTGCAGGTTCTTTCGTTCGGCTGTCTTTTTCTACTGTCTCCAGGCTCTTCCCTGGCCTGAGTGTGTCGTTCTGGTAAGCTAGGATGATTATGGGGATAGCGAATTCCCCATCGTGACGACAATCAACAATTGCCGCACTTCCTCTGGCACTTTGTCTATCAAAGATCAGTACATGTCGGGAGAAGGGAATTTCCACGTGAGGGTTTTCATTAAAGGTCGGCACTTTCTGATTTTTTTAACAAACTTTGGTGAATGTTACCACTGAACTGTAAGAAGTGAAACGCTATCCTATAAATCATACTACTTAATCATACTTAAATTGTCGCGTTATACCCTGAGTAAGTCGTAGCTTAGCCATGTTAACATCCTCGTCGCTTAATTTGTAAAAGTCCTGTAAGATTCAATTCAATTTCGGATAATTCTTAAGAATTCAATACACACCGTACACCAAATGCCGCGTTGGATCCAACCCTACATCTCTAACCCGTTCGTTAAGAATTAAGTAATCGTAATAAGGGAAAATCACCCGCTGTTATCACTAACTTACAGCACTTAAATTGCTGAGAACAATTGTTTATGTTAGGAAATTCTCTACCTTTTTTGGATGTTAGATTAGCCAGAGGTGTACCGGCTAGAACACAAATTCTTTAGCTACCGATTTACCAGTGGCGTACTGTAACTTCTTAATTAATTTTTACTAATTATTATCTTGTTTTGTGTATGTTGTGTCTATACATTATACGTGCTGTTTGACTTAATACATTGTGTGTGTCTGAAGCTGCGTTTGTTACCATTTCAGATTCTTATTACAGGTAACTTTGTACTGTGTAAGATTGGTCTAGCATGTAGTTCGCTGCTAGTTATTTATCGTAAGCAAGTCAGAACTTGGAGCCCTAAAACCTTCTCTAATATTTAATCAAATTTTGTTTGCTCTATTATCAAATAAAACTCCCACGCAATCTCTCCGACTGAACAGCAGGGATCCTTACTCCTCTTCACCGTAACAAACGGGGTTATTGAAGTTTAAATCTGGAGGGACTAAGGCAACCTCAGACCTCTAAAAGGGGTGCTAACGTTAAGCAAAGTTGTGGTAGCTTGTGCTAGCTATTCTCTTTCATGTGCAAACATAAAAAATTTGATACTTTTTGTGAGTAAGGTCACTTTAGCCCCTCCACATTCAAACCTTAATAACTTTAAAGGTGTGCTAATGTTATTTTAAATGTGCTAGGTCAGCTCTTTAATGTTCAAACGTCAAAAGTTCGACATTTTGTTGTGGGGGGGGGGGGCTGATTTCCTAGATTCAACCTTTGATAACTTCGCCACTGAAGTTGTGTTAGCGTCGAAGAAATTTGATATTTTGTAACGGTTTCAGTTTACAAATATACAACGTCCATAGATGACACTAAAAGGAAAAAAAAAGTACAGATTGGTGTATCGTAGTAGGTTTGTAGAAATAAGTTGTTTAGGTAGAACAGCAGCTTCCCCGCGTCGTCGTAGAGTAGGGGGTCCTTAAGGTGGTCGAAGAAATTAAACCGCTGTCCTAACAAGGCGCCACCTGCTGGGTAAGAGAAACAAATAAAACCTACCAACAGGAGATCAAAAGGTTTTGTTTAATTCTAATATGAGATACACCAGATTAAACAATTGACAATAATAAATAACCATAAAACGAAGACAAACAGTTTAAAATTTCTATAGTAACAGGAGAGTGAGAAGGAGAAAGGCTGTCGGATGTCGTCACGTATCCTTAAGCAGTAGTCTCGCTTAATAATAAGCAATCTATACGAATATACAGGTAAGTTCCACAAACACCAATCGTAGTGTTAATGTTTAAATTGAGTACTTACTCATAGCAACACTCGGTGTACATATATCATTTACACACGGAATTTATCTGGTCGAACATACAACAACACTGACGCTTAAAAGTAACTTATCTAACGGGTTAAGTACTTTTCGCAAACCCAAAAGGCCTTTTGACTTCGCGACAACCGCCTGTATTGATCCGATTAAAATCTCTCGGTTGTTGAGCATACCACCGAATATGGTTGTACTTAAAACTAAAAGTTAACGCCGTTTTATGTCGTATTTACATGAGCTTCACACTCACAAGCAATAAATACGATAACTTAAATACTAAAACTTAGCTGTATTTTTTATGTGAACGAAGTCCCGAGAGTAAGATTTTCGGTTGACGACGATATCGACAGATTCTGCAATTGTACTATAGGATTCTTCTTGGGGAAGGTGTTCGAAGAGAACTGGAAGGTGTTAGGCTCCTTCGTTTAGCCCACAATGCATAGACGTCCCTTTGATTGGTAGACGTAGTACCCACAGATTGCCTCCAGCTGTCTGACGCAGCTACTGGTGGTGCGGTACTTCGTAGAAAAGGGAATGCTTCAATCGGCCACTCGAACAACCCAGGAAGTTATCCAGAGACGGAACAAAATACGCAGAGAGTAGGAAACGTAAACTCTAAAAGAATTCCACGTGGCATTTAAAAATTACACAAAGAAAAAGAGAATAAAACGAGTACTTACGTTAGGTTTAGACGAATACAACTTAACCGACTGTTATTGGAAATCTTTTAACACATTTGCGTAATTTTAATTAAAGAACTTCTAAAGTCTACCCGTTTCCAGCACGAAGGAAAATAGTTACAAGATGTCCGGTTTCGTTTTCGGAAATATAAATCGATATTTAATCTCAACCAATCGAAAATTCGCAAAATGCGCGCGAAATATGATTTTCGTCGTAACGTATTAATCGCAACATACGTTTCCTTGATTTATATTCCGTGACGACATATTGCTCACGACACACGTTTATTCGGTGTATAATATAAAACCGTAACAATTTTTTTTGTGGGCTGATTAAGTTTGTCTTAGCCTACCCCCCCCCCCTTTCTCTCAGACTCAAACCTCAATAACTCCGTTATTAAAGGTGTGCAAACTTGTATTAGCCTGTGCTAGCCCTTCTCTTTCGTGTGCAAAAGTCAAAAAAGCAGCCATTGTTAAAACGTAGAACATAAGAAGATAAAACTCACGATGAGTCGATTTGGTGAAGCTGAAACACAACACCGAAATAAGTGTGGAAATGGTGATTTTTATAAAAAAACGCATACTTAGAAAACGAAAAAACTGAGTTCATAGACAAAATATGTAGGCACCAGGGACTTGAAGAATTATGAAAACTAGCAGATTGTGACAAAATCGAAAAATAACAACCGATTGGTTTAAAAAATTTATGACAAACGAAATTTACAATGCTCAGTGTTCAAATAAAAATAATGGACTGGGGAGGTCGAGAAATTGAATTGATATAATTATTTTTACAGTGTACACATAGTAAAGCAAAATAACGCGTGGTGACGTGATCTAAATATAACGTAAAAATCGATAGAAATAAATGTTGTCTAACATACGTTTAATTTAACCTTACCTGACTTTGTTAAAAAAATTACCAAATGTCAAAGAAAATTCCAAGAATTAGCCTGCCCAATTTTTTATTTGAACACCCATTACATAAAAAACATCGACTATGAAAAAGTTTTTGATCCAGTGAAACAAAACAAATAAAAAATGGAACTTGAAAGGCAAATATATCAATTTATACCAATATCGCTCATGCCAATCAAAGAAAGTCGTAAAACATGGCTGTTCCAAGTAAAATTCTGATCCAATTAAACAACGAGAAACTGACAAAAGTTTAGAACAAATAAGTTTACCCGAACCACAAACTTGAAGTCTTTAAAATGAGGACCGTTAAGGTCGATTAAATGTTGGAAGAGGTTTGTGTATTGGAGCATGGCGTTAACTTAACTTTGTTACGGTTTATTTGTAAACAAACTAAAATAAATATATAGCAGTGCTAGATGACCTACCGGGAGCTCTTCTTAGTCGGAAGTGGTCGTGGGTTGATTGACAATCGTTCGAAATGAAGGCCTGTACACTGCTCGAAAAATTTATAAGGCGCCACCTAGGATTATGTATAAGAAATATCTAGAACCACTAGGAACTCATAGATACAGAAGCAAACTGTACGTGCATAGAAATATGTATATTATTTTAGCGACTAGAATTCAATTAACACATATTGACACACATAGACACGACAATGGATAATATCAATTAGAATGAATAGCACATATAGTTATCAAATAATAATAATCCACGAGAGCGAGTTACAACTCGAATATAAATTCGAGGCATAAACGCCCCAAATAGGTAAGCGTATTTGACAGTCGATAACACCGATGAATCACTGCAAGTGATTCACGCGACAAAATATTGTTCAAAAGGTGTTCAACAACAATTACGACGAGTACCGTACCGTGGCTGATTATTTAAATAGATTAAAGGCGCACAAAATTAATCGTACTTGAAAGATCCTTCGAGTTATTTATAAGCGCCTAAAAAGGTACGTTGTTAAACGCACGACCACGATACATTACATAGGACGCGACAAAATTTATGAATGACATGCATAAAAAATTAACTTAGCTGGTGTAACTAAGAAGTCTTCAGTGTTCGACAATTAATCGGTAGAGATTAATCCCGTATCCAAATCTAATATTTGAGTATCCAACGAAGAAAAAGGAAAAGCCAAAATGGACTTCGATGATAACAGTTGCTGGCTGCTCACAAAGGATTAGATAAACGGCTTATCTTGAGTGGTGGCCTTGACCCAAAGGAGGTAGGTTGAATCCACTTCAATAGTTTATAATTTTTGGATTATTATCCTTTACAGCATAACCATCATTAAATATCCATTGCTAATTAAAACGGAGTACGTCTGCAATGACCAGCAGAATAAGCCAAAGGGTAAAACCCACAAACGAAAGACCAAAGACAAAAAAAAAGGTGAATGCAATTAATTGAACCCGTAAGAACAAATATTTTATTAAAACAAAGGAACGTAAAGAAAAGGTACTTACACCGGAACTGGAAGACTTATTCC
The DNA here is from genome assembly GCA_030710515.1 of Abscondita cerata. Taxonomy (NCBI): domain Eukaryota; kingdom Metazoa; phylum Arthropoda; class Insecta; order Coleoptera; family Lampyridae; genus Abscondita; species Abscondita cerata. Next base: position 341,633 of record JALBCR010000379.1, on the reverse strand, counting down.
CTAATTATAATGGGGTGATTTTACTTCAATCGATATTACAAAGCACATGTCTAACTTTTGCGAGAACACGAGCACAAATCATCGGAACCGACAACTCCAAACAACTAAAATCCCCAGAAGACTTCTCAATATAAGAATGCATATTCAAACGCATTAGTGTAAACACGGCTGCCGATACTGTATGGGGAAATTGCTCAATAAATCAATTATTTGCGAAATAATCTCGTCACAACTTGTTAATCTTGCCGATCTTGGGAGGGAACGTTTCTGATACGGGTAGTGCAAGTGATAAATGGGTTGTTTGTGTTTAGTAGCTTACAACTTGTGCAGATTGCTACGTTAGTATTTCGAAAAATTTGGAATTCGAATTGTTGTCCGTTCGAATAATTGTTTTTTGAATAATTGTTAATACCGATTTCGAGACGAAGATGCATCTCTAGATTTTTCTTGTTAATTGGAGCTTCAGTAAGGGTAGTTACCTCGAAAATGTTTGAAGAATTTTGAACTATATAGCAGAATTTGGTAGGGTCACCACGTTGGTGTTTAAGGCCGATCGAATGTAAAAAGATACCTGGCGAACGTCAGATTTGTTTATTAGTGTGTGTTGACGTTACTTTTACTATTTATATACAGATAAGTGAGTTGCTTCCGTCTAGTGGCTCGCAACTTTTCAAGGTTGCAACGTCCGTATTTTGCGAAGCCAGTTACTTATTTTGTTAATCATTTATCAAACATCCAATAATTAACTTGCCAGGTGAACTTCGTTCGCTATTGGGTATGGGGTAGTTGGTTCCTTCTTCAGAAAATGCACAAAAGCCCTTCACATGTGTCATACAATGTTTTATCTACAACAGAACTAATTGAAATACTACAACAGACAGAGGCAAGCGGTTTTACTTTCGTTTTGTTTTGTGTGTTGATGAAACCAAAGAATACTACTACGGTAAAGAAGCAACACTGAGTCGATTTTATATAGAAAACATAAACTACATGTGAATGACTTTGGGACATTTGAAACTACAAATACCCTTGTGAAGTTAGCCATAAATGAAAATGAATTTTTCTGTAACTCTATATAAATATTATCTATATTGACTTAAATGTTTATAACTACTAAAACAACAATTATTCAACACAAATAATTTTTATTTTAACATTTGTTTATAAAAAATTGTTTAAACTTTGCAAAGTACACTTACCACTATCAAACTTTAAGAGCTTCTTTTATACTGTTCGCGTGGATTAATCATTATGCAAATTTTAAATAAATAGTTTTTCTAATTATAAACAACATATCAAAGAATAAAAATGCTAATATTTTTTAAAACGAAATTACATTAAGTACATACTGCGATCATTGCATTTTTGTGTTGAATAAAATAATTTTATATTGAATGTGAGCATGAAACTTTCTTCGTTAAAAATTCTTTGGTTGATAATATCCCTAGGGCTTGGATTCTTAATAACAATAACGTGGTTTATGGTTTAACAAAATTTTAATTTTAGAAAAATAATCAAACTTATAATTCTTACAAATATGAATATAATCTTAAATAACGTTACGTGCACGGCTTTGCGCAAATTATAAATCGTTACAACCTTATTTAATTTTAATACACAGATTTAAATATACTAACTTAAACTAACCTGGTAAATCTATTCGATGTGTACGTGCGACCTTCAACGGTTCTCGACAGTGACCTCGTGAACCTAGACTGCTTCCTGAACTTTTTCTTATGGTTGGTTATTCTTCCATTGTTCTATTTTGGTTTTTAATTGTTTATATAACAGGGTTAATTAATTACATAACCAGAACACTTCTTTTAATGATTAGCTAAAACATTCCGTATTAATTTTTTAATGCACGTCCATCATTCTTTACTACCCGACAGCGTCTTCTTCCCCACTTTCAGTTCACTCGATCATGTACGCACAAAAATCGATATACCTTCTTAACATATATCTTACTACCAGACATTATATTTCTATTTACATCTTTACATTACAATTATGACATACAATCACTGCAATACGTCAATTTTTTAGGTAAATTCGGCAATGAATAGTTTTTATAATTATAAACAACATATCAAAGAATAAAAATGCTTGTATTTTCTAAACGAAAATATTTGATTTCAAAATTACGCGCGACATTTTTACGAGTATGTTCGAGAGTGAATTTGAACGTGTTGGCGTGAAATATTTTAAAAAGATTAGCATTTTTATTTTTTGATTTGTTGTTTATAATTATAAAAACTATTTATTACTAAATTTGCGTAATAATTAATCCACGCCAACACTATGAAAGAAACTTTGCAAATTTGTTTAAACATTTTTTATAAACAAACGTTAAATTAAGAATTATTGGTGTTGATTAATTATTATTTTAGTAGTTATAGACAACTAACTCATTATATATAATATTTACATAGCATTACAGAAAAAAATTTTTTTATGGCTGGATTTATGGCTAACTTCACATACCTATATGCAAATGTTAGATTCTGAACCTTTAAAGTTTGAAAATAGCTAATTACAAAGGTATCTTCACGTATTTATCGCAAGATTCAAGAACGCCACTGGTTTTTGTAGTCTCAAAATGGCCGAACATATGCAAAATTGACAAGTTAGTATTTTTTGAGGAAATTTTATTTTCCGTCAATTTTTAGGTTATATTTATGTCCATTTTAATTCTAAGTTTCACGCCACCACGCATTATTTTGCTGTACTTTAGTGTACATTGTAAAAACAATTAAATCAATTCAATTCCACAGTCCAGTCCAGTTTTTATTTGAACATTCGTTATGTATAAATAAAATCTTTACATGTTTGTCTCGCAGCTTACTGTTCCAAAAACTAATCGGAATTTTTCGATGTAAATGACGCGGGTAAATATTTTTGCTCAATATTTTTTTTTTAAGTTGGTACAACTGTTACCGACTTCTATGCCACATCATATGTCAAAATATTCATTAGTGTTTGAGTGACGCTTGTTTTGTGTGACACAAAAAGTGAATTTGGCGATTTTCACAATGTCTGAAATTATTCAACAAAGAAGTGCGATCAAATTTTGTTTCCTGAATGGAATAAATGCTGTAGTAACGTTGAAAATGTTGGAGAAGGCTTACGAGGACCGAGCTCTACCAAAATCAACAACATTCGATTGGTATAACTTGTTCAAAGAAGGTAGAGAACGCGTTGAAGACGAAGAGCGCCCTGGTCGACCATCGACCTCAACTGACGATGCTCACATCCAAAAAGTAAAAGGTCTAGTGCTTGCAAACCGTCGATTAACTATAAGAGACATTGGTGATGAAATTGGCATATCAAAAGGATCAATTAATACCATTTTGAAAGATGTTTTTGGCCTCAAACGTGTCAAGTCTCGATTGGTACCAAAAATGCTGAATTTTCTTGAAAAACAGCGTCGTGTTGATGTGTGTGAAACAATGCTCTCTGGCTATCAGGCGGTTTATAAACGCATTATTTCGGGAGATGAGACTTGGATCTACGCTTACGACCCCGAAACAACCGAGTGAATATCGTGCCAAAGGCGAGGCAAGACCGAAAAGACCGCGTCAAAGTCGCTCAAAAATCAAGGTGATGTTGACAGTTCTCTTCGATTATCGTGGTGTGGTGCATTACGAATTCCTTCCCACTGGTCAAACTGTCAACAAGGAATTCTATTTAAGTGTTATGCGTCATTTGCGTGAAGCTATTCGTAAAAAGAGGCCGGATTTATGGAAAGATAACTCTTGCTTTTTACACCACGATAATGCGTCATCTCACACTGCACTGATTCGTCGTGACTTTTTCGCCAAAAATGCAACCAATATCGTTCCGCAACCACCTTATTCACCTGATTTGGCTCCGTGTGACTTTTGGCTGTTTTCAAAACACAAAAGACCAATCCGAGGAAACCGTTTTGAGTCGATTGAAGATATTCAACGTGAATCGGCGCGCGCTCTGAAGCCTATACCGGAAGAAGACTTTTTGGCATGCTTCGAGAACTGGAAAAAGCGGTGGCATAAGTGTATTATATCGGGAGGGGACTATTTTGAAGGGAACAAAATTGAATTAGAAGAATCAATAAAGATTTTTTGATTTATAAAACAATTAATTCTGGCTAGTTTTTGGACACAGGTAGTATGTATAGTAAAGTTTTCCACACTCAACACGACAGTATTGTTATTTCTAAGAATTATTATTTTGGTGTCCGAATATTGTCATCGAAAACTTCTTGGAGTTTAATAAAAACTGAAACATCACAAATTAGTGCCAAAGTGAATACATGTAAACATTGTTAAGTGTTCTGTCTAATGGCTACATGAAACAGTCTACAGTACGGCAGATAAACCGTCAATTAGAAATATCTAGGCTAAAATATTTTTAAGATGGCGGCACTTACGGTTATATCATTAAGACAAGCAAAAATTGTGTGAGTTTGTTTATTCCAAAAATTGTTATTTTTCGAAATATTATAAATTTTCTACTTTTCCGTTAAATTAGATGACGTTTATGGTTCAATGCTTTACTATTATAATGTGAAAATTGAATATCAACAAAAATAGTCTACTAATAAAAATTAATTGTGAGAAAAATGTATACAGTTGATTTGTTGCAGACTTTCATGAGATAGGCACAAGTAATCCTAATACAGGTCGGTAGTGATAAACGAATTGAATTAATTAGAAGCAAATGACATTGATTTGACCTCAGCTTGACAGTTGCATTGTACACGTCATCGTGGCCAACGAATGTGAGTAAAACTTCCACTATTTTAATGGAAAATAGAAAATATATAATAAACAATCTCGCACAATTTTTCTTATTTCTTTGTAACGCTCTACCCCTTTGAGCCCCTGCTTCGGTTGCAGAAAGATTCGAATGGGCGGAACGAATCAAAATTTATATTTGCAACACAGGTAGCTTCCAGCGAGATTAAATAACCCAGGGTTCGTTTTATCGGTATATTGAATTATTTACAATGTTTGGGCGATTATTTTTACAATGGATGTGAATATTTACAGTAGGTTAACGAATTCAAATTACGCGCCGTTCTTCGGTTGAAAGTGGCGGTAGTGGAGACACGGCTCGCTGTCAATTTCGGGTGTCGGAATGTGTTGTAGCGGTATAACGGATTTGGTGACAGTGTTTTCGGACGGAGCGGCCCTTAATTTGGGGTGTCTGTTTTAGGTTAATCTTCGATCCGGTAAGGTTCACCCTTAATTGAGACGGTACGACGGTGTTTGTTTGCGGCTTTCTGCGTGTCGGTGCACGACGGTCTAACGATTTTCGTGCAGCCGATGTGGCTTTTGACCTGGTGTTAGTTATGTTGAATTGTTCTAGCTAGCGGTTAAGAATACACCTTTTTTTTAGGTGTTACCGAATCCTCAGCTACCCTAAAAGGGGCTTTCACCGTTTTAACACGAAGATGGGGTGTCGGAGTCGTACATTTATATGCTTCTCGGTGGTTGACGTCGCCTATAAGCAAAGCGGATTATGTATAGGGTGTTACCGAGTGATCGGCCACACTTTAGACAGGGGAAGTTTGTTGGTGTTATCTCGGTTAGGACAAGAACGGGTTTAGTATCGGACCCCTCCGTTACCGAAACAATCGGCCACTTTGGGGGTTGCAGGTAAGGGATGGTGTTTAAAGCGGTTTAATGCACACAGCGGTTAGTAATATTTTGCCATAACACGTACCAAATCAAATCAGCCTTTGAAGTGGTCTTTGGTTAGTAAAAAGAATGGCTCTGTTTCTCGATCGCGAACGAATTGAATCACCGGGATCTTTGCAGACGCCAGAAGATAAAAGAGCGGATAGCTTAAGTTTAGAGTTTAAGGTTCGGTTTGCGGATTACGGTTCGGATTGTTTTCGGAAGGTTATTTGGTCCAGGAATCGACTCAAGTGCCGTTCTTAGCATCGCGTTCGCTCTTTTAAAGGGAGTTTTATCATACAGGTAGGTACCGTTAATAGGGGGGAAAATTCAAGAGGGGCGGTGCGCGCGACGTCTTAGTTTGAAAAATGTTATTTTATGTTGCGAGATAAGTGTTATCTATGCAGCAAAATTAATTGTATCATTTTTCGGTTTCTTACATCGTATTGATAAATTAGTTCAAATTCAAGTAATAAAAGTAGGAGGTTTCAATTTGAAAAACGCAAGTTTCAGCCATTTTTTCATATTGTACATCTTTTTCGAACACTCTGTATCAATAAATTCAATTATATCATTGTAAGGCTATTAATTAATTATGTGTTGTATATGAGAAAAAAGTACCATTAGTTTCTGGTCTGAAAACTTCAAAATTCTTGAAAATATTTTAGCCCAGATATTTAATTAATTGACGGTTTATCTGCCGCACCCTGTATAATTTTATTCTTTCAATCGTTAACTGAACTAATTACAACCATCCCACGCTACCTAATACGTTTTCCATCTAGAAAATGACTATAAGAATAAACATTTTTGAAAAATGTTACAGACACCCAATCGAGAAAAATTTAGTGTATTCTAATGGTTGAAACATCAAGTATATCACTTTTAAGAGTTTTTTGTACGTCACTACCAAAAATCGGGTAGTGGGTAGACACTACAATTTCCCAAGCCCACGGCAACTACGGTTCACCCCAAATCCTAAATCACTTGAGTGTTACTATTTTTACTGAAGTAAGAAAAATACTGTGTACGGATGAAAATTGAGTAAATGAAATTTGTGTCAATAACTCATTCACCTACATAAAGAAAATCTGCTGATTGATATGACAAGATGGTTAAAAAATGTGGGAACTAAATCACTGATACTCGAAACAATTTTATAAAGAAGTTTCAAAATCGCACCCTCATATTTTCTAACTTCCTTTCAACCAATTTTTACGGTAATCATGTGACCGTTATTTAAGAATATACTTTCAATTACATTAATTGTAGAGTTATGTGACGCATCACTTCTGTTCTCATTCAACCGTACGAAGGCGCCTTTCTGATATCACTTTCAGTGTCATCGAATTTCAATTTATCCACGCGACACCTACTCTTAATTCGTATAAAAACAAACAGATAGGCACGCGATCGCTATCTACACCCATTATTCCACCAATTATTTATACATGGAAGTGACAAAAACAGGTGTGCAATTATTATAACTGCCATCTGTAACGGCTCTATTTACATAAAATTTATGTTTGTTTAGGGTTTACAGCAAAAAAAAGTCCTCGACGCGGGCGTGTGACAAAAAAATCCGTCATAAAAATACTTCCGCGCCATGTAAATTATTATAATTTTGCTGTGCGTTGCGTTTTCAAACGTAATTGGTAATGATCAATTATCGGAAGTACCGATAACGAAATTACGCAATAATCAAAAAATCGCCAACGAGGTTTTTTTTTTTAATAAAACACGTAACTGAGTTTATTAACCGAAATGCCGTTTGATTTACACGAGCGGATTAACGTACCGATGAATCTATCGGTTTTATTATTCAATCACCCGGCACAATTTTCTTAATAGTTCAGTCAATGTGTTTGCTAGGTTAAATAGGGACAGGTATCGATTATTTTGCACCAGAATATATTCATGTGTGCATATTAAGTCATTCCGACTTCCTCGTAAGCTTACTAATTCATTATTCCAATGAATATTCAATATGTAATCCGATTAGTGGAACGATGTAAAACTGGGTGTAAATTAATTTTTTTGTAGAATCTGAGCGTGCCTTATTAGTTTCATATTTGTTCTGTGCTATGTGGTTACAATTGTATGCTTTCAATGTAACGCACATGGTGTATTCCTCTCTTGTGCAATTTGTTGTCAGTTAATTACACACAAACTACTACCACCAACTGCATAATTTTATCTGGACATACAAATTATGTAAATATAACGAATAAAGTAGCAATAATTAGAGCAACAGAGTGTGTGATGCCTCCCAATTCAGTTGTATTGTTCCTTAGCGTCGACGATGTTTATCGGTCACTAGTATTTCGCGATCAGCTTTAAAAATTCCTAGTTATTTATTCTAATGAAACAGAGTGAGTAGAGTGATTTAAAGTTATGAAGTTTTATAATAAATAAGTAGCAGCCTCTTGTGCCCCAAAGAATCATTTTCCTTACAACTGTACTCGGCTTTCGTCGCTTGTGATCGTTCACAATCGGTAACATACAGAGATATGCAATATAGTTTCTCATATTTTTCAAGATAAATTAAGCCAGTGCTTTATATTCTACATTAGTTTTATGGATGCGGAAAACATTCATTTTCGCACTAATTATAGAAATTTTTTGAATACAAGTTTGTTAACCATTTTACGAGATCTTCCAATTTGGGAGTAAGTCGACTGATCGTCCCAGTATTATTAACAGAAGGTTAATGAAAATTAAAGCTGTTTGGTGGCAGAAATGTTCTTACCGGTTCATCGAAGAGTGGGCGTGGGTGTGGACCGCTACCAGTGTGGTCCTCGACAATGTTAACTTTTAAGGGCACCAAGTTCCGAAAACTGAAGAAGAACTAGCAGCAAATCTAACGGATAACAACGTAATTATTATGTACACTCATGAAATTTAAAACTTGGACACCACAATTTCTGTAAACAAAAGTTTGCACATTGTGAAGCGGGCTTAAGGGTATCATTTACAATTCTAACAGCAGGTAGTCTCAGCAGGGGTTATCTTATAGAAGGACTGTAGAATGAATCATTACACTAAGCACGTTTTAGAAAATAGGTAATTTACGTTGCTTGCTTAATTTTTTTCTTTAAAGAATATATTTGAAGGTATCGCTAATTAAACACCATAGCTCGATTAATTATCGAATCAAAATTTTGTTTAGGAAATGTTTACAAAATAAAATTAGAAATAATTTTGATTTAAAAACGTCTACAAGCAATAACTTTTAAATTAAATCAAAAACTAAACATGGTTATTTGGGTTGACTGATTATTACTTATTTTTAAATAAATCTAACCTACTAATTATTGTAAGTTATTAAAAAAATCATTAAACTCTCTATTCATAATATTTAGTCCTTACAAAATGTATATTTTATGACGTTTCATTTTTTTCTGTAGTTAATATAAAAGTGAAAATAAAAACTAAGGCAATTCTTATTGTCAACGTATATATTTAGTTTTTGACAAGAATTTATTACATAATTATAATTAAGATACCAAGTTATAGTTTAAAATTAAATGAAAACTTTTTTTTTAAATAAAGGTATTACTATATAAATAAATATAAGAAATCAATAATGGGTGTGACCTCCATTATTATTGATACATTCTTGGAGGCGTCTGCTCATTGACGCTATCAAGGTATCAATATAATTAATATTAATCGTTTCCCATGCGGTATCAATGGCTGCAATTAGTGCATTACGGTTTACTGGTATAAAATTTGGCCCTTGTTGTCTTCGGATAACAGCAAGTATTCGAGCCCAAACATTTTCGATAATGTTAAAATCTGGGCTTTTGCTGGCCAGGGTAACAGCTCCAAGTTATTTTCTCGTATCCAATTGCGCACAACCCGCGAAGTATGAATAGGGGCGTTGTCCTTTAACAACAAAATACATTATGAAAATGTTAATTCAACAGATCCCGAACTATTTTTTGGAGAAAGTATAGTGAAATAAGAATACTTACTTGTTGGAAAATATAATCTTCGTCTGGATAAAACACTTCGACTGAAGGTTTCATAATAGTTTCCAAAATATCTAAATACGCAGCAGAATCAAGACGTCCATCGATAGCCCAACAAACTCCTGGACCCCGCGCTAACCCAACCCCACATTCACAGAAAAATAACCACTTCGTTTTTAGGACATATGTGATTATTTTCGTAACGAGTTCCTTCCATTCTAAAAACTTTTAGTGGTCCATCGTTGCGGCTATTGAACGTTTTTTCGTCGCTAAAAATCACTCGATTCCAAAATTCCAAAGGTTCGTTCACATATCGCCTTGCAAATTCCAGACGACGTCTCATATTTTCGTCACTGAGAACTTCTTTCGCAGCAGCATTATACTTCTTTATTCCCATCTCCTTTAATCTTTTTGTGCAGTTATACGGCATCCGGGAAAATGTGTATCTGCTATAGCCCTGGAGTATGTAGCAAATGGTTGTTCTGTTACGTAATGAAACAACTCGAGATCTTGAGCACGTGTAGATACTTTAGGTCTACCACTTCCGATGGCTCTTTCCAAAGTGTGTTCAAGATTCCATTTTACTCGGTAATGCCCTACGGTGCTTTTGGTATATCTAACATACGTGAAATTTCACGCACGCTACGGCCCGCCGCTAATTCCGAAACAATCCGCGCTTTCAAATCAGCACCGAGATGAGGTGGCATTTTCACAACACTTGAAATTTTAAACTAAAATGGAATTTACATTTCTTACTTTATTTATTGGTTCACACTACCCCTTCTCAAACAGTAGGTAATTGTTTATTTATTACATACTTCTAATGACCAATGTAACAACCCTTAGAGCAATATGACTCAAAGGAAGTAAATTAAACAAGCAAGGATATTCTATTGTTATTGAAACTTATTCATAAAGTAAAAGCCATTTCCTTATAATGCTAATGGACAGGATTTTCTTTAAGTATTAAGATTACAATAGAGGACTTATAAACTTTCGAAAATATCTAATTATAAATATTTACACTGCAATTGCGCTTTTTCCTTAATAATTTCTTAGCAATAACATACACGTTCTTGGTTTTAAGTTGTCATAAATTTGATATGATATAAATTTGTGTTTCTAATATTACATCACAAACTAATCTTTATTCGCCAAAAATTGTTGCTTAAGTTGTAAAGCTTCGTACACACCTGAACAACAAACCGAGCAACAAACATAACAACGAACCGAAAGTCAAACAGAACGACAAACGATCTTTTATGATTTCCACAATCCGAACAACAAACGGAACGTTTGTGCTGTTCCCATAATTATTTTCAGTAGTTTTCAGTTTATATATATTTATTATTGAGAAGAGAAAATTGCGGAAAACAAGAAGATAGTGCCAACCAAATTTTTACGCACAAAGAAGAGTAAAAATTATAATTTACTTCGCTTTTTTATTTTGGAAATTTCCCGCCCAAATGATGCTAATAGGGACATCATTTTTTTCTTGCATTCTTAAACACTGATTAATTTAAAACATTTTTCTTCTGTCAACTCCATAATATTACCTAAAACACAACAAACCCACAAAAGGGAGGACAAAAATAAATAATTTAATTCTCCCGCATAAGTTTGTTCGCCGTTTTGTTTAGATTCGTCCAAACCTGCAAACGCATTCGCGCGCATTTTCTTTGATGTCGGAGAAAAACCGACAAGTTGCGGAACGCCGCAAACCGTTCGTGGAACAATCAGGACTTGCGAATCTGTTCTAAAATTCGTACGTAGCACCGTCCAAATTAATGTTCCGATTGCCGTTCGGTTCGTTGTTCTGTTTGTTCCTCGGTTTGTTGTTCAGGTGTGTACGAAGCTTTACAATAAGCATATTAATATGAACTATATCTTATGAAAGGAGAGTTATGTAACTATAATTAACGACTTAACGTTACGTTAGTAGATTCCATTTACTATTTACACATATTTTCTTGGAACATTCGATAATTAACTATCGGGATATGATGACCCTATACTTCGCAGGTTGTGCGCAACTGGATACAAGCAAATAACTTGGAGCTGTTACCCTGGCCAGCAAAAAGCCCAGATTTTAACATTATCGAAAATGTTTGGGCTCGAATACTTGCTGTTATCCGAAGACAACAAGGGCCAAATTTTATACCAGTAAACCGTAATGCACTAATTGCAGCCATTGATACCGCATGGGAAACGATTAATATTAATTATATTGATACCTTGATAGCGTCAATGAGCAGACGCCTCCAAGAATGTATCAATAATAATGGAGGTCACACCCATTATTGATTTCTTATATTTATTTATATAGTAATACCTTTATTTAAAAAAAAGTTTTCATTTAATTTTAAACTATAACTTGGTATCTTAATTATAATTATGTAATAAATTCTTGTCAAAAACTAAATATATACGTTGACAATAAGAATTGCCTTAGTTTTTATTTTCACTTTTTATATTAACTACAGAAAAAATGAAACGTCATAAAATATACATTTTGTAAGGACTAAATATTATGAATAGAGAGTTTAATGATTTTTTTAATAACTTACAATAATTAGTAGGTTAGATTTATTTAAAAATAAGTAATAATCAGTCAACCCAAATAACCATGTTTAGTTTTTGATTTAATTTAAAAGTTATTGCTTGTAGACGTTTTTTAAATCAAAATTATTTCTAATTTTATTTTGTAAACATTTCCTAAACAAAATTTTGATTCGATAATTAATCGAGCTATGGTGTTTAATTAGCGATACCTTCAAATATATTCTTTAAAGAAAAAATTAAGTAAGCAACGTAAATTACCTATTTTCTAAAACGTGCTTAGTGTAATGATTCATTCTACAGTCCTTCTATAAGATAACCCCTGCTGAGACTACCTGCTGTTAGAATTGTAAATGATACCCTTAAGCCCGCTTCACAATGTGCAAACTTTTGTTTACAGAAATTGTGGTGTCCAAGTTTTAAATTTCATGAGTGTACAATCAAATAATGGGAACACAGCGCATTCGCGCGAGTGCGGCATGACGTCATAGCTGACAGATGTTTAATAAAAGTGGTATAATTACGTGTCTTAGCAAAAATTATTTATGCGTAGTTTATAAAACCACTTTTATAATCTTTACTTGATTCTTTACTAATTACAGAGACGCATGCATACGTACCATTTTTGACAAGAATTTAAAAAATATATTTTTTATGATTACATTTAAGATGTTCTCTTGTTTTTACGATTATACGCTTCTTATTGTGAAAGCATTTTACAATGGTTCCCAACAGACATCCTTTTTGTTATTTTTATGTGATGAACCACAAAATAAAATTCATCGCTTAAAACACGCGATATAAAAATCTCGATGATATTCACTTTTCGAATCGTTCGCCAAACTCGCAAACCATCTGCTGTTGTTGTAAAGAAACAATTTTCGAAAATCAATTAACAAGATGACGTAGATGCGTGCGTAAACAACCCAGAAAAAATGGTGATCGAAAAGAAGCTGTGACATCTTCGACAGGAATCGACATAGTTAACAAATTCGAGTTTCAATAATTCCTTCGCGAAAAAAAAACCATTTATCAAATACTCAAAATCTCTTTCAGATTGTCAACTTTTCAGCCACCAACCGGAGTGCTTAAAAGATGGAGAAAAAAAGGTTTCACCGAACAAATTTTAATGGACTATAAAACAATTCAATTGCAGTTTCATTTTATTGCAAACGTTTCTAAAGTTATGACAGTTGAAATAAAGTAATAAACTCGATTTTATAACATACAAAAATGGCTGAAATTAGACGTCCGTCGCGTAGCGTAATTAGACAACGTATTGCGACTTTTTTTCTCTCGTGAATTTCAATAATGGGCGCATGAAGATGATGGTGTTCGGAAATAAACTTAAAGCTAAAACGCAATAAATCAGAAGCAGATGTTACTTGAAGTGTATGTTATCAGCAACGCAGATTATGGACAGGTGTCGCCTCCCACAGGTTCACCAGAAGTTCTAAAACCATGCGATTACATAATTAAAATAATGGTTTTGGGGGGAACCTCGGGATTTGCAAAGTGGAGAAATTTCTAGCAATGCGGTTTGGTATGGGAATATCGTACACGAGGTCAAAAGGCATCAGCCCTGAATTGCCTTTATTATTAATAAACTCAAATATACGTGACTGGTATACCGCTGGTGTCTCGTTTATTTCAACCGCAGTTTTTTTACATTTTTATTATTTGATCAATTATTTACGTTTTGTTCGCAGATTTCACACAAAATTAATCAGTCTGTTAACTTCATTAACGTTGTACCGGGAAGCGATTAAAAAAACGCGACAATATTTCATCTTTATTTATTTTTGAAATTACTTAATTTGCATGAGAATCGCTTTTATAATAAAGATTTCCATTGCACAAAAGTAATGCAAGAGCGCCGTGAAATATTAAACAAAACAGCACGAAAAAAAATTCTGTGGCTCGCTTTTATAAATTATATTAAAAAATACCCGTTTGTTTTATAATGTTTATTGCGAGAATAATGAGAATACGGGGCATCGTCCGAAAATTGCATGCGCCTTCAATATGTTGCTGGTGAAATAATTTTTACAGCGGTAATTGACGTCTTTTATGTTAAAAATGTAATAATAAACCCGTGCTGGTATAAATGTAAATAAAGGTAAAATAAATATGCTTGGAAAAAAACCAACCACAATTAACAGGAAAGTGCCAATTTAGATTTTCGTATACATTTACATGTTGTAGTACATTTATCGAATAGTAATAAAAAGCATGTTTTACCAATTAAATTATTGCGTTACATTCGCTCAATACTATTTAATTGAAAACGATCTTTAATTGTGACAGATTTTTTAATTATTTTTTTTAGAAGCACTTACGCGGAAACATTACAGTTAAATCGTCAAACAATGGTGGTGGTCGAACTGAAAAAAAATTGAAAAGACGCAGTGTGAAAAAGGTCAAACTGATTCGCCGTTCCGAATTAAAACATTTTTGTAATTGCGGACAATTAGTGAAAATTTGAAAATGCGAATCGTTTTTGTAATTGCAGTAAATTGACATGAACGGCTGTGTTATTACATTCGTATATGTTTTATGATGGCTTTTAATAATTTGTTAATTGACGATTTCTGGAAACTTTTTTATTCCCAGTTACTTGGTTAAAAATAGTTACAGAATAAAATTTTAATTAAAAATTACATTTTTCCTAATTTTGATATACGAGGCGTGCCCGGAAAGTATCGGATGAAATCGATAAAACAAGAAGACTGACAAGTAACTTATCTGTATTAAAGCAACTTTGTTGTCAGTTGTGTTAGCAATTACAAAAGTGGATGCTTCGATTACCATAGCCAACTAAGTGTTGGTAAAAATAACAATCCCGAATCGCCTTAAGTTATTTTTGTTATTTTTTTGTCAACACTTAGTTGGCTGTGATAATCGAAGGATCGACTTATGTAACTGCTAACAAATTTGACGACAATGTTGCTTTAATGCGAATGCATTTTCGTACGTGTTAACACGAGTTGACACCATGTTACGGTTCGAAATCTTCGAGTTGCGCGTAGCAACAAGAATCAAATTTACCGCGCTTTGAACCGAATTTTCCGATTGGTGAATCGAAATTTGGGGATTTCTACTCAAAGCGGCGGGCCGACATCTTGAAAAACGTTCCTTTTCTCTTAGGCGAATGGCCGTGCTGTACGAAAAATTAAACATAAAACTGCTATGTGGCTTCGATAATTTCACAATAATTGAGTGTGGAAATATATACCGACCAATTTACGCCCACGTGTCTGGACCTTAAATCCTTCTCACAAATGAATGTCTGGATAATTCCTGGGGACGCTGGAACGAGCAATTACACTTCCGTTTGTAACACAAAACGTGCCTGCGTTCGTATTGTCGCCGACCTCGGGGACATCTGGCCGAATCTTCTTCAACGGTTTAGGGTATTCGGTGCGCTCGCTCTTCACAACGACAACTTTTGGTTCCTAGAATTGGGTCTTCTATTTTTTCCCAGCGAACTCATCCTGATCTTCGAGTAGCCGTGTCGTTAGCAAGGACCGTCCTTCTCAGCATTACGTACAACCATAACCAGATAAGTTATCGTTTTAAGGAACCAATTCATATTTTGCATGCGTTCGAAACTTAAGTACACGCGACATCAAGCGGTTATACCTTTAGTATTTAAGACAATTTGTGATTCGGGGTAGCCTCCATACTCTCACGCTAGTTGTTGTTGTTGGCACGAACTCCTTTAGAGTTTTGAGGGGTACGCTGAATCAAAAGGTCTTTTGGATTGGCAGAAGCTACATCCTATATTTGAAACGTGTACTATTAGTTTTTTAAGACACCGCGTGTACGTGACGAGTGAACGTCAAGTTTCTTATTCGCCAATCTTAAATTGGTACGCTATCTATATTTGGGGGTTAATAAATGAGAAACTTAACTGAACTAATTCAGATTTGATCGCGTACTACGAGTAATTGGTTATTGCTAATGCACGCAAGTTCTATGTGTTATATTTATGTCTTTTGTCTCTCTCTTAAATTTGCATTTGTTGTAGAGTGTTAGATTTTACGTAAAACCAGTTGAATTCCTGCTGGTTTTATTTCTTTCCGTTACCCAGCAGGTGGCGCCACGTTATTCAGCAGTTATTTCTTTTAGCTCTCCTAAGGACCTTCCCCATCTCACCGACTGTAGCCGGACACTGCTGTACTAACGTTTATAAATTCGGGATCCTCCAAGCATTTAGTACGCTACTTCGTGCCCAATATTCTTGTGTCCTTTATTTTCTAGGTTGCATCGCTAGAGCCGTCACTTTAAATTTTATCTATTATTTATTTGTGAATTGCAACCGTTACAACCAGATGTCGCAACATTTGTTGAACTTATCTGTATTATATTTAGGCTGCATTGTTTTTAGGTGAATATCGGAAATTCACCTTATTTCCGTGCTAACTTTTTATCTCCTGTGTTACGCTATTAAACCTTCAAAATTGAAGCGCAACGATTGTAGTTGTTTTTTCCGGTTTGGCTACAATTGACACGGGATAAGTTTCAAGAATTGGTTAACCTGGTGTTACTGTTTGTTTTAATCGAAAATTTATACTAACCGATATTTGTAGTCGCTTCGAAGCATCACCCGATAGCTGTGGTAGGTAACGGGTCGTAGGCGATTATGAGCGATGTAGTATTAAGAAGAAACTTTGAGACGAAGGGGCGCCACCCTACAGTTAAAGTGATTCGTCCTAAATAGTAGGAAGTCAGGGCACAAAGAAACAAACTGTTACCAAAAGAAACAAATAATTGACGATATAGAGCTTGTTTCACAGACCAAAATAAATAAAACATACAGTTGTAGCCAGTAACAATAAAACATTAAGCAAAAAATTAGATAAATACAATTAATACAAATGAGGAAATGTAAAATAAGAAAAATCCTCGTCTTGCAGCATCCGAACCTGTCAACCAGTTTATTACAAATTGGTTGGCAGGTTCGGATCTCTCTATAGATTATAGATAATAATTTAGGTAATTTTTTTTTTAAATTTTAGATTTACAACATTTTCATAGTTTCATATATTTCCTTGATTTTTTAATGCGTCGCCATCTATTAACAAATCTCAACGTGTACTTAAATTGACGCGTACTCTTTAACCTTAAGCTATTGACAGTTTTCTGTTTTCAAACCAAATTAATTTTCAACAACTTCATAATACTCCATTGTGTTAGACATAATGTCAAAGTTCACATTTATGAACGCTCTAACTAGAAGTTTCAGTGATGCTCTTAATTGAGCCCGAATTTTATATGTTGTGTTTTCTAATTATCTTCAACAATATGTTTTACTATAAACAAGTGGTCTTGTCATTAATTCATCAATTAATCAAATAATCAAATTAAGTTATTTACAAGTTGATTTGAAAAATTTTTGGTTCGAACCAGACTTTTTTACGCACATAATTTAACAATTTCACAATAACTATTCAATTATTTTTATTTTTTTACTTAATATAAATGTGGTAAGTTCAAAAAAAATTTATCCTTCAATATGTAATGTAATTTTAAATAACATTAAGCAACTTTGTCGACAGGACAAGCAGGCGATTCGAGATTTTTATTGTTGCTAACACTTATGTTGGCTATAATTATCGAAGAATCGACTTATGTAACTGCTTTTACATACCTATCGAAAAAGTTGCTTAATGTGAACCATTTGCGTACGTGATCGCTAACACGAGTCGACACTAGATGTCGCAAAACTTATAATTTTAAATAACTTGTAGTTAGTTACCTGAGGATTTGACTTATATATAATTTTAAGAAGTCGAAACTAGTTGTTTCCCAACATAAATTAATTTGAAGTTTTTTATTAAATAAGTATTGGCCAAGACGAGGATTTTTCTTATTTTACATTTTATTTATACTAATTACTTGTTAATACCACGGAAAATGGATCCCAACTTCTTCTCAAGAAAAATACAATTAAATGTCTAGGTATATAGTTATTTGATAGCAATATCGTGGTTATCTCTTAAATCGCATGGAACAATATGGCCAAAGCCAAATAAACAAATCACGTATCGAGTAAATACCCTAATCAATACTATTATGAATTTAAATCTAAAGAAATGATGTTGACTAATTTCAGTTACTAAATCTAAATCGTGTAATTATTACTTAATGGGCACACAAGTCGTTTACTCGAGAGGCCTCGCGATTACAAAGGTTGTCACACATGCGCAATTAAAATTAGTTTCTAAAATACATACAACTACAATCTTGTAAGTTTTTAAAACGAGACACATGAATTACCTATAAACTGGAGTACTTATCTGTCAAATTGTTTTATTAGATGTACAGGGACGTCAAATGTTTCAGATAAATTGTAGTTGATGCGAGTACATGAAGAATTGAAGTTGATTGGTTTGCTACCAGCTGAGATACGGACAGATGTCGAAGTTCTTGTTTGATAAGATATCACGGTTTTGTATAGAGTTAACTACAACGTCTGCCCTATAGAATGAAAGTATGCTATACAGTAACACCAGAAGCACTAGTAACAATTTGTTTGACTTACAGCTTCCGACAGTGGTATACACAAATAGAGATATACTTATTACAGCTTGTAATACAGAAATTATCAACCGACAAGTAATAATTAGTCAGTTTGATGGTTTTATTTAATAAAGAAAATACTTGCACCTTCAGTACACTTATGAAAACTACGTGTACATCGTTGGAGCCACTAAAGACAAATAAATTATCTGAATTATCTGCAAAGATGATTTCTACGTTATCTATCGTAGCTACATAAAGGATGTTCTAAAGAACGGATTATACGCAAGAATAAAGGTCGATTTCCACGCAAGTAACGTTAACGTTACACTAACGTTTGGTTGACTAAGCACCAGTTCTGCTGACACGAAACCGAAATTTATTAAACTAAAATTCATAAAGAATAGATAGAAAAAAAACGTCACACTGGATGTTAATTTCGTGTTGCATAGGTATTTAGGCGCTACTAAAAATTCTATTAAAAGTTAAGTCCAAAATCTAAAACCTAATCACAAACCGGTCAATGATGACCACTTAGGTACTAAAAATGGGCAAAAATAATAAACACGAACGATCACTGCGCACACTAGTTTTCCTTATGATACAACATGTAAGCACAAAAACCATAAACTACAATTGATGTTGAATTTCAATATATGGTGTTCTTCTCGATGAAATTTAATTCAATATGACGTATTGCGAAAAGGTAACATTTCCCTCCTATAAATTATCACTAATTGGATTGTTCTTCCTGAGGAGGCATCAAACCACTATGACGTTTTTTCAGGCAACGTTTCGTTCAGTCGAATGCGCACTTCTTCAGGCCTTTAAACAAATAAATGGTCCGCCACTTGAATAAGTGTAAAAACACATCGATATTAAGCAAACACAAAAAATAAATTAACAATTAAATGTAAATAACACTTAATAAACACACACTCTATACGTAGAAACGAACAAACATTCATTTATTTATTTTGATTTAGCTTTTGGTGCCCCTCCTCAACGGAAGAACAATCCAATTATCGACGTATTACATATCTATCCATTTAACTTAATCGATAAACTACTTTTATTTTCTCGCTCGGATTATATTACGATTTTACTAACTTCTTCGTTGAAATTCCACAACAACTCCACTGCTTGAATTTAAACTGGCGATGTAATTGACGAAAGTTTACTATTACAGTAAAAAGTTTTTCACGAGATATCCATGTAACTAAGGAAGGCCTTTGACGATTAAAGAATTATTTTTATTTTGTATATATGGCCTCCATAGCATATTTTAGAGATTTTTTCTACAATTGGACAGTTGTTGTCGAAGGCGAATTTATCTAAAAAAAAAATTATAATCGTTTCGATGCACTTACTCGTCGCTTACGTCAGTGAGGGTCGTGGACAACTTTTAAAGGTGGAGCAGTTATAAAAAGTGTCTCCAACATGAGAGCACCATCTTTTGAGTTGTAGTAATTAATCTCAAGCGGTTTAAGATACAAAAGAACAGTTAACGAAGAAAACGTATAATTTACAGAGCTTCCCACTTGTGTCACAGGTGTACACACACACAAACTATAGATATAATCGTAGATAATGATAATATGGTTAACAAATAGGTCATGTAAATAAAGCAGATCGTATCACAGATAAATAGACTAGTATCTGGCAGAAATATCGTTTTCTCAAGAAAAATATAATACGGCAACGGCCGAATACGTAATCCACGCCCTGAGAACAGTTTTAATACGAACGCGAATTTAATACTAAATATATCACAATTACTTCTGTATTATGTTTAAATCACCTATTTAACATTTAACTCTAATAATGAAATACTGGCGCAAACAAACGTGGAATTAATTTGTCGGGGAATCCCTTGAGCACAAAAATTATCACAAAAGGTGCTAAATAATAATTAATTCCGGTTGTTAACGATCAGTTTTAATCATACAAGACATAATAATTATACAAAAGCCATAGTAAAGACTCGAATGGTGGTATTATTATTTCCCGGAAAAGTTGGGACTTGAGTAGGTGGTTCAGAACTTTAGAATTTTAAATGTATTTTTGAAAAGATCTTTAAACATAAGCAACTTTTGTAGGAAAAGTTTTTTTTTATTACTACCACCCTTTTCTCAAATACTGACTCTTAATGAACCAAATTTAATAACTTTAATCGAATATTACTTGAAAAAGGTAGCAGTAAAACTTTTCTTATTTTTTAAAGATCTTTCAATATTCGATTCTTTACTACGGCTTTTTTGATAAATGTTTTTGACCTAACTTTCTACGACTAACCGTTTTTGAAAAAAATTACTGGTACGGGTGGTCTCATTCACCCTGTATACTAATTTGTTGGACGTCAACGATTGAGAAAAAAGAAAGAACGAAGAGAAAAAAATGGCTGGTATGCAAAAGTGATAGTTGTGTCAAGGTCGAAGGTCGTCTGCTATCAATAATTTGCAGCAGCTCCGATGTAGGTATATTGCTACAACTTCAGTATTATAGGAAGATACATCTATCAGGTGGTAGTTTAATTTTCTCCTAGTTGGTAGTTTGTTTGCTCCCAGGTGGTAGTTCAAAAACGATTGACAAAATGGCGCTTGTTTTTAAACTTACGGCATTCGTCAGTATGCAACACAAAAGAAACACAGAATTAAGTCGCGGCGGAACTCGTAACTTCTTAATAGGATTCCTACAATTTTAAGATTTTGTTTAATAAAATGAAGGTTTTTTTTTACCATAGAGAAAAAAAGCGTGTACTCTATCCAATGCTATGTACCGAATAAAATGACCATACATTTCATAAACTTAACATACGGATTAATTTTTCACCCTACCTGTTGCCCTAACCAAAGACTACTCTCGTATGTTAAGTTTCCTATACACCAGGCGTAGAACAGAGCGAAATCGAATTTATTAAACGAAATTCAGACAGAAGAAAAAAATTGTCACAAATTTTGAATGTCACGTCCGTCTAAGTGTATTGTTGAGTCGTATTGTTTCAATCGAAAATTTCATAATTGGCGGGTCTCATAACAATCTTTAATGCACTTGAAGTTTAAAAACACCGACACATTATTTGCTTAATTGACCGAACGATAATCGTTCGAAACATTCTTCAGCTGGCCTTTTGCCTGACAGATAACGTCAGTCGTTTTTGTTTCTTTAGAAACGTCAAAATTTTTAACAGATAAAAGTTTAATGAATAAAAATTCAATGGAATAAATTTTACTGGGTTTACTGTTATCAAGGGATTGCAGTAATCACATGCAATCACCGGCCACCTTTAGAATCTAATCGGGGTCATGACACACATCCAGGATACCCATTCCATTTGGTACAACCGACGAAACCAGTTTATACTATTCACACGTGTCAATGTTTCACACGAGATGTCGTAAGACACACATTTTACTTATGTTCATTGCTCCACGAGAGTTTAAAAGACCAACCGCCGTCTTGTACAGTTGTATACCGCACTTAAGTATACACCTCTGATAAGCTCATAATAAGAGCGAAATGCTGCATCAGGTGTTCTTTCGCTGCGTGTATGCTTCTGTACAAGTTATACTTGGCTTTATCGACACACGTGTGTTTCAAGCATTAAAGCTATCGCTTAGATGGCGCTATGCACTTTAACGCACACATGTCGTTACAGTTAACTGTTGGCATTTTTCTTAGTTTATACTATTCACACGTGTCAATGTTTTACACGAGATGTCGTAAGACACACATTTTACTTTTGTTCATTGCTCCACGAGAGTTTGAAAGACCAACCGCCGTCTTGTACAGTTGTATACCGCACTTGAGTATACACCTCTGATGAGCTCATAATAAGAGCGAAATGCTGCATCAGGTGTTCTTTTGCTGCGTGTATGCTTCTATACAAGTTATACTTGGCTTTATCGACACACGTGTGTTTCAAGCATTAAAGCTATCGCTTAGATAGCGCTATGCACTTTAACGCAACACATGTTGTTACAGTTAACTGTTGGCATTTTTCTTAGAAACCAGTAAAGTTTTTTCTTACTTTGTGTGAATTTAATTTGACATTACTACTTAAGAAGGAAATGTGTTGAATAAAGCAATCAATGCTTGTGAATTAAATAACGGGTTTCTTGTTTAACAGTAAGTGTTTAAGCTCAAGTCAATTGGATATTTTGTATCGGGTTGGGATCCCAATTTCGCTTTTATTACTCATAACGAAACTTAGCATTATAAATGTTGCTTGTATTTTGTCAAAAGTCGTGCGTTGTGCGTTATTTGAAATGTACTAGAATGTGTTTCCATCTTTTTCTTTTGTCTGTATTTGTCTTTTACTAAAAGTAGGTAAAATCTATTAAATCTCTAATTAAAGTTTTTCTATCTTCTCCACGATTATATTTTAAAAAGATACTTCCATTAAGCTAGCAGGTGACACCTTACTTGTACGATGAATTAATATATATTTTTCTTAGGTCTAGGTTTTGCAAGGGGGTAACAATTTATTATGTAGACTTTATATTTATTAAGCAACATGGTTGTTGAAGTGAACCAGCACTAATTTATTGCTTTAGCGATAAATATAGTATACTAGTTAATGCTGTTTATGTTGTATCAAATTTCTCTAATTTTATTACTTATTCTTTGAACTGCCGTACAAGTTTTTATGTACTACATTGAATTTGAATTTATTTTCCTCAAATCTAGAACGGCGCTAGCGATAAACATGGGGAAAGAGATTTAATCGAGCCATTTCCACTATTGAAAAACGTTAACGGAGCTTGTAGGGAAATCCTTGCAGATTATTATTGGACATTGATATCAAAAAGTTCGGTTCGCAAAAAAGGAAAAGGAAGGGGGCAATTTTTTAAATACATACATACGCATTAGTGTAACGATCAATATTATTTTAAACGAAGTTTTAATAGACAGAAAACCTTTTTTGTTTTCAAACGTTGAATATGTTTACAGAACTGCTTCAACTTTCTAAAGATCACTCTAAAACATTCATGTCTTTCATCACAATGAAAATGTAGGTACTAAAATGAAATGTAAATCGCGACTTTGTAGTAGCGGAAACAAGTAAAACGACAATTAGCAAGCGTAAGCACGAAGAAAACGATTCAGGTGCTTATTCTTCTTGCAACAAAAATAAAAATAACGAGGTTAATCACATTTTGGTGAATGGTTTTTAAACCAAAACAGGGTGGGAATATTCCTTATTTCCGACGGAAAAAATTATTTGTGCGGAACTTTCTGTATGTGTCGCGTACAAAAACCACCCCGTTTAATCAAGATTTAAACGTGTCCTGTTTTTTTCTTGTGTTAATAAAATAACATCGAGCACGGATGGAACGTGAGTTGCCGAAGAATTCGAGAAAGAGTTTTTTTTTACTTTTGACTTAATTCCAGATAATTACATGGTAAAATGAGACCTGCTTTTAATTGTGGAGTCTTTCATTTAGTAATTACGAATGCAATTTAGCAAAGTTGCACCAGCACCTTCAAGCAATTTACGTAATAATAATAATAGTCAAGAAAGATGAAAAACCGAGCGCGCGCTTCTGTTATTTGCCTTAAATTTGTAAAGCTTACGCTTGGTTCATAGCTAGCACAAATTGGTAGAAGGTTTTAATATAAATTTTGCAGATGCTTTAATACACACGTCGAACCGTACAACAATAAAACAACAGACGGAAGAAAAGTTATAAATTTTCCATTTATACTAACGAGAAACGGGCACCTTTTCCACGGATATTTCCTATGAATTATTTATTGGCGTTAACTGAACAGTTTCTAAAGTACACTTTGAACTTTTTCAATGAAAATTTCGATAATGAAAGTTAAACAAATCTCCTCCAATTAAATATTATTTCAACTTTTTGCCTCTGTTTAAACGCTCAAAGCCTCCGAACAGTTTCTGAAGATGCAAAGAGAGGGCGATTTTCTTTCGTCGTTCAACATTCTTTTCGGGCGCATTCATCGCACGCGCCCACATAAAATCGCCCGCAATTATTTTGTTTTTTTTTCGTTTTGGGATTCTAATCTTGGGTTGAACTAAGAGAGCGGTTTTATGGTCACTAAATGCTGACCTAACAAGATTACCTGCACACGGAAAAGTTCTGTCTTTGATCCCCGGGGTTATGTAATGCGGGTCCCTGTTTCAGTATTCCCCTCGCAACTACATTACTCCAAATAAGGGATACAAATTCACCCCCAACATCTCCTTCTCTCTCTCCGCCCAAATATTATTTAGTGGAGAAAGTTTCTCGTTTTCAATTATATTGCTTTCAAAATGATTTTCAATTGGGTAAACTACTTATGCTGAAGCACCCTCTCTAACGATTACATTTGACTAACAATACGGAGAATTATTGGCACTCGAGAAACGCGAGATGTAAGACATTTGATCTCAGCAGGTACACACGCAAACAATCGCAACCCGCTTAAGCCATCTATAATCGCGTTTTTTCTCGAAAAATCGTCATTAATTATTCTTCGCTTCTGTTCCCGATATCCAACACTATTCCTTGTTCTTTCTTACTACAATTTTTTTTTTAAGAAAAAAGATTAAACGTCCATAAATCATTTTACCCTATCCGAACGTTTTTCTGTAATTATTATACGATGCCACAAAAGCTTTTGTAAGAAACTACAAATTTTCCTGTTCGAGAAATATATGGGTTGGAGAAAAAATTTTTTGTCACGAACAATAACAAAATTTTATTTGCGGCCGTTAGAAATTACTTTTAAATGAATATTAAGAACGGTTCAACAACTTCTCGGAAAAGAAAAACAAATTACATAGTTTTTTTCGGGCGAAAAGAATTTTCCAAAAATGAAATTTCCGATTTTTATGTTTTATCTAGCGCTTTGTGTTTATGAATTTTACTGAAAGCATCGGCAGCGAGTTTCTTTTAAATTTAAAGATTTAAAAGTCATTTTAATACGGTCGCGCGTTTTTTCATTAACTTAATGTACACCGATTCTCGTTTATTTTTCAATTCAAATATTCGAAAGTGAATTGATGTTGAAGGTGCATTTTTTAAAAGGTACGTTTTTCTTATTTGATCGATAAAATCGAGAGTTTTCTTTTTTGTAAATGATGGTATTAGTAAGACACGTTTGTCTGCTCTAATCTTAATCAAAGTGGGCTTCCATTTTTAAATGGAATACGAATGAAATCGACGTTGATGTAGAATATTCCGAGATTTATTGTAAATACTTTGATGCTAAGAATCTGTACGGTAATCGTATGCGCCTTTGATATAAGTAAATATGAATCATAATGGAACCCACAAAATCTACAATTTAATTGTAATCATCCATAAGCTACTTAGATTGATTTTGAGTTAAGCCCGGGCGAAATTAATCAATGAACTAATTGATGCAAGAATACAATGCCGATTGATACCGAAACTGTCAACAACATAAATAAGGGAGATATATTCTATCGAATTTGATTAAGTTCTCATGGAAACCATATATGAGGTACAAATAAAATTGAATTTGATTTTAAACATGTTTATTTTGAGAAGGGTTAACAATATTCAACCTAGTAGATGGAATAAAAAGACGTCATTTATTGAGTGATCGAAGAATTCATAAGAAATAAGTGAGTGTTAAACTCAATGATAATTACGCCAAAGTTGACTTTTAGGGATGAAACTTATTTTTAATTGACGTTAAGAAGCTTTTTAAGATTCTGTTAGAAAAGTTTGTTCAGCACGATTTAAGATTTTGCTGCGGTGTTCATTTTTTTTTACCCAACTCAACTTCAATTTTCATTAAATGGAATTGTTTGTTTTTATTTTCTTCGAGTAAGGCTACTTTTAACAACTAAATAAAGTCTCTATCAGATTTTATAAAATCTAAATTAAAATCTTGGATAATAATCCACTTTCAATGTATCGGAGTATCAACCAACATTTAACCGGCTTTAACAGTAACGTGACGTGAACAGTAAAAAGTCAAAGCCTGCTTCTAAATCGGTATTCATATAACACTTTCAACCACACAACATTGGCACATGATCGGAAATAAGTGTCACCAGCAAACTGTTAGTAAAAGAAGGGTTTGATCGACTCAGCATTTTCCAAACTAATAAAACCAAACATCTACTAGCAACACGGGCGAAACTTGACGACCCTATCACAGATGCAACTACATACATAACACACATTCCTGCTATTAAAACCCTTTTACCGACTTCCGATAAATGACCAGGAGGGAAATGATCAAAAAATCAACCCGACTCACCGCCATCACAACCAGATATCTCCGTTCCCACAGATGAAATTTGAACCTCAGATGCACTTCATAACGATAAGTTAAAACATCAGTCAACATTCAACCGTCGATAACGGCCCAAATTATGAAGTGTAACGTACTTGGTTCAAAGATGGGGACACTGATTTGTTCTGCTATTTTCAGGATATTGACTTTCTTTTATAGCTTCACTTTTTTGTTCTTGAATCAGGATCATTTTAAGAAAATAGGTTAGATAGGGCAAGTGAAACCCATAATTTTAATAGTCCCACTTTTTGGTCCATAGTACTAAGTTCAAAAGGCTTAAACAGTTCAACATATTCAGTCATGTTTACTATTAGTGCTTTTTAAATTGCCTATAGGGAACATTTTTGCTGAAATTCAAGGAAATTAAAAATAAAAAAAGTGTGTATACAGGCCCAGACATTCAAATTATGTAAGTAGAATACAACAGAACTAAGAAGAGTTTAAGATGTTTCTTAGTGCAGTTGAATCAACTAACATTTATAAAATTTGTAACACTAACCAGAAAATACCAGTTACTGATAAACTTTGTCGATATCATCTTGACAAATAAGAAATTGATTTTTTGTGGGTTTTGTTGGGTGTAACTTGGGTTGTTATTGTATCCTTTTTTAGTTATTTCGTTCTTTTTTGAATTACATTAATGATTTTGTTGAGTTCGACATTTGTCCTCGTGTTGCAACTATTTCTAACTGATGCAACATCACAACCAATTGAATACTTACTTTGGATTAGGAGGTTTTTACTCTCTCAGGTATTTTGATAATATTCAACTTGTTCTACTTTTCCAAGATTTGTTCTATCGAAATGTTCTATTTTCTCTCTTTCTGAGGGGAAATTGAAATCTCACTGAGAAAATGTGTGCTTGGTATCAATTAGGTCCATATTGATTATATTGAAAAAAGGGGTCTACATACGCTACATTGAAGCTCCTCCTTCAACTTGTTACGGGTTTATTTACAAAAGTAAAACGTACGTCGAGAGCCTTCTTGAAAACGGGTGTCGTGTGTAGCACGTTACGACGAAAGTTGAATTTGCCGCGCAGATTGCGATTTTTCCATTGGTGGATTGATTCATTCACGAAAAGTTTCTAAGATTACGAGTGGACATTTTGTTACTTCTTTCTACTGGGTGATTGGCGTGCTTCGTGAAGCTAAAATTTTAAGCGTAAATTATTAATGTGTGCTTTAATAATTCCAAGTAAATTGGTGTGTAAATGTAAATCCGACCGCATTCGCCGTAAGTATTCTTTTCCATTTCTTTTGTTGTCTTGTGGTTGTGTTAATTCTAATTACGACGTATGCTTTAGCACGTGTCTTGACCTCATACTCTACTCGTGTGTTACAATCTGGATGATTCCTGGGGGTGCTGGATTGGCTATTTAAGAATCCTTCGCTATATAACTCGACGACTACCACGGTTTCGCCTACATTAAAGCTGATAACGGCCGATGAACGGGCTGAGGGGTCATTCACGCTGCATACTTGCTGCTTTGAGGGAACATATCTGCCTTCCGTTCTTCGTCGTATATTTTTCCTAAGGGAAATCCTGGGGCTACCTATCTTCTAAAGTTGTCAAATACTGTCGCTACCAAGAACCTTTCTTCTCGGAACTGCATACTACAGAATACAGCTAAGTTTATTGTTTAAGAAATCTATTCACTATTCATGCGTGTAAAGCTCACGTACATGTGGCATTAAACGGTTTGAATCCCTAACATATAAGTAAATTTTTTATTCTGGGTAGACTCCACCACCGACGTTTGGTTTTGTTTTTAACTAGCTCCATAAGAGCTTGGGCGCTTTAGATAAAGTGGGTGAAGCTAAAACAAAAGGCCTTTTGGGTTGGCGGGAGCTACTTACCGTGCTATTCCGAGTTTAAGTTAGTTTTAAGTCACCGTGTGTAAGTGAATTGTGTACGTCGAGTTTCCTTAGTAACCAATCTCAATTGGAACGCTAACTTTAATTTGGGATGTAACAAACAAAAGCTTAACTGAATTTCGACACATTAATTGCGAGCTTTAATTAAATTGTTGTTGCTAACGCCCGTAAATCTTATGCGACAGTCTCTCTTACTTCTCACATATTCTCCTAGTACTGTAAGTTTTATTTGCTATATTTAATTGTCTATTTGTTTCTCTGATTAGTAGACCTTTTAGTAAAACCTATTGAACTTCTGTTGGTCGGTTTTATTTCTTTCTATTACCCAGCAGGTGGTGCCTCGTTAGGCAGCAGTCTATTTCTTTACAGTTCCTCAAGGACCTCTCCAACTCACCGACTAAGCCGGACACTGCTGTGCTAACTACTATAAATACCGGATCCTCCAAGAATTTAGTGCGCTACTTTGAGCCAAATTGTCTTATATTCTTCTTTCTAGGTTGTACCGCTAGAGCCGTCGCTTTCTTTTATTATTATTTGTGAATCGTAACAAACTGACTTGACTAGTTACACACACTCCAAACAATAATAATTATTAAGGTACCCTAGTACGTTGTCTCCATAAATGTTTGGCGAGCTTAATAGTACTTGCGCCTTGAAGATATTTATGGAAATGTTGGGTTCCATCCACTTTTTTGGAAACATGCGTATGTGCACAGCGTGGAAACTATTGGTCGTCCACGTCTCATCCTGAGATGCCAAACAGTTTCTTGAAATCATATAGTAAGAACTGATGCTTCCACCGCCGGGATCGTTATTGAAATAAAAGAAACGTTTTTCTGGTGATAGTGGACACGGTCCAATCTCGAAATAGTTTTTGGCAAATAAATTGATCTGAATATTTTGGAATGATATACAATCGTTTCATTATGGACTACAATCTAAATTATTTTTACTCAAAGTCATATTAGAATGGTTTTCACTTCCCCTTAATTCTCATTCATTTCACCTCAATCACATTTTAATAAAGTTGACGCTGATATTTTCAAAATATTTATTTTTATAGTTAACGTGAGGTTTTAACTTCTGTTAGTACTTTTGTAAAATTTTATGTTGGCAAAGACCTTAAACGAAAAAACAGAATAACATAAAGAATGTTACGGCGACTAGTATGGAAGCAGGATCGTTAGTTTAGCATTGTAGCGATTTATCAAATTCGTCCTTTAAGGTACATAAAGAAAGGATGAATGTTGGTGTTTTGAAGTTACAAAAAGTTTGTGGAGACCTTTGAAACTGTCGAATTCAAAAAATACTTTAGACTGATTTAAGAATTTCTTTAATTAATCATTTTTTGCACTTACTTACATTACATTTATTTAACAGAAGCTTCACGCAACGAATAATTCTAAACTTTTAGGTATGTCAAGGTAAAACTTGCGAGCAGGAGGAAGAGACTTGAGAACTATAAATCCAGTCGTGACCGAAGGGACGTGGTTGTTACCATTCTGCAAATTTTTGGAAGGTCTTAGTGAAACTTTTGGATACAATTGTGAGAAGATAGAAAGATTGTGTTACGGTTTATTTGTAAACAAACTAAAATAAATATATAGCAGTGCTAGATGACCTGCCGGCAGCTCTTTTTAGTCAGAAGTGGTCGTGGGTTGATTGAGAATCGTTCGAAATGAAGGCCTCTACACTGCTCGAAAAATGTATAAGGCGCTACTTAGGATTACGTATAAGAAATATCTAGAGCCACTAGGAACTTGTAAATACAGAAACATACCGTAAGTGAATAGAAATATGTATATTGTTATAGCGACTACAGTTCAATTAACACACAGAGAAACACCTACACAAAACAATAGATAATATCATTTAGAATGAATAGCACAATATAGTTATCAAATAATAATAATTCACGAGAGCGAGTTAAAACATGAATACAAATTCGAGGCACAAACGTCCTCAAATAGGTTAGCGTATTTGACAGTCGTAACACCGAGTATCCCTGCAAGTGATTCACGTGACTATTGTTCAAAAGGTATTTAACAACGATTACGG
Source organism: Abscondita cerata (assembly GCA_030710515.1). Classification (NCBI taxonomy): domain Eukaryota; kingdom Metazoa; phylum Arthropoda; class Insecta; order Coleoptera; family Lampyridae; genus Abscondita; species Abscondita cerata. Next base: position 310,703 of record JALBCR010000379.1, on the reverse strand, counting down.
CGAGTACCGGACCTTGACCGATTATTTAAATAGGTTCAAAGGGCACAAAATTAATCAGGTACTTGAAAGATCTTTCTAGTTTACAAACGTATTTTTACCTACAGCGCCAAAAAGGTACGTTGTTAAACTCACGACCACGGTACGAATACATAGGACGCGACAAAATTTATGAATGACATACGAAAAAAATTAACTTAGCTCGTGTGACTAGGAAGTCTTCGGTGTTCGACAGTTACTCGGCAGATGTAGCAGCTACCGTATCCAAATCTAATATTTCATTATCCAACGAAGAAAAAGGAAAAGCCAAAATGGACTCCGTTGATAACAGTTGCTGGGCTGCTCACCAAGGACAAGATAAACGGCTTATCTTGAGTGGTGACCTTGATCCGACGAAGGTTTCAAGGTAGGTTGAAATTCCAACGGTGGTGTGATATCAGATCCACTTCCAAATGGGAAACCCCACAAAAGAAAGACCAAAAAGAAAAAAAGGTGCCTGCAATTAATAGAACCCATAAGAGCGAGTATTTTATTAAAATCAAGGAAAGTAACAAAAAAATACTTACACAGGAACTGTAGGCGAAGACTTATTTCCTAATTAAAATGGGAAGATTTTATTTCAATTGATATTACAAAGCACATGTCTAATTGTTCAATTTTTAGACAGCATTTTCCATGTACACCTTTTTGCAACGGACAGCAAATCGGAAATGAAGTGTAACTTTTGCTAGAAAATGAGGACAAATCATCGGAACCGGCAACTCTAAACAACTAAAATCCCCAAAAGACTGTTTAATATAAAAATGCATATTCAAACGCATTAGTGTAAACACGGCTGCCTATACTGCAGGGAGAAATTGGTCTATAAATCAATTATTTGCGAAATAATCCCGTCACAATTGTAATTGCAATACCATCTTCGAAAAAATTGGGTGTGATGGTTCAGAAAAGCAAAATAATTATCTAATGAACTGTATTAATTTGCTGACTACTTACAGGATGCTTCCGCTTATATTGAGAATGAAGATAGGATCAATCGATATGGTGAAAATAATTGAAAGACAATGTAAGGATGGAACACACTGATTATCCAAAAATTCAATGATCAATTACTCCAATTACTCTGCCTTCAAATTAAGTTACATAAGTTTCAGACTTGAATAAGAAGGCAACAATTTCTTATTAGGTTATCGTTTGACATGACAATCAGTAAATGTTTGCAAAATCTTAAAACATTTCTCGCCGTGAGATGTTTCATATGCATGCATTTGATATGCATTTGAGAAAAAGAAAAAGCTTGATATGATTTTTTTTTATTTTCCAAATATTTGTTCATTTTAAAGCTTTGGATAAAATACTGATTAAAAACGTGTCTATAGATAATATTTTAGGTACCCACTATATCGCATGTATCCATCGATGATTGGACATCCTGTATGCTAGGTATAATTATACGTCCAGAATTTTTTACTTTAATCTAATTATTACAAACAATGTGTTGACAAGAGTTATTAAATTGGTTCGATCAAAGAGATGAATATTATACTTTCGGAGATATTCAGAAAAGAAACAAATTTTAAATTTAAATTGTTTCCTTATTGCCATTTTTGGAATTGAAGGTACAACGTTTTATGTGAACCTCAAAAAAAAACACACTCTATATTTAATAACATTTACCACAACTAATTGTTATTCATTGCTCTCAACTTATCCACACTGTATATTTCAGTAGTCGTCATTTATCTGATAAGAATTCTAAGTCATTTACTTATCAACGCGTGCTATTTAGTTGATTCAACCTTGAAGAACTGATTGACTTACTCGATTAATGAATCACAAAATCAAAACGATTTTTGCGACCAACAGTAGTTTTTAAAGTGCCGATTGAATAGGTTTACTTTTTTACTTAATGTTGTCATCGAGCTGGGAATTAAAGGCAGCAGCAGGAATGATTGCTTCTTTCGTTAGTAATTTTTTGAATTTTACCATAACGGTAATTTTTATACGAGTACATTTTACCGTATTGTGCTTAAGTAAAACTTTAATGTCTATGTTTATGAAACTGTTCCAAAGAAATACTTTGTTCTGAGGTGATGTTTTTTTTTATATTGTTATTACTTGTACAACGTTTTTTGCATGCTTTCTGTTCTTCATGTATGTGTCTGCATTCGATAATTCAAGTTCTCTGTGATCACTGTTCCTACTAAAACCTTGAAAATATAAACCATCCTAGAGACAATATCAAGACGAAGTTTAGTTATCTGATCGCAATATAGGTAAGGTGGTTGCGATTTAATGTGGTTCTAACAGTTTGTGCAAATTGGCCCTTAGAATAGCAGTCGAACCTTCCGACATTATCTTAAGTACTCTTATACACAATCAATTTTTTTACTAATAATCAGGGGATATGAGAATGGGTCACATGACACATCGTTATTGATCAGTTGAAATTTGGACTTCAACGGACACACAACTCCGTCACACATTTTTTTTACTTTTTATGGTGTCAAAAAAAAAAAAAAAAAAAAATAATTTTTTTATTTTTAAAATAAAAAAAAAAGGGCACTATGCAACTGCTTGTTATTGTTGGGTTAATGGTGGTGGTAGGTTAGACGTTTATGGAAAACGAGGCCTAGGAGTAATGTGAAAATTTGGCTACTGCCATAAATAAACACGATCTATTTTTCCAAATTTTTTCATTTTGGTGGTGTTGCCGCTTTTACTTAAAAGTAGTAACAACTTAGTAATTTATTATTAATGAAACACCCAGTATAATATTTAATTTTTAGAATTGCAATTTCTTACTGATATTTTTTTCTGAATAGTTCTCTATACCTATCTACATTGGTTTTTGAGATAATAATTATTTTAGGTAATTTTTTTTCAAAATATGATCCCACCAAAATTTAAATTTAGCTGCTATTTGAACCCATATGGGGCTGAAATTTTAGATGCAGCTTGCAAAAGCCTTGTATTTAACAGCTACCTGAATAAATTTATTTTATCTTATACAGGGCGGTTTAAAATTAATGATTTTGACGTGACATACACAAAATGGTCAAAACTTTATTTTTCAAATAAAACACCCTGTATATTACTTAAAATTCTGATAGACAATTAAAATGCCTTCAAATTGATATAGCATAGTGGTATAGCTAACTCGTCAACTTTTCAAAATAATGGCAATAATGATTAAAAATCACATTGTCTTCACATAATTTGCATTAGTTAGCCATGGAACGCCATGTAATTTGACAATTGCTTAATTATTTACTGTGTTTGACAGACGTCGAAGTTTTGAGATTGTGATTGTGATTTACTACTTAATACTTATTCAAAAACAAATTACAATGGAGCGAAATAATTACTCACATGAAGTTTTGATGAATCTATTTATGCTTCATGAAGAATGTGACAAAATTGTGGCAAGAACATGTAGGAAATTTAATAGAAAAGCGTCCGAAAGGAAGTCAACGAAAGAACATCATTTTGCACTTACCTCACAATTGATTGACCAAGGTTAGTTTAACATTGTAAATAATTTTAGTTTAGTTTTAAGTAACTTTGTAATATTTTGTCGCTTGTAACCACTGTTCATTTACGTCAACATTTACCGAATGCGCAACACGTGGTTAGTATAATTCGGAATTCATGCGAATAAAGCTTTACCGCCCATTTATTAAAATTTGAAAAATTATCAATTAGATTGTGTGTTAATAAATGCATTGTTGTTCATGTTATGTTTTAATTAACGAAGTGGTAGGAACTGATGATAAAATTTCAAAGAACATTGATCCAGTGCCCATCATTGACATTCTAAATTCTTTTCATACCTTGAAAAAGGTTGCACCCACAGCAACTAAAATGTCGGATAGAAGATACGTGAATGTCTTTGAAGTAGAAACCTTTGCCACACTCCTTAGTGAACGCCTAACTTTTGTTAGGAAACTACCTAGAACATTGATGAGCTAAAAAAAATTATTTCTAGTAAGGATTACAAACTATCATAAAAGTTTTTAAAATTGAATACGACCAAATTCAAATGTGACGTTTTTAACTACCCGTCCTACAGCCCGGACTTGACACTTAGTGATTTTCACCTGTTTGCGCACATGAAGCGGTGGTTTGCATCACAGCGGTTTGAGAGTGACGAAGCGCTTGAAAACGCCGTAACGGGTTGGCTACGTTCCCAGGCGGCAGAATTTTTGCAGACTGTTAGATGATATGATAAGTGCCGGAATTTGTTTGGCGATTATATAGAGAAGTAGAGAAAAGCTGTAGTTTTAAGATGTATATAATAAAATTTTTGTACCTCAACTGGTTTAAATTTCATTTCAAAACGGAGGTTACTTTGTGGACGACCTTCGTACATATATGATAACCCACACCAACAGAAATCAAGTGGATTACACACAAGCCCATGTTTTTTTTACCATTTTTAGTATACGGACATGTATGTTAAAGTTGTAGAGAATTTAATTCTACATCGATCTGGCAGAAAATATACAGAGTATTCTATTTGATTTTATCAATTTCGATTACAAAGTGTTTTGTCTTCTCATACCCTGTATAACCGATGTCAACTTTGAAGCCATGGCATGGACAGTGAGAATCATTACCGGCCTAAGTGTAAATAAAATTTGGTTTTAGATATAATAATAACCTAAAATATCTGAAAACCAATATTGACGAAACGAAGTGTTTAAAAATCGATTACTTAAAATGTATCACTTTTTGAGTAAGACACGAATACATCAAGTTCACACAGTGAACAAATATGTTTCATTTTGTCAAAGTTGACAGGCGGTTCATGAAAGTGGGACACCTTGTATACACAAAAATATTTTTTAAATTGTAGCGACTGAGCAGTCTAAAAGAATGATCAACACTGATTTTTTAAAAAAATCTATTGTACATATGCATCACTACGCAAAAAATCGGACATCTTAGAAGTGAGTGTGTGTAAATTGTAAGGCCTTAACGGATGAGATGACCTTTGAGATGCTACTGGTAGAAAAGCTTATCCTATTTCAAAAAATACAATCATTAGGACCGTTAAAGGTTGAGAAGTGAATTAGACCAGTATTGAATTACCAGCATCTATCATCTTTTGCTTGCGTTTGGCACAACGGCACTCGATTTTTGAAAATAAATTATAGTTTCTCCATTTATTCAAATATCTCGTAAACTGTAAGTTAAATTTTGAAAATTTGTAATCTCTCCATCGCACTCAAAGGGTTTCTCCAAGGACTGATCACAGTCAAAATTGATGTTATTGATCACAGAAAATATTTTAACCCTAAACTTGGCATTTTTTGACATAAAATTATTGCTTCTGGTGAACAGAAAACCCTCAAATATGATGTATAACATCAAATAATTACTTAGTTTTATGTACAAGTCAAAATTTCGAGTTGTACCTTTGAAGATACATTGCCAACATACAGGTACTTTATACTATTTTGAGATGTGTCTCTAATGATACATTGCCACGATAAGAAAATTTTGAGAAGTAGGAAGAATAAATTGAATAATTTGTCAAATAGGTACCCTAATCTACTATTGAATAAATACAAAAACAGTGAACTCACATAGTTTACTTTTGAAATGAAAGTCTACAAAACAATTTCAATTCGGTAAGAGGCACAATCTCATATTATATTTACCACAAAATACTTGGGTTTGTCCTGTTTTACAGTTCTTACATCGCCCTTTGTTCGAAACACTGGGAAATGTCTAGTCTTATTAAACCGTGAGTCATGTTGAGGTTTTGGATGAACTGGCCTCTGGATTTTTTTTCGAAAGCAGTGGTGCTTCTCGGTTATTATGTCGTCCCACCCTTACCTTCTTAGTCTGGAACTCTGGGACTCTTCGACACACTGATGCGAATTTTTGTTAGCAATACCACTGACTTGGGATCTTCTTCCAGCAGTTTTGCTTCACCCCTGTATAGTAACCAAGCATTATTGAGGCATACATCGAGCATCTGTGAAAACAGCCTCATGTACCATCTATGTGTCTTTATGCCGGTTCTACACAAGGCAACAAACATATCGACCAGATCGACCCCGCCCATGTGGCTGTTATATTCTTTCACTATCTGAGGACATACAATTTGGACCTTACCGCCACCTGCCTTAGAAAATCTTTGAATCGTTTCAACAGGATTTGTCGAAACATACGAACTGCTCAAAATAACAGCTTTGTTGTCAAACCACTTGATAATTGCAATCCGGCTTGAGTTGTCAACTTTTTGATCAAATCATCCTTCAATTCTTTATTTGTTTTTATGGAACAGCCTCTCAAACAATTAGATCTAACTGTTCCTAGACTCAGAATACCGAACTCGTTCCGAAGATAAGAAACAAGCTCCAAGCTAGTAAAAAAGTTGTCAAAATAAACCACTGACAGAGGTTTTACATAAAGCTAGGACGACCTTGGCGCCAAAACCTAGGTTTTCTTCATCGCCTGAAAACTCGATGTTTCGAAATGTGTCTTCTCCAGCGTACGGGAAAAAATCATAAACCATTCCAGAGATGCCGCACCTCACAAACATTTTGAAGCCCCACTTTTTGGTTTATTTTTTATGTAATGCCTTCTCAAACTAGCTTTGGTTCCCTTATATGGCACCATCATTTCATCGACAGAATTTTGCACTTCTGGCTCAATTCTGAGACAGTTTCTCCTTACATGTTCTAATATAGGCCGCACCTTGAAGTAACGATCCGTGTTCATGTCCTCAATGTCTACAAAATGGAGGCTACGACGAAGAGCCTGATACCTTTTCAGGGGCATAAATCAGCAATAGGGGCATAACGAGTTTCCAGGGCCCAATAATCCGTATATGCTGGCATATGCACAACACCCATCATGAGTTCTATGCCCAAAAAGTCTTGCACTTTTTGGAAATTTGTATCAATACTTTTACCAGTTTGTTGTGTGGAATACAGATTGGTTTGTTCCACCATTAGTTGGACAATATCATCAGTCAGAAAAGTTTTAAAATACTGTAAAGGGCTTTTTAGGTGTTCAGGTCTAGTGAACGTGTCTTCCTCTATCTCCACTTTGTAATGAAAGTCATAATTTGTCCATGACAAATTTTTCGTGGAGTTTAGCTGTTTGTTTTTTCATTTTAGGGATCCCGCTTCTGACGGCTGGTGTAGTAACTATTTTCCGCTTCCTCTTTTTAGCAGGTATAGGTAACAATTCTGCTAGAACGACTTCATCTTCTGAGCTATGCACTTGTTCTTGTTGTTCATTATTTATTATATCAGTAAAATCATCTATTTCAGGCAATAATGATATCTGCAAGTCGTCATTATTTTCACTGTCACTCTTTGGATCGCTTTCTGCTCCCAGTGGAGGCAAAAGAGCGGCTGTACTTCCGAATAGCCCCAGGTCGGATCGGGCTGAAACCCGTACATTATAGTATACGACTGACAGGAAGAACAATGACACTAGTCGCAACTCCCGCAAATGGGTAGTTTTGGAGATATAGTCCAAAACATCACAGGATACATTTATGCTAGCAACTGGTAGGATCTTTTAAAAAAGTATTTGTGAATACAAGTAGCTCAGTTGAATTAGGTGTCGGATTAAAATGTATATTAAGGTGTTATTGGTTCGATTCCAAAGTGGACTATTTTTATTTTTATATTTTTAACACAAATATTGTGAACAATTACACAAATAGCCTATTGGAAAGCATTTTATCAATAACAGGTTCCGTAGCTCAGTTGGTTGAGCCGTTTCACGATTCTGGACGACGAGTGGTTCGAGGTTCAAATCCGACCCCAGCGACGACAAAAATGGCCCATTGGAACATGTACAAGTTGGTGAGCGGCCCACTTAAGGACGAGGGTCGTGCAGGACGTGGTTGCAGGAAAAGGACTCATCCCTACATCTCGGTACTGCCATACTCATCGAAAGCAAATGGTAATCAGGACTGATGAGTATCTGGGATCGTTCCGATGCCGGAAAGGAGGACAGGAGCATCAGTCGAGTGTGGCGACTAACACCTGGTTTGCGCAGTCGAGACTCAAGGCGGATCAAGTGATGCTTGTGACGTACGGGTTTGCCTGGTCAATGTCGTACGCCGACGCAATACGGGAAGCATCAATTCGTGAGACAGTGATATCACCCGAGACGGTGTCAGACCGTTACAGCTATTGTCGGGAAGTATGTATGGTGGCACTTGACGAGCGGTACACAGCGGAGGGTCAGATTGGCGGAGAAGGTCACGTGGTAGAAATCGACGAGTGTAAAATCGGTAAGCGGAAGTATAACCGTGGTCGGATGGTTGAGGGTCACTGGATCCTCGGAATGATAGACCTTGACGGTGACTTCCGCCTGGAAATATGCCCGGACAACAAGCGCGACAAAGAAACTCTGACCGGTTTAATCAAAAAGCATGTGGCGCCAGGCACCGTTATTCACACGGACTGTTGGAAGGGGTATGTTGACCTGGAAAAGAAGGTTACCCGCACCTAACTGTGAACCACAGCAAGAACTTCCGTGATCCTGACACTTGGTGTGCGACTCAAAAAATTGAGTCTCAGTGGCGACCCCTCAGAAAGCGGCTATCACGAGGCGGGTGAGAAGCGAAAATATGGACATGCACTTGTGTGAATATCTGTGGAAAAGAGGGTGTGACCAAAGGAAGTGTGACAGATTCGAGCAATTGATAAGTAACATTGTAAAATTGTATCCTGGAGAATAAAAAACTTTTGTATTTTTCATTTATGTCACTGTTAGGTAAAGGTTAGGGTTAGGTTTAGGTTAGGTTAGGTTAGGTTTAGGTTAGGTTTAGGTTACGTTTAGGTTAGGTTAGGTTAGGTTTAGGTTATGTTTAGGTTACGTTAAGTTAGGTTAATATATCCCATTCTTATTCTCATATTTAACCCTCAAGTAGGCGCTACAGTGTATTTAATACACTGAGTTTATTATTAACAAGAGTAATTCTTATTGCACCACTTCCCCCACTCGTCGCTTTACGTAACCTCATATCGAATTATGTTCTAACGCCTCAGTTGGTGGCGAACCACACAGATCAATAGATATCGTTTTATAGTGAATTTTTGTATCTTTGGTGTACTTTGTACACGTAGCGACTATGTAAGTATATGTTTAGATAAATTTGTTTTATTCATTATACATCGTAAATCGTATTGCACTGTATCATTATGGCAATAATAAATTAAAAATAAAGTAGAAACCTGATACGATTTATTCATAAAACGCAAAAGATAGAGATGCCATGTGAAACATGTAGGAATTTATTACCTATATATATTTTTAGGGATAAGGTTCATGTAAGAAATCCAAAAACTAACAGAAGCAGAATTGGATGCCTTTCGAGCGGCCATATTCAAAGAGCAAGAGGAACAAGAGGTCGGAGGCTCTGATGATGACGAAGTTTCGGACGAAGAGATTTCAGTTAGTGAGCATGACACCGGCTCAGAACAGGAAATGGAAGATACGGCAGAAGAACTTACTGACGGTGAAAATTATGAAATGGATACGACTGAGGAAGTTTTTAGGGAACCGTGTTATGTCGGTAAAGATAAACAAACAATTTGGCGCAATCATCCCATCAAAAAGTAAGTTTAGTAAACATGCACAAAAAAATGTGACCAATATATTTCCCGTCCTATTCTCAATCACCAAATAGAAGTGAGACCAGATACCATATTTACACAGTTTATTACGGTAGAGATGGTGGACGAAATTGTAAAATGCAGTAATATATTTTATTCAACAAAAACAAGACGCATTTAGCAGAATTAGAGATGCTAAAGGAAACTACGAGAGAAGAAATATTGGCTTTATTGGGTCTACTTTACTTTATAGAATCAAAAAACAAAGTCACACTGATTTTCACGAAATTTGGGATATCGATGAGGGAATGTAATATCCAGAGCGTGCATGAGTTCCAAAAGGTTTCTATTTTTTTGCTTCGTGTAGTTCGATTTGATGATGTAAATAGTAGACAGGAACGAAGATTGTTCGATAAACTTGCCCCCGTTAGAAACATTTTAGATAAATTTGTATCTAATTGTAAAATGGTTACATGGTAGGACCGTTTATGACTATCGACGAAATGTTGGTTCCATACAGGGGCAGATGTAGTTTTATTCAGTATTTACCTAAGAAGCCGGCTAAATACGGACTGAAAATGTTTGCGTTATGCGATTCAAATACTTTCTACGTCAGCAATTTGGAACTGTATTGTGGCACGCAGCCTAATGGACCGTATAATCAGTCGAATACGCCGTCTGCAATTGTATCGAGATTAGTAGACCCTTACAAGGGGAAAACAGAAACCTCACTTGTGACAACTGGTACAGCAGTTACCAGTTGGCAAAGATCTATTGAAAAAAAAATAACATTTGTAGGTACTCTTAAAAGAACAAGAGAGAAATTCCAGTGGCACTACTTCCAAATAAAGATCGACCAGTTCTATCTTCAATGTTTGCCTTTCAAGAAGACGTAACTCTTGTTTCTTTCTGTCCCAAAAGAGGAAAGCCGTACTTTTAGTATCTACTATGCACGACAATGACGGCGTAGATCAAAAGAGCCTTAAACCCGACATTATCTTGTTTTATAACTCAACTAAAGGAGGAATCGATACTGTAGACCAGAAAACTGGAAATTATACAGTTCAAAGAAGAACCCGAAGATGGCCTCTAGTTGTGTTCTTTCAGATAATGAATATTGCAGCCTTAAATTCCTATATAGTCTTCAAATTCTTTCCAGACAACACAGATGAACAGAAGGATCTTTCTCAAAACCTTAGCATTCTCCCTTATGAAGCCACATTTGACGATGAGAGCTAATATAATAAATTTGCCGTGCGATGTAAAGCAGTATCTAACCAAATACAGAACTAATAATGCAGCAGGTGAACAACAAGCAGCTAGACCTTCAAGAGAAAATGTTCTTTGTGTGAATGGAAAAAGAACAGAGTCACTACAATCCAGTGCAGTAATTGCCAAAAATTAGCTTGTAAAGAACATGTTATTACAACTCACATATGTCTTACTTGTAATGACAGTCAAAACCTGGAAGAAGTCGAAAACATGTAAAAAGTCAGTTCCGATATACAAGTTGTTATTTTTGTTTTTTTTCCAATTATTTGTAATACTTATAAGTTATAACATTGTTTTCTGTTTTCTTCATTAAATAATTTTTTTATAACTTTTTCCATCAGTGAATGTTTCTTTGTATGAAACTTAATAACTATTTTGCTATATGAATGCATTAAAAATTCTGTTTTTGTAATAATTCTCTAAAATCTTATATGTGTACAAAGTACACTGTAGCGACTATTAAGAAAAATTTTTAGTAGCGCCTACTTGAGGGTTAATTATACTTGTTATATCTCAATAACTAGACTTTTCGGGACTAGTGCCATTGTTTTTCTCGTGATGAGTTTAGTACATGTTATGAGTTTCATCCTGATCCGTCATGGGGGCTATTCGTGTATTTTTCCAAAGAGCAAATATTCTGTCAATTCGCTTCATTTCACCTACACTGGAAATAAAATTGTCATTAACACCTTTACTTGGCAATGTACATCTCCAGATACTTTCGTCACTGGCGGATTTTACACCAAACTTAGCAATGTATCTAGAGAGATACATATTTTTGCACACGTGTTTTCATATAGAAAAATTTTACGTATTATCGTAATGTCTCTTTACTAAAGTGAAGTAACCATCTCCTACACTGATATATTCAATTATTGTGAAAAGCAACTGAAAAATGTCTTATTATCAACCAACTTACCTGATAGCCTTTCTGTCATGTGCACTTCATAACCTAAGTTTTACTGAATACCGAACTACTTCTGTGAAAACTGGCTGGAAATTCAAACACGATCGATGCGCCAGTTGCTTGCATATAGTGTTGAATGTATCCCCGAAGTGCACCTTGCCAAGATAAACCTAGTTACATTAAGGCCTACTTGACGAATGGAATTTTTCTAAACTATGTATCTGGAGAGATACGCTGTCAAGTTTCGGGTTAAGTGTCAATTTATACGTGACAACGACACATTTTTGATCAAATACGTATATGTTTGTACTTAATGTTTGCTTATGAGGGCGAACATATTTTTTCCTTGGTAAAGTTCACTAGAATTTTGTTGTATACGTACATTCCACTTTCGTAAAACGAGTAAAAAAATTAATTTTAATTACCGACAACCCTAATGCATTAACAAAACAAAATAAAACTAAAACGAATCTTTACATTTTCACTCGCCCGACGACATTTGAAAAGTGCTCGAAACCACTTAAATGCCTTTAAAATAGTTTTCTCGAAAACTTTTTGAAAACGTTATTGGATTTTCCTTTTCAAACTGTCACTTTTTATAAAAACGCAAATTATATATTGCGCGTACGCGTTGATTACCGAATCGTGTGTGTGTGTGTGTGTGGGTGGAGGCGGGTGTCGGAATAAAAATGAAACGGGTGGATTTTGACGTGGATGCAATAATAAACGATCCGGATACACATGATCTGTTTGTTATGCATTGCTTTCGACGATTCAGGACGGGCATTTTCATTGAATAGGTTAGGTTTGTGGCGAACGGAAAATTGACTGAAATTTGAAATGGCTTTTCACCCCCCAAATTGAAATATGCATTTATTCTCGTACGTCAAGTGAAATAAACGACAATAGTTTTTCGCGTCTACAAAGGATTTGTCAAAAACATTTTTATTGGAGTTATCGACACTTCTCCTTTGTTGACTTTTTTTTTTTTTTAGAAAGAGAGCACGCGTTTCGGGAAAAAAACGGGTGCAATACACGTGTCGCGTCAGTTTCCATTTGATAAATTTGTCAGGTGGAATTTGTCCATTCATTATATGCTAATTAAAGTACACAGACGCCGCCAGGTCCATGACACTGTTTACGATTGCATCCCCTCTGAAAGCATTTTCCAAAAAAAAAATGTAAATTTGATCATTAAACTGTTGGTGCATTTGTTTCGACAATAAAGCGAAGAGAGAACTATAAATACTATTGGTGAAGAAGAGTTTTGTGCTGTTTGTGGCACATAATAAATTACATTTACGCCCCATACAAAATCGTTTCTACTTTCGAATGAAGAAAAAGACATTATTGATTTACAGACAATATTTTAAACACACTTATATAATCCACAAAAGTTTAAATTGAATATTTTCTGCAAGATAAAATTAGATTTTTAAATCGGCGGTGGATGCGGCGGCGACGGCGCCCATCTTTTTAAAGTATCCATCAACTCGTGCCTTTTAACTAGAAAACATCCATAAACAAAAATTTATCGTAAAACGCATACTACGTGTAAGACATTTCTTCGTCGTTCTTGTTTACAAAAAAAAACTGCAGGGGGTGTGTGGGACATAAAAAAAGCGTAAAATGTATCTTCAAATGTATTTTAAAACAACTGTTATCTTTTGACAAATGTCGCGAGTAATTTTTCACAGTTAATTAAAATCAGATACGCGGCGAAAACGTGCCGCTACAAATAGAGCTGTAAATTTTCATTTTTCTGATTTGGGATATTTTTTGATTTCCGACATGAATTTTAAATGAATGTAAACCTTTTTTTTCTGGTTTTTAGTTTTACATTCGTTTGTTAATTTATCAACTCACGGGACGGGAGTTTTGCACGCAAACTACAAATAAACGCAAAACGAAAGAAAAGCGACAAATTAATTTTCCGTAAACTTTTCTTTAGAAACGTCGTTAGGCTTTTCCGATCGCTGTTTGCGAACTTAAGATATTATCTTACGCTCTTCATCGATGACATTTAAAAATTGTTTTTTTGCTTTGTGTTTTGTTTCCCGGTATATATATATTTTTTTTTTTTAAAAAGGAAGTTTGCTGAAGTTCTAGTTTGGTTTACAACTTCGAAAGATGAGAACCTTGAAAGATGCTAGTAGTTACGTCTTAAAACAAAATGAGTTAAATTTTTACATATAAGTTAGATTTCCCGATGCATGAAATTTAGTAAGATAGTGTGGTGTGGGAGGAACCAAAAAAAAAAGATTTTACCTCACGAATTTATTAAGCGAAATAGTGTTATTTATGGTACAAGTGTGTGAAGTAAGGTTTTATGCACCAATTGCGAAGATTTTTTTATTTATGGATATTTTATTTTGGGGTGCCGATAAGTATCGTTTATTACTCGACAGAAAATGCTTGCTTCGAGCTCATGCGGCTCCCACAGAAAATGTTTTATCTCGCACGGAAAATTTTTGTCAAAATCTAATATTTTTAAAAAATGATTACGATTATCCTCCATTATTTCTTCTAACCTAAACCATTATCTGAAGACTTTAAATCCATATTAATAATTGATTTAATTCTCCTGGTGTTCTTCTTCTATACACACCGTTGGGTGTGCCTGACCTCAAGTTGTGATACCTAGATTTCTTAGGGAATGCCCCGGACCGAACGACGTGTAATAAAAAACACTTTTTCCACTCATGTGGATGGGTGAGCTTGGTAGGGGCGCTTGTTTTCACAATACGACCACCATCCCAGTGATACGTTAAAATGACGGGCTAATGACCAAGACGGTTTCAAATATACATGACTAAATTTTTCAAAAATCCTTATCCTTAAAAACCATTGAGGTGATTCTCCTGGTGTTCTCCTTCTATACACACCGTAGGGGTGTGCCTGACCTCAAGTTGTGATAGCTAGATTTCTTGGGCATGCCTCCGGGCCGAACGACGGCTAAACTAAAAACACTTTTTTCGCTCATGAAATGGGTGGGGCCTGGGGGTGCCTGTTTTTTAAATACGACCACCTATCAGTGATACCTTAAAATGACGGGCTGACTAAGACGGTTTCAAATATGCATGACAAAATTTTTTACAAAAAAATTCTAGTTAATTCTCCTGGTGTTCTCCTTCTATACACACCATGGGGTGTGCCTGACCTTAAGTTGTGATCGTTGAATTTCTTGGGCATGCCCCCGGGCCGAACTATGTCCAATAAAAAAACTCTTTTTCCCATTCATGTGGGTGGCGGGGGGCACTTGTTTTTTAAATACGACTATTAAAATGACGGGTTTGACCAAGACGGTTTCAAATATGAATGACAATTTTCCACAAAATACCTGAAAAGGTGTAGTCGTAAAAAAACGTTTCCCTGCCCTGGGCTTGATATGACTTAATCAGCAGACGCCTCTGAGCTTTTCATATACTTATTTATATAAAAGGATATTTTTGTAACTTTGGTGCTATATGGATTCTCAATCACGTTTGCCTGTCTGTAAACCGGCTTTTAGTCTAATTTTATAAAGAAGACATACCCTAAAATATTAACAAACTTCTACAAATTGTTTACCTCATATGCTTTTTCTGTGGAGCTAAAACAATTTATACACATGATGTAACAAAAAACCGAAGATAAATTTGTTTATACACTAAATGTAAAAACCTTTCGGATATCTCGAAAATTTGTAGAGAAGATGTAACAAAAAAACCTTAAGATTTTTTAACTTTTACTAACACTTTTCTTCTTCCAATTTTTTGTGTAGCTTTGTTTCTTTGAGCATCGCTGAGATTCTGTTTGACTTAGTAGTCTGTCTTGTCTTCTTTTTTTTCTACATGGTTGTTTGTTTTTTTCTACAAACCGGGTTTATTGTTGATTCTTATCCGTCATTGATACTAGTGGTTGCTTGTTTATGATTGATAGTATCTGTTCCTTTTTTATTTGATAACTTCCTTAATATTATTTTTATTATTGAAGCCTTTGATATTGAAAAAATGATTTGATATTAGTCAATAACATGTGTCGGATATTTTACCATTATCCGCGGTCTTTCTCAAACCATCAACAGTTGTGGTGAAAACCTGAATCAGTAATTTAATACTGGTTGCAAGTAAGGTAATAGTTAGAAGGTAAAGCAAATTTTAAAAAAATCTTGGAATTCTCCACAAAATGCATAATTTATTTTCATTAACGTTTGGAGGTAATAAAATTTATAGGGAAATTTTATTAATAAAAGTTAGGTTAGCTCCCTCATTTTTTAAAATATTAATTTTTTGAGGTTAAGCTATACGAAAGATTTTTACTATCACTAATAATTGTCTTGATAACAAGATACTATGGAAATTATGAAAATTGATTTTAGAATTAGAATATCTCTACATGTTGTTAGGGGTTAGTAACACCTTTACAAATGTTTTAATCTCTTCAATAACATTTGCCATGGAATAAATATAGTTTAAGGAAAAAACCTCATGCCCAATTTTATGGACTCATGTTAAAGTTACCCATAAATTCAGCTATAAAAATTTTTTTTTTCTAATTCTTATTTTTAACAATTTTTATAAAAAAATATTTAAACAAGCTTACAAACGTACCTGTTACTTGGTCAATTTTAAGAGCTTCTTTCGTAGTGTTAGCGTGGATTATGCAAATTTAGTAATAAATAGTTTTTATAATTATAAACAACATATCAAAGAATAGAAATGCTAATATTTTTTTAAAACAAAAATATTTGATCTCAAAGTTACGGCTACGCGCGACATTGTAGTCTATACGTAGAGTATGTTTGAGCGTGAATTTTAACGGTTTTCTCTTATACTAGATTACCCCCAGGTTCTTAAAGCCTCGCGAACGAAGTGAACACTTCTTCAATTTTATTTGGGTGAAATTGAACCTTCTACAGCTAATCCATTCGAAAATTTGCAAAATTACGAATCTTATATTTTTTATTCATGTTTTTACGTAATACGGTTCCGGTTTAAAAATCAAAATTACAGTATTTCGTATTGACAATGTAAACTTACTTGAAAAAATTTTTAAAAAAGAAAAATTTTATTACATTTATGCGACAGGGGCACAAAACGAACATTTTCTTAAATAAACTTTTTCTTTTTATCGATTATAATTTGAAATTATGGCCGTTTTAGTTTTCGATTGAAATTTTTTCGGAAAAATTTTTCGCTTATAACTTTTGAAAACACGCGAGGTCAAAAAAAACTGAAACTGCCAAAAATGTTTATTTCTTCGCGTAAATTTTTTGTTTTGAAATCGGTCCGAAAATAGCTAGTGTGGCAACTACGTTTATTATATTTTATTTTACTTGGGTTGTACAAAAAAAATTTAAATTAAGCATTTTCGTCCCAAACTGTTTTCGAAACGAAAATATCTCCGAGCCGTTTTAATGCGAGACGAATTTGAAAAAAGGTCGATTTTCGCATCGAATCTGTTCCTAGCAACGTGAACAGAGAACCGAGGTGATAAGAAAATATAAGTTAAGAAGATAATTTTCCTCTTTATTAAGTACTTTGAATTCTGTCACTATTAAATCTTGTGTACAGGTAGTTATAATTTTCCCGTGTAATTCTAGCTTCCCTTTTCCTGCATTTGGTTTTCTTTGCCTCTTCACTTTTACTATCTTTTTTTTTATCTTTGAACTTTCCCCAGCTTTTTTTTTCTTCTCTTGTTCGTCTTTTCTTTTTTTCTTCTTTCTTTTCTTTCTCTCCTCTTCCTGCTTTTGACTAGTTTTCAAACAGTCACATTCTCACATTTTCCATACGTGTTCTTATATTCTGTTTTCTTTGTTATAGCTCTTGTATGTGACCTGTATCTTTGTTATCATTTCTTATAAGGTATCCCAGATACTTAAATTTTCTACTTTTCTATTTCTTCTTCTCCTCACTACCATTTCATTTCTTTCTCTTCTTCCCTTCATTTTCTGAACTCTAGTTGTTTTTCTTGCATTTGAATCTAGATTATTTTCTCTAAACACTTCTTCACAACTCTTATTACGCCGCTCCTTTCTTCTATGCAAAAATTAATATATCATCTGCATATTTCAATAACACAATCATTTTTCTTCCTCCTATTTGTTGCATTTGTAGATCCTCTTCCATATCTCTTATATATGTATTGAAAACAAATTCTTAAACCGCCGTGAAGTTAGCAACGGTTACCAATGTTGCAACGTAGCGCTTCCAAGTAGACGTTATTATAATTGTATATTATCGTATATGGTGTTGCTAACTTCACAACGGTGTTTTTACTCCACATTTTATAAATAAGATGAGAGCCAATGAGATAGTTTAACGAATCCTTTGTTCCACTTTTTTTCGACGAATTCGAGCTTGGAAACCAGCCGACTGGTCGTCTGTCCGTATATAAACACGATACATGAAAACCATCGGTCCGATTTTTGTGAAACTTGGCATATTGATGTTATTTATAATACCGCCGATCTAATTAGATTTCTATTTCTATTCTTGGAATATTTAGAAAAACATTCATTTTACTCATTTTTTTCAAATAAAAGTTGTTTGCAATTTAATTATACACAACTTTTGTTTAAACTATTTTGTAATTCTAATTTCTTACTGGTTTTAATTTCAGTCTTAAAGCAATAGAGAGAGTACCTTGTCCTGTCTTAGGGCTTATCCGTTGTTAAAACAGTTATTTTTATACTATAGGTTTTTTCATATTTTCTATCACAATTTTGAAGGTTGCGCCGTTGTTAAAAATTTATTTTATTTTTTATTACTTCGATACTCTTTTACACGTTTGTTAGTATCGGAACGACTTCAATAATTTTGAGTTTAAGGTTTAACCTAAAATTTTAGGAATTTTGAAGTCGAAATATGGGAAAAAGATGATCACTCGCGCTAGTAAATGTCTTGCTCTCAATAGGTTTAAGATGTAGCATCTCTGGGATTCTAAAGTCTAAAATGGGAGAAGAACGATTATGATGATTATTATTATTATTCAATTCAATTCAATAAATTTAAAATCACTGTAAATATCTTGTTCTCATTGGCTTCAAGATGCAGCATCTGTGAACCGAATAGTAATCTTCATTATAGATGGAATTCTCTAAAAATTTTTGAAGAAAGTTTATAAATATGAGAAGAACGATGATACACAATCAGTTGGATGCTTCCATTCAACATATTTAAACTCACTTGCGATAGTAAATGTCTTGCTCTCAATAATATGTTTAAGAAATGTTAACCTGCCTAATTAACAAGATGTTTAGAATTTTTAAAAATTTTGAGGGGGTTCTAAAGTCGAAAATGTAGGAAAAACGTTGATACTGCATTAGTTGGATGCTCCCATTCAACATATTTAAATCATTTGAGGTAGAAAATTTCTTGCTCTCAATAAGTTTAAGATCCAGCTTTTTGCATCACTAATAATAAGCTGGATAATATTTAGATTTTCCAAAAATATTGAATGTCCTTCTTAAATGCTGGAAAAACGATGATACATCATTAGTTGGATTCTTGCATTCAGTATATTTAACATCAGTTGTGATAGAAATTTGTTCTTATCAAGAGGTGTAGAACTACTGTGCGTTTAGCTTAATTATATTTGGAATTTTCAAAAATTTTGAGGGGTTCTAAAGTCGAAAATGTGGAAAAAGTGATGATACATTATCAGTAAATATCTTTTTCTCGGAACATGTTTTTTTATGTCATTCGAACATAAAATCTTCGAAATCCTTTCAATCTCTTCATCAATGAAATCAGTATGTTAAAATATTTTGATTATCGTACTTCGAAAACGTAGGCTTAGAAGGTATCAATGATATCTAACTTCCGAAACGAATATAGAGATAGAAATTTGCTCACTGGAGATAGCGAGTGATCAAGCTCTCGAACGATAAAAACGGAATTTATTTTATATAGTAAATACTACTTTTTCTACAAACATGAGAATAAAATAATAAATAAATATATGGAATAATCAAAATAATAAAACAACACACGGGTCGTGTTAGACTAAATAACTCTTTACAGGTATGTAACATTACTGTTTGAGGTAAATATAGCTAGTGAACAATGAAACAATTGACCTGTTTCAAGTTGGTGTTACAGATTTCCTAGTGTAACTTTGAAGAAATGCTTGTTTTTTTACAACCTCATGCTCAGGCTATTTTTTTAAAAGTAGAAAACTAACTTTCACTACTAGTGATAATAATGCAACTTTTCATAACTATGTCAACATGTGTAAGTGATAATTTTAATTAAGTAGAAAAAATCATTTATTGGCTATCAATAGAATAAATGATATTCGAAATAGGAGCAATAGCGAGTAGCATTTCGTAACCATTAGAAATTAAATTTTTAGTGTTATCCAAGAATAGTTTATTAAAACGATATCATTGATCTAAGTACTTAAAATTTTTTATGTTTTTCGATAAAGTTAAATTAAATTGATTTTACGATCGTTTTGAAACAATTATAGTGGATTCTGATCCTTATTTGGACAAACTCGGTCATTCCCATTTTTATTTTCATTTTATTTCAAACGTTCACGGTCGCACTTTGGAAAATTTTCTACGAACATGAATGTCATTATTTACGGAGAACCGAGAGTAATCGATTGCAAATAATGTGATTATTCAATTAATGCAATTTGACACCATTTACCTTAAGCAAAAGTATTGTTTGTAACATTCTTAATAACATTTGTTGTTGGTATATTAAACAATGTTTTGTGTCTGAATTAGATTATATTCTATTTCAAAAAAATTAATAATAATTTTTGTATTTGGAATATAGTTCTACCAAATCTATCGTAACCCCGAAAACGTGTAAATTTATTTCAATGAACAAGTCATAAACTAATCATATCGTTTACATTCAGAATAAACAATAATTAGACGTACTTCGATATTTTTTTAATTGCCGATAATACGTACAAATTTAAAATAATCAATTACATCTTTGGGTTACGCTCCCTCAAAGCTTACGATAAGCTAGGGGGCAAGGGGAAGTTCTTGCTATTTACAATGGTATTGCCGAAATGACTTTATTGGAGATACTTTTAACTCGAAAATAGACTACGGAAACAAATTTACTACAGGGAAGAGTACTTGCTATGGACAAAACTGACTTGACTAGAGCAGATTCAGATGGACGAAATCAAATTTATGTAATGGTTTCTTAGTTGCGACAGCACCAACAATCTATTAATTAATTATTAACCAATATGTCACCCAATTCTAATTACTTCAACGACTACTCATCTCATGTATATGAATTGCAGTATGTTAAAATCATAAAACAAACGTGAATTATTGTGTACATATATCTGACCTACGGAAAATGGTATGATTAACCTAATTCATAACGTTATATCACAATCTGTGGTAAAATGTCAAACATACCGCAATGGACCGTAATTATTTTAATAAAAAAACTGAATTGTAAATCCAGGCTCTCAAAATTGTTTAAATTTTAATCCCAGAACTTGAGTTCGTTAATTAAAATATTGTGGTTTACAGAATAACAAATTAAATCTAATCAAACAAAAATTAACAAATAAAATAGAAATAGAAACTACCTTATTATGATGCGTGCAAAAATGAAAAATCTAAATTAAATCTAATACATAATGTGCGAAATGCTTCTTGTAGTATCTTGTTGATAACGTCGGTATGCGTGGATTACTTCTATAGATGATGACGGCATTTTCTGAGTTTAAACTTTTCTCTTGATTCATTGTTGTTGCTTCCTTAATGTTTGTTTTATCTTATTTTCCACAATGCTTGGAATAACAACGCAGCAGCAACGACGTAGCAAAGATTTTATTTTATTGAGTGCACTTCATGATTTTATATTCATAACAGTTTTACTTCATTTGCGGTATAATTGTCGGCAATGCTTTATACCTGAAAACTTGTATATTCCACGTCGATTTATTATCAATCGTCTATCATCAATCCTTAACTTCCATCTATCCACTGTATCTAATTACAGACTCCCTTTACCGTCGTTCACTTCCCTTTTCCACTTCACTCAATGTCTTACCTTTTTTTACTACAGATCTTATGAAGTAAGACGGAGAGTTATATGACGGTTTATAAACCGAAAATTTTAATACCTCTTTGTTTCACTTTTTCCGACGTTTTAGAGTTGGTACGTTAAGTAAGTGTTCAAAATGCCAAAAATGTTTTTATTTTTATATTTTTTTATCATTGCTTTATATCAGTATCGGTTATTACTTCATAATTTTCAAATTAAAATATTCCAAAAACGGTATACAGTATCAAATTTTACCAAGAGTACCTTTTTGGTGTAAAATTGAATGATGCGTAAGTTCACTTGAAATTTTTTTAAATAAATATAAGTTTAAAAAGTTCTGTTCAATACTACTTGATACGAACCGTGTAACTAGCGCCCTCTATGAGTGTCAGATATAAAAACAAATGCATGGGATGTATCACCTTCCAAAAATATTCCTATAAATTTCATTACAATGTTGTCAGTAGTTTTCGCAAAATCGTATAAAATGTGTATACATTTTTTTCTTCAACGCCCTTTATTTTTAATACGAATGGCGTTACGAAATTTTTCTACTAAACAAACCTTAATTAACTTTTAATTTTCTACCTATGGTCACCTTTTTTGAAACATCCTGTATATATTAAAAAAAATTTGATTTTTTAACAATAATTTGTAGTGATTCTCATGTAACTTCTCATGCATAATTTAGTACGTTTATTGTTGTTTTGTCTATGATCAACCGCAAATTCTCGGATCAATTTGGGGTTAACGATACATGCGGGCCTTAAAGTAAGAAAGGAAGACGCTAAAGAAAATCGAGCGAAGAGTCATTTTTAATAAGCAACATCAAAATAACTTAAGTTTATTAACTTTCCAGTTTTTACAGTAGGTCGCGCAAGCAAGCATGTTGGGGTCACAGCTTGCGCACTTATGTAGGTAATGAAAAGATAGCTCCGTCGCTTTATCCCACCTACAAAAAACGATTTTTTTTGTTTGCACACGAAAGAGAACCGCTAGCACATGCTAACACAACTTTGCACAACGCTAGCACACTTTTACTAGCGGGGGGTGCTAAGGCGACTTTAGCCCCTTCCCCCACAAAAAATATCTAATTTTTGATGTTTGCAGACGAAAGAGAATAGCTTAGCATCTTTGCTCAATGCTAGTAAACCTTTAATAATGGAGTTATTGAGGGTTGAATCTAAAGTCTGTATACTATTGACGCGGAGTAATAAATCATAATTGCTTGAAATAATTTTTTATTTTCTTGTGAAAGCGATACTTCTACGGTTAAGTAAAAACCAATAAATTCTAACCAAAATACGATCATTGTGGCGTTCTTGCAGCATATCGACTCATCTAGGGTCTGAGAACAATAGTTTAATCTGTGTAAACACGTTGCCATCAGCCCAGGTACTGACAGAAACGAGAATCATAGCCGTAGATGTGGGTATTATACAAGATACAAAATAATGGTATATAATACGTAAGAAGTAAAATTTGTAATGTGATCTACTATACAAATAAAATAAATAACATATAAATAATATATGACATAAATATAAAATAAAATAGTAATGCAGATATCGTCAGTACATTTATTACAATTACAATTAATTTGCGGGGACCGATTTTTAGGCATCAAAAAGTAAATTTGGTTCAATTATAAAATTATGAGGTTGTCATGGAAACTTATCAAAATGAATAGATAAAAACAGCCATAAAAATGTTCATTTAAATAACAAGACATTAGTAGGTAAAATAGGTATATTTTAAAACAACTGACAATACTCACCATGGTTACAATAAATGGTGTTTAGAGATAGAACACTGTTTCAGGCACATTACGCTTGGTCATTTAACTTTCTTCCTCGTCTGAAATTTCCATTTTGAATCAGAATCGCTGTCTTGTGTGTTTACTGATATAATAATTGGCTCCAATGTCATCTCTACTAAATTATCAGTTGCCAACATTTGTCTTCTTCCTTAACGTACATGAGAATACACAGTTCTTCCATCTTTCAGGTGTTACTTTGTTTAATGCATTTTCCAGAAGTTTTTCACGTGGTCGAGTTTAAAAAGTGGTATTGTTACGAGCGACGTCACCTTTACTTGAGCCCAAACCAACCCTATAGGATTCAGCTCACAATGGTAAGGGTGGTAAACGCAGTACTTCAATGCCCCGATTCTTTGCCATTTCGTCAATAACATGACGTATATACTTATTCTTATAGAACTTTAACAATATCCAATAATCTCTTTCCACCATGTCATCCTCAAAAGTTATATTCTTAACAGATAACCAATCTATAATTTCTGCTTTCCTCCAAGCGCTGGTAGGAAAATTTTGTATCTTCGTGAGTGGTAGCTGGCGTTGTCCATAACTATTATAGATCCTGGGGTATCAAATCTAGCATCTGCTCAAAATATTCTTCAAACACATTAGCATTCATGTCTTCGTGGTAGTCGCCAGTTTTCTTTGATTCGAATTCTAACAAACCACCATCTACAAAGCCATCTTCATTGCCAATATGAGTAATAATTAACCGTGTTCCTTTCCCAAAAGGCGGTTGAAATCCTGTCGATAGCCCTTCTATAAATCCTTGTCGAGCACTCGTAACGGTATTATCATGCCATGTTTTTACGGTATGTCCTGCATTGATCCAGGTTTCATCCAAATAGAATATACGCCTGCCTTCACGCCTATATTTCTTATTTCCCAGAAGATAATTCTCATCCATGTAATAATTCTGTTTTTCAATTAAACGGATCTTCTATTTATCTTCTCCCAAGTAAACTTCAACTTGCGAAGAAAGTTTCACAGTGTTCTACGACTCATTTGGGGTAGATTTTCATCCTCATTTACTGCTAGTAAAATCTTATCGATTGTAGGAATCTCTTTCCGTAAGTAGAACGAGTGAACCTTTCTACGGACAGAATTCCTCATTGCATCATCTAATTCCATCGGGCGCCGACCAGAGATGGAAGTGGGTGAAGCACTTGTCCCAAATTTTCTTTCCTCACTAGTTTATAAATGGTGGATTTTGATATTCCCGTCATTGCAGAACATAATCCTACAATATCATCGACACTTTTTGCAGGGTGTTGACATCGAACAGCGTCATGCACATTTAAAATTATAATTTTTTCATTAGCAGATAACGCACCACTTTTAACACGTTTTGCTGGTGAAAAGTTTTCCATTTCAAAATTATTTGCACTAACACACAAACAAACAAACAAGCCGATTAATTGCTAATAACAAACTAAACATATTTTTCATTTAGAAAGTATACGAAGCCCTTCGGTCAAACAACTAATTATCTGTAATCTTTCCAGAAATTACAACCCGTCTGCCGTAATGACTGCGCTAACGACCCCACTTTACCTGATGATAGATAATCCAACACACATTTTGACGCTAAAGAATAATTGTTTTAAAATTACTTTATTTAGCTATATCGATTCTTAATTGTAATAATAAGAAACAAACCATATAATAGTAAATAATTTTTGAAATATTCCCACAGTTAATAAGATACAAATAGATTATAACTTTTGTAAACTCAGTATACGTACCTATATAAAATTAAAATTTAAAATAGACAAATTGAGAAACGACACATTTGTCATTTATCGATTTTAGAGTTTAATTTTATATTCAAATACTGTGTTTTACAAAAGTTTTTATCTATTTATATTTAATAAACGGTAGAATACTGCTGAATTAAATTATTTACTATGAAAATAGATTCCACAAAGTAAGGATTGAAACAATAAAAGAAACCACATAATAATTCATATCAAGGTAGATTTTTACTATTATAATATATTTACCTACTAAAAATATGATTTTCCAAACGTATCAGGTACCTACGCCACTGCAATACGGGAGATTCGATAATTCTGACAGGTTTATTACTCCGCGCCAATAGTATACTGAGTATAGGAAACCAGCTCCTGTACAAAAAAGGTCGAATTTTTGACTTTTCAATATTAAAGAACTGGGCTAGCACAACTTAAAATAATGTTAACACACGTTTCATACAGGGATATTGAGGTTTGAAGCTGAAGGGACTAAGGAAACCTCAGTCCTCAAAAAATATCGAATTTTTGATGTTTGCGCCATGTCGAAAAGGTAACCGTAGTTGCCAACGTTTCGCCACCTATCATAAGGAACTTCATCAGGGCGAGAAACTTAAAACAAAGTCTACTTCCTTTAGTTTAGAATCAGGCTTGGTCACAAGTTGATTACCTGACTATCAGTTGTCTACCTTGAACTTTTATTTTGTTTGTTTCAAGTTTCTCGCCCTGATGAAGCCCCTTACGATTGGTGGCGAAACGTTGCCAACTACGGTTACTTTTTCGACACGGTCCAATTCCGGAAGGAAGGAGAGGAGATCGCCTTAGTCTCTCCTTAATCACACCGTTATTAAAGGTGTGCTAGCGTTGGGCAAAATTGTGCTAGCCTGTGCTAGAAGTTCTCTTTCGTGTGCAAACATTAAAAATAACTTATTTTTTTAAAGGGAGGCTAAGACGACTTACGATGAATTGTAGAATGAGTTCATCGTTCGCCTTTCAGAAGGTTGATTGCGCGACCTACTATCGGTTTCAAAAAGCAAGACACCCTACCACTATTTTTTGATCTATTTATAAATAACTGATGAAGAAGTCTACTTACAAATTTGATATTTATTGACAACAATTTTTTGTTTCGATAATGAATTTCTGTGATACGATGAACAGGGGGAACAGGAACAGGGAAAAGTTACATTATAAAAGTTAAGTTATCTACAGCTTCGACTGTTAAACAGTGTGGTACAATTTCAGGACAATTATAAATTAGTAGATAAATTAATTAAATTAATTTTCTTTCTCGCATTTATGTTTTCGTCTTATACTTCATTCTTTCTATTGTTATAACGGCAACAGTTTTTCAAAAACATGCTCGAAATCAGTTAAAATTGCAACACATGAATCTTTGATCGTACGGGACTTCTTTGTGTGCGTGACAAACCAACTGGCTATTTTCGAGCACACAAAGGAAAAGTAAATTTGACATAATAAAAATCATCTATGTTACTCCTTAGGGATCGCGAAAGGTACTTTACAATACGATTGTGAATTATTGATTCAAACACAAAAGTCCACTGGGGCACGGTACAGATTTTGCCCCCGAGCCGTTGGTTTTTAGTATGCACCGACGTTTTTCTCTTGTTCCCCTTTCTCATATTGAACTGTAATTTTAAATTGTTACCCAGTTTGATTTATTTGCGAAAATATTTTTTTTTTCGATCTCCGAAAAAATGTATAAACACGCAACGAATTCGAATAAACAAATTACGTGCCGTTCACACACGATCTGTTCTTCGACATAGACACCTTTAAAAAATGTGGAAGTAATAAAACAAAGAAAATGACAACATTTGTATTCGTCTCCAATTTATCTTGTTCCGAATTTCTTAAAGTGAAAAGTTGTTTACGAGGGACGGACCTTCGTTAATATATGGACAAAACAAAATCATAAAGCGACGATTTTACTTTTTTTTTTCTCGTTTATCTCACAATTGATTCATCATCGCTAACGCTACGACCCTCCACATTCGGAATCCCTAAACGTTCGATAAAGCTTACGGCTATATTAGTCACGGCACGTAGTATTCAGTTAATGTTTTGCGAAAAACAGACGTTTGAGCTTTGTTCAGAAGTGGCAGGTGCATAAACCGCAATTTCCTTCGTTTAAAGAAAATTTACATATTTTACCGTAAACGTTGAGAAAAGGATAATGTTGATGATGGGTTGTAGGAGAATCGTATTGGATTAATGAAGAGTGTTGGGCGCCAGGACGACGCCGTAGGACATCATTATGATTTGTTACTTGCAACTAGAGCAGAAACGACTTATAATATATGAGGATGGTGTTTTTCGTATTCATTAAACACTTTCGTTTGATTTATTAAAACTTATTACGGTTTCGACTTCCAGCAAACGGTTTCGGTCATCAATCATTTTTCAAACTATACACGGTTTTTATTTGCGAGAAGAGCGAACGAGATTAGTTAATTGAAAATCAACAATAACGATGAACTCGCGATTTATTAACTTTCGCTTTAATAATCTTCAATTTATTTCTTTATCTGAAATTGAAGTCTCGTGATATCAGGTCAGTGTTAAAATAATTTTATATAATTTCGCATCTTTTACTCAAACGAATGCGGAAAGTGAGCACTTTTCCCACTTACAAATTTCAATATATAAAAATTCTAATCATTACAATCATAGTTTAAAGTTTTTATCCTTCTAGGTGGAGGTGGGGTTGAAAAACGGTCTCAAAATTACATGTAAGGCCGACGTTTCGCCCAAACCTGTGAGGGTTTATCGAGGCTAAACGTAAAATAAAAAACCGCGTGGGCCACAAAATTTTAAATGATCATCAAAATTGTTGATGCCACAAAAATTAAAATTTATTAAAATTAATAAATTATACAGGGTGAGTTTTTCAAAGTGTTACAAGGGGATATCTCGGAAACGGCTTAGAATTTTTTTGTGAAATTTTGGTAAAGTAATATGCAAACGGGGGGACATATTTAAATATATTTTTGATATTTGCCCCCACCTCCCTATTTTGAGGGCGGGGGTTAACTTTGGATTTTTAAATGGAAGTTTTTTTTTAATATAAAATTCGAATCTACGTAAGAAGCCAAGCATGTGTAAAAAATTTTTTTCTACTACTAGCTGTGAAGTGGACAATTATTGCGTCTCCTAGCTAACTGAGAAGTTGAATTTCTCTATTAGTGGTTAATAATTTTTTCTATTGTTGACCTAGGTTAATAATGGACAATTTCAAATTTTTGAGAATCTAAGAATAGTTGTTTAACAAAAACGAGTGAAACATAATTTTGTATATCCAGGTGATTATCTTTAACTTATTTGCTGCTTAAAATTACCTAACACGATAAAATTATTTGAATAAAAAATGCCATTAGTTTAAAATTCGCGCCCCCATCCCATAACCGCAAATACATAACCTGAATTTATTTATTTATTAAATATGATGGTAGAATCAGTTTTTTCAGGTTTCCCAAAGGAGATTTAACCAGGCGAGTTAAGTTACATCAAGAATTTTAAGTAAATTACAAACATTTTGTTGTAGGTGTTTTGAATGGTTAACAGAATCTGGAAGGTCCGATCTGTTGCATAAAAATGTCGACTCTAAAAACTTAACGAGTATGTGGCGAACACTTGCCATTCCTAAATGAATTACAAGTGTCAATTTCTGAAACCCAATATTCAAATGATGCAAGGTATATTGGCGAAGCAATAAATGCCCGTTAACATCTCTAGCTATACCAAAACTACTCAAGCTTGCAGCTCAAATACTCTTAGGTAAAGAAAATTACGGAGGAACATTCTTAAATTGCAACGTGAAAAGAAAGCACTTCAATTGAAGTTAACATCTCCCAACGATTACTTCCCGAAAGCAGAGCACAAATTGTGACAGCCGAAGTGGACTTAAAAATAAACCACTAAGAAGCAGGAGATAAATAGAGGAATACAAACAATTTTCACTAAAATTATATTTTACGAGCCCCAAAATGTTAATTTTAAAGTAGGTTTTAAATTTTTGCCAGCTCAAACTGCTACGTGATCATGGTTAGAGTTATATATAAAAAGTTAAACAACCCTTGTGCTACATCTTTACAAATACGATATGTAAAGGTGACAAATTGAAGTCGATAGTATTAGACTGCATAGAAAAGCTACAATTACAATGCGGTGCGAATGTTAGGGCAGTAGTAAAATTTTCTAAGCCTAATTAAAAGAATATATGTATCACCTGAAAAACCAAACCTTCTCGTAAACGATAAGAAAATCTATTATTTCTACGATGTCTCCTATTTATTGAAGTCGGTGCAAAATAACTTGATTAAATACGATATAATCTTTAATAACAAAAAGCATCTTGGAAAGACATTAAAATTTCTACATGTCAGACAAATCTAAACCGCTGCGATTGGCTCCTAAATCAACTAATTTACATATTACTCCGAATAATTTTCAGAAAATGAAGGTGAAATATGTCACACAAGTGTTTAGTGAATCAGTTGCAGTTGGTTTATCAACGTATGTAGCTTTTATGCTTTTTGATTTATTTGCATTCCTGTGCTACTTGATTTTTACAAGAAAAATGTTTATTTTTTATTTTTCGCTTAAATTTGGCTAGTAGTTGACCAGCATGTATATACACAGGCGGTCTTGCTAGAATGCTGGAATGAGTCAAAAGTCAGTTATGAACATATTGCACTTGTACAAATTTCATCCATATCACGTTACATTGCACCAGGAGCTATACGGACAAGATTTTGAAAATCGCGTTACGTTTTGCAATGGGTCGCCAGACAAATGCAGAAAATGACAGGTTCCTAAACAATTTTTTCTGATACAACGCATTTGGAAACCGTTCCTTGGTTCTTCTCAATTCTTAGAATTTAGTTTTGACAACCGTACCTATGGTAAATTTTTGTGCTAATTTCAACGACAGTATATTTTTGTAATTATAACTACGGTTTGTTTTGATCTCTTGGATTGAAGTTATTTGGAAATTGTATATTTTTTGTAACTTATTATTTCTATCTTTGAACTTTTGCCTTTTGAGAACTGATTTGTATCAGAGTATATTTTTGTAATGGTCTTTTAAAAATTTGGATGGGTAAAATAGGTACCTTTTGATTTTCTCTGTATATATCGAATTGAAAAACTGGGTTTCTGTTTTTGAAATAGTTTTGTCTTTTTCAAGAAAATAGTTATCAAATTTGAGATTTTTTGAAAAAGAATTGTCATGTATTTTGTTGAATCTTGATTAATTTCGAAAAGTTTCTATTTTTGAACGTACTCCACGTTTTTGTGCTGGCGCACATAATTTTACAAACAATACGGAAATTTTGTACCATGAATTAACAGTTTTTATGGAAGTAGGTATATTCCCTTTGTTGTATGTCTACTTATTTATGGGGCATAACAGAAGGTAAATAGCGGAGCACAATTTTTATTTAAAAAAAATATTTCGTTTTTGAAGGATCAGTAAAATTACTGAACAGAAACATTTTTTGACAAAAATTTTTTTACTAGGTTACTAGAGCTTGTAAAACTACGTACCGACGTCATAAGGTTAGGTTAGAGGAGTTGTACGTTCATTGTCTACTACAGTGTTGCTGTACTTTGTTTTTTTTATTGCAATTTCTTGTTCTTTTGACAAAACAAGTTAAATGAGTTTCTGATTTAAATTTCACGTTTTCATGAAAAAGTTAATGATTTTTTGACAAAGTACGGATTGTTATCCGTTTTGAAACCATTTCTTTTTCACCTTTTGAATTAAGTTTAGATTCTTTCGTAAACCATTAACAACAGTGTTGATGTTTTCATAAATACACTTGTAAGTTTCTTTTTCTAACTTGGTTTTACAGATTCATCGATAGACAATAATCGCACTAAGGAAAAAACCATATGGCTTGTAGGGATCCTTGTTGAATATAAAACTGAGTTTTTCGGGACTCGACTCCCGGAATCGCCCGTGGCGAAAAGGGCTAAATTCTTTTGATTGGATATAGCTTGTACAATCGATCCAAAGCGATCGTTTTCAGGAATTTTGCGCGTTTCAATTTTAGTCCTTTTGACCAAATTCGAAAAAATTAATATTTTTTGAGATAAGCTCGAAAAATGGCTTTTTAGAAACAAATAGATTTTGTGGAAATCCACGAGTTCAAGAGTCTCCTGAAAGTCACACATTCTGTTCAGAAGTTACTTTCCATAATTGTGGGCAGGTAGGATTTTAAGTTATTCCTTATCTGTAGAAATTTAATTTTTAAAAATTTTTTTTAATGTAAATAGACACATAATGCACTACTGGGCGGTGGAAAATCCCCCACTGGATAAGAACTCTCCCAAATCAACATCCATGATCAATTAATGTCTGGTGTGGTATAATTGGGGATAGAGTTATTGGTCCGCATTTCTTTGAAGGACATTTAAATGGAGTAATGTACACTGATTTTTTTAAGAAACCACATTACCC
Organism: Abscondita cerata; assembly: GCA_030710515.1. NCBI lineage: Eukaryota > Metazoa > Arthropoda > Insecta > Coleoptera > Lampyridae > Abscondita > Abscondita cerata. Next base: position 278,861 of record JALBCR010000379.1, on the reverse strand, counting down.
TAATTATTAAACCCTGACATGTGGTTTCGACAAGATGAACCTCCGCCCCATTATGCAATAGACGCCCGTAATCATTTGAAGGGAATATTTGAAAACAGGTGGATTGGTCCGGACAACTGGCTTGCAAGGTCTCCGGATTTGACTTCACTTGATTATTTCTTTTGGGGTTTTATAAAGGACAAAGTGATGGCGATTGCACCTACAACTGTAGATGATATGAAAAACAGAATCCGGTTTGCCTGTTCATTAGTGACACCTACAATGTTGCAGCATGTACAGAATTTATTTAGAAAAGAGTGAGAAAGTGTTTGGAAGTTGAGGGGGGAAATTTCGGACAATTTCTCGAACATGACAGACGATAAATAATTCGAAATTTAATTGTTAATTTTTGTTTGTATTTTAGCTTAATAAATCATAATTCCGTAACCGAATGAGCAAATCAAAAATTTTTTTTCACACATACATCTACATAAGTGTTTGGTTCATATGGGAAAGTGTGTGATTCTACCATATTAAAGAACAGTACCTTTTTCAGTTTAAGATGGTTCATTAAATATACCAAAACCCAAGCCTGTGGAGGAAAGCACACATGAAGAAATGCCGTATGTACTCATTGGGGACGAAGGCTTTAGCTTAACACCGAATCTCTTAAGACCATATGGGGGTACACATTTAGATCATGAAAAAAAAATCTTCAACTATCGCTTGAGCCGAGCTAGAAGATATGTTGAGTGTGCCTTTGGTATTCTAGCCAATAAATTCTGCATCGGCCAATAGATCTTCAAATAGAAACGGCGATTAACGTCATAAAAGCTTGTACGGTTTTACATAACTTTGTCCGAGATAAAGACGGTATTAATTTACAACAAAACCCAATAAGTATGGAAACAAGTGAAGAAACTAGCCCGTTCCCACATCGTCCACATCCTCAATCGTGTAGAGGTGGTCCTGCTGCAAATATAATTCGAAGAGCATTTGCTGAATACTTCTCGTCTGATCTTGGTTCAATACCTTGGCAGGAAGCAGCTATATGAAACTACCTACATAGTGTTGAATAAACAATTAACTTACCAAATTTTTTTCTTTCTTTTTCGTCCAGTTTCTCAAGCTCGGGATTTAATATTATGCAAATTTCTCATCACGCTTCTAATCGTCGATTTGTTAATTTGTACTCGTCCAACGTTTTATCCCACAATACGGGTTTATTTTCGACTAACGATATTAACGCGCAAGCGTCCACATCCATTTTGCACGAGCACTTGACGTTAAATGAGACTAGCGACACGAGGAAGGGCGGGCGGAGGGGGGTCTTGTCTTCAGTCTTGATCCAACGTTCGTTCACACTCATCCGATCCGGACGTTTTGACTGATCGTCGCAGTGGCAAAATGTCCGTCAAATAACTCGGATCAGTCTTTTTCCCGGATCAATCATAATGTGAACAGCTCCATACAAATTGTACTGCCACTGGCACATCCGTCTATTTAAGCTGACCGAGAAAAAATACTGATCGGATAAGTGGGAACGGGTTTTGACTGTCTAATTTCCCGTCCAAATTTTCATCGATAACGAAATGAGAGATAAAATATTGGAAGAGGTAATGTGGAAAAAAAATAACCAATATTAATGAATGTCGTCAAATTACACCCGAAATGTAAGGGAACGTTTCCAACAAAACTTAATAATATTGAATGGAAGTGAATGGTGGTGAATACTAGAAATGTAGTATTTAATAAATTCATCACAGCAGTTAGTATCTTTTTATTGGTTATTTTTTTCCACATTACCTCTTCCACTATTTTTTCTCTTATTTCGTTATCGATGAAAATTTTGACTCGAAATTAGAGGGTCAGATAGTATTTGATGAGATCTTCAAAATGATGTATTGCAACACCCCTCATCCTTATTTAAAACTGGGGGTCGTGACCCCCCCCCCCCCCGGATGGGGTATCAGTTGCGCGGATGAAGAAAGCAGACACGTTTTCATTCGATAGCCCTTTGTTCTTTGTTTTTTAAATTAAATATTGTGTGAACCTTGCTCTTATTAATAGTACATGAGGCTTTGATCAATGCGCTTTGTAAGCCCATAGTGAAAACATGGTTTTCATCTTCTGTATCTTAATCTTTTTTCTTCCTGTCAGCTTTCTTCTTCTTTAAATCATCTCTCTAAAGCGAATCCTGTTTTATTCTCGAAACAAGTGTCACTCTGATCTTTTTTTGTGTTAGAGGCTACAGTTCATGTCAAAGACTGCATGACTAAAAGAAGCAGGAGGAGTAATAATAGGAAGGAAAAAGGTATTTATTCGTATGATCATTTTTCTTATTGTCCGAGAGGGTTTTGATGACCAAGTCCGGTAACCAAAGTGGTGATTTTCGGGAACAACATGATTTTCTTGTTGACTATGGAATACTGTAGATCGCCTGTCATATTTTTTATTTGTTTTAAAAATGCTTAAAAACACTCACAAAAAAACTAACAACTTAATGACACGTATGCGTATTGGCATATGTGGATGATACATAGCATTAGCTACGGAGGAAGAAGAGATGAGAGGAATGATAAAGTTTTGAAGAGGCATTTGAAGAAAAAAAAATTTAAGCAAACGAAAATAACAGATCAAAGGAAAGGAACACCAACTGCAGCGTCTATTTAACCAACAGAAACCACCAAAAACTGCACCAAAAACTTAACTCGGACACGTGTTTCAACAGCTAAGCTGTTATCATCAGCGATACCGATATCGGTAAAAAGAGAAAAGGAATACGAAAGGAAAAGAAATAATGCAGGGGAAAAAGAAAGAGTAGACAAATGTAGATATTAAGGGATAATATAAGATATAACAAACAAGATGGAGAACGAATAAGAGAATTGAGACAGAAAAGAAATAGAATGAAAGGTAGTGGAAAGAATATTTGGAAATGATTTGGAAAAAAGAAGATGGATTTTTAAAAGATTAGTAAGAGGTATGTTGTCATATGAAGTAGAGATTTGGGGATGGAACGAATGGAACTAGAAAATATGCAGAAAAAATATTGAAAATGGACATTAGAACTAGAGAAATAGACGCCGGGATATATAGTAGAAGAAGAAGTAAAACTAAAAAAATACGGATAGAGATGGGAAAGACAATGAGATTTTATATAAGCTGGAAAGAAATGGAGACGCAGAAAGAAGATACGGGAAAGAAGAAAGGAGAAAATATTATTTAAAATGCGGATATGTGAAAGAAGGTTTATACTTCAATTGGACAAGATTAATTGAACGCGTGCAACAATTAGACGCGTTTAACAATTGGACGCGTGACAATTGGATGATACAGACACAATAGTAAAATTGCAACAATATATTTCAATCTTTTTTTTTTTACCCTTTTTTTTTTTTTTTTTGTGTCTTTTAACCCCAACAAAATTTTTTCAATTTTCTTTCTTTTTTTTTTTAAATTTTCTCTTTTTTTTTTTTTTTTTTTTTTTTTTTTTTTTTTTTTTTTTTTTTTTTTTTTTTTTTTTTTTTTTTAAATAAATTATTTTTTTTTTTATCTTTTTTTTTTTTTTTTTAAAATTTTATAAAAAAAAAAATTTTTTTTAAAAACTTTTTTTTTTTTTTTTTTTTTTTTTTTGTTTTTTTTTTTTAATTTTTTTTTTTTTTTTTTTTTCTACTTTATTTTTTAAAAAAAAATTTTTTAACTCTAACCTACCTACCAACACCGTTTACCATGTAATTTTTTTCAAGAACAAAATTGTAATAACTGTAACCTACCAACCAACACCGTTCACCTCCGATCACATCTACCAACCAACACCGTTTACAATAGTTTCTCATCATAATTACATAAACGTCAAAATGTCGCGCGCTATTTGTCGCAGCATTCAATTTTCGCGCCCCAATTGTTCCACGTGTCCGATTATTGCGCGTCCAATTGACAGCGTCTAATTGCCGCGCGTCCTATTGACGCGTCACCGAAAAAAGATATAAAGAAGTTAAAAGAGAAAGTAAGAAGTATAAAGGACGAAATACACAATTGCAAGATAGAAGAACAAGATTTAGAAGAACAGGCAGAATTCCAAAGTATATACCAGAGGGAAACTAGCCGAGAAAAATAATAATAATAACAAAATTTTAGAAGCGGGTAAACAGAGAAAATGAATGCATGTATTGGATGAGTGTTGAAACGATGGCGTGCAGTCTGTGCATGGATGACTGAGAGAATATAAAATACATAAAAGAAGGGTGAGTTGTGAATTGAGAAACAGAATCTAAGACACTATATGAGAGAAAGAACAAGGGATACAATGATGAAGAAACTGATGGAGAGAAGGAAAAAGATGGAGGAGGAAAAAATTGAAGTTAAGTGCGGATAATGTGAGAAGTACAGTTAAAATCTAATCTTTGGTAATTTTAAAAAGTCAAATAAATATTTGTTTGATTGATTGAGAGGGAAAAAAAAGACAAGAAGCAGAAAACAGAGAATATACTTTTTTGACATTCTTCTTTGTATTTTGTTGTTTTGTTTGTAAATACTTTTTGTTTGAAGATTATTAATAATAATGCGCCAATGGAGAGCTTGTTAAAAAATTATTTTTTGCATACTTTTATTCTTAAGCTTTTCTTTGGCTTTAAATGGCAATACCATGAATGGTTTCTGCAGGTGTTTGCTAAATCTGTCTTCCTTTGTTTTATTGATTTTAGCTCTAGTAAATTTCTTACATTTTTTTAAGCCAAACATTAGCAAAAATAGCTTGTCATTGCAACTATGATTTTCTATAACTTTGTGCACCAAGGCAATGAGCCTTGAACTGCCTTCATTTTTAGGTTATGTAATGCCTACTTTTATTTTTTCTCCTCTTTCTGTTTATTACATTTCCAGTTATCTTTTGTGGCATGTAAAAAAAAAAAAAAAAACAAACAAAAAAAAAAAAAAAAAAAAAACACAGAACTTTCAAAAATTGGTGCACTAAAAGCTTCCACCCAACTTTTTTCTTCTTCATGTTTTGCAGCACATGATAAATCGCGTACCCCACATTCTGTATTATCAAGTAAAACCAGCGAAATATTCAAATTTTTTAGTATAGATAGAGGTTATTTTTTCGAAGCGTTTGAATAATATTTTAATTCAATTTGTAGAAAACTCATTGGTTTAACTGCATGTTTTTCAATTTCTTACCTAAAACTCCGTGCTCTTGTGTACAATTGAATACACCAGTCCAGAATGAATTTTAAAAATGTGTGTCGTATACTTATTGTTAAATTTGATCTTTCTACGTTTTTAATTGCACTAATTCCTCGTTTTTATGGTCTGGTCCAAAGAGGCACTTATTTTGGAATCCTTGACAACACTATACCTTTGATATGTTGAATAAGACTGGCCACATGCCAGTCGAAACGTCGATAACTAAAAAGGTACGCTGTTTCATTGATTCGTACCACCTAACTCCTATAAGAAGGCCCAATTTTTTGGGAATTCCGTTAACTATAAGATAAATTAAGGAGTCTTCATCATTAATGAAACCGTATTTTTATTTAGATGTCAAAACAATTATCCGTCATTACCACTAAATTTGCAACAAATTAGCGTTCGACGTACGCGAAATTTTCTAAAAACTATTGCAATCTAAAACAAAAAATAAACGACGACTATAAATTTAAAATGTGGTATCTATATGCATTTGACTCCTCAATAAAATTTAATTTAATAAGACTTATTACTCTTCTATCCATTCAACTTAATCGATACTTATAACTAACGTAGCTTGGCCAGGACATGTTTGTATCTTATTTTCTAGTATACAAATACCACTTTTAAGCAAAAATATATTCTTGACGAAAGTCACTGCGAGCAACTGTTCTCAAGATATTTTAATTTAAAGAAATCAATGTATCCCATCTTCTTGTCATTAATTCGTGCACTTTTTGAAAAGTTGGCACTACAATGCTTTTCCTTTCTTTGCGATTAAAATGTTTTTATGTTGCTAAAAAATCAAAATTATTTAGAAAAACAAAATGAAAATAATGCATTTCAAAAATGAAGGCCCAGCTTTATATGAATTTTTTCCTGAGGAATATTTCTGTAAAATATCGAATACTTATTAAATAACACCCTGTATAAAAAATTTAATTGAACTATGAGAGTCGAGTTATTTAGTTAAATAAAATATGCACATGAAACTTTTGGAAACTTCAAAATTATTATTCCGTTTTAACCTCAGTTCTTGGATTTAGTTTTGAATTAAAATAATAAATTATACTTAATAACAAAACATTTTTATTGCAATCTTATTTATAAACCAAACTAACCCTTTTAAGTCACAGCGAATTCTGCTTTCCATTTTTCCCTGTTCACTTAAGTTGTATAATTCACCGTTCTGATTCGTTAACTGTCTATTTTAAAAGTTAGTTATTATTTGTTATTTTGATACGTCGATTTACTGTTTTCGAATTATTTTCAGTCTCCACACTCATCGATCGATTATTTATCAGGTTTTTAAACATTTAGACTGGTTAATGTATTAAATACAGGTTTTTATTATTTATTCATTTCAATGTTGACTCTTCAACTGTCTAATTTAATTATGTGTTGAGCCACATTGTACATTGATGACCTCGTATGTTTTTTCTACACTTGAATTAATCTGTAACCTTGAACTTAGGTTTTTTTCATTTACTGTTTTCACACCTGCACTAATAAAATTTAATCTTTTCAAGGCACACTTTGCAAACGTTGCGTCTATCGTTACTTAAGAAATGTCTTTTGCGTCTTATTCCTTATCAAAAATAAACTAAACGAAAGTATTATTTACAGGAATAAATCTTAAATTAATTATAGGTTAGTTTTTAGAAATCTTAAACTTTAACTATCTTAAATTTACGTTTTATTTAAATATAACATTTACTATAAATCTAATTAATCTATATTTCAAATCAAAATATTTTTTTTGTTATTTGCAATAACTCTTTCAGCGCAATTCGTATATACTAATTTTCTGCAAAATTCGCGTGAACCAAAGTTTTTCAGGTTAACTCCGCCTCCTTGTTCACATTACAAATACAACAATGGTATGACCTTTAAATTCCACAAAAGTTGTAATAAGGTATTACAGTGTATAATCCACATTTTCTACAATTTTCGTAAATAATATCGATTCGTGTTTTCAATTAATTCATTGTCAAAAAGCATGTAAAAATTGTAAATTGTCATTTCAACGTAATGAAAACATCATTTGATCATTTTCTCTTTAACTTTCGATTAGTTCATAAATTTTAATCGAAAATGTTCAATTGCTTCTTTATCGTATCATTTAATTCTACTCCCTTTTTTTCATTACACAAATTCCTCTAACCACATAACATTATTTTCCGAGTTTGTTATTTTGATAAATAAACCGTCCAGCTTGATAAACTGCTGCGTTTCATAAAAAACCGCTTATTTTTATTAATTATTACGTCTTTAACAACAACATATACAAAGTGAGTCGAAATATAAATTGCCGAGAATTCCGCAGCCTACTGGGATTGTGTAAAAGATTAATAACAACAAGAAGGCGTTGGCATCGGAATTTGTACAAATTAATTCTCGTCTTTTGTTTGTGTTCATTATCGAGGAAAAGCTAAATTTGTACACTAAAAACAAATATGGCCGGCCATTAGTGTAAAATATAAACTGGATGGGTTCTTCAGTTCGTTAATCGCAACGTTCTCCCTACATTTCGTTATTAATCTTTTTTTTTGCGTCGTTGTAAAACTTACCCCTTTCTAATAATTAACGATTTCCAAACTATTTGTTTAACACGAGATTGGTAATCTGTGGGAGGGGGAACGCGATTTATTGTAAACGACACTAGCTGGGGTGGCGGACAATGAAGTACATACGGAATAAAAGGAACTTGATCGAAAAAGAAAGTAGATTTACAGCGCAACGCTTTTATTCCAGATTTGTTCGAGGGTTCAGTCGGAGAGCTTTTTTGTAAATTAGCGAAAAATATGGCCATATGCCTTTAGGCAGAAAAAAAAACATTTTCTATTTTTACGACAACTTCGATTTTTGTTGTTTTTTTCCTCGGCTCTCGCTTTCCCAAAACCCATGTTAAACGGTCATTGTTCGATTCGTCGTAAGGACTGTAATGTCGTTATAGGGAATTAATTACATCTTGCGGAGATTAATTGTCTTGCCCCTTGCCATTTATTTTCCATCGGTATAAGTAGGCGGTGATTAAAATAAAACAAAAAAAGGGAGAAAGATTAGAGAAGGGCGAGCGAGAACCCTCCCGAACTTGAGCTTAAAGGTATGAATAGATCCAAACTCTTATCAGTTTCACGCTCTGGTACGTCACGATGCATTCTCGTCTAAAGATAAGTGTTTGTTTGGCCAACTTCTCGTTTTCGCTAGGAATAAATTCCAAGTTCAGCTGGTAGCGACAGCAGCAACCATGAAGTTAGCGAACCGCACCCCCTTTACGACCGTCTCAAATCGTTAATAACTTTTTTACACCTTTCTCTTCATGAAATGTCCGTCTCATACTCACGCGAACGACCACCACACTTTTATTCGAATACCGAAAACAACTGTTATTCTTCTAAGAGTTATAAATATTAAAAGTCGGGGAAAAGTTCGAAAGGAAGAGATATTTTTCAATCCCGAGAGAGAGAGAGGCGCGCCACTATCCTTTCGAAAGTTTTTTCTCTTGTTTTAAAATTTTAAGAATTTTCATTAGAATATTCTCTCCTTGATATGAAAAATGTGTTTCTTTTTTTAGTTTCATAAACAATTTTCCGCAATCGCTTTTTGTGAACGTAATTTATCTTACCAGCTTTTTCTGCAGGGTGGATATAAACAGTGTTCCCCCGTCTCTCTGTATCACTTTGCGTTGACACCTTGACGTTTTATTTAAGTAACCGCCGCCGACCGCGATAAACTTGTAAAGGACGACGTCACTGGTTTTAATTTCAAACTATCAAAGATGGCTATTAAATCTGGAGCAGGAGAATTACGTAATTTCATGCGTTAAATTGCATTTTATTCGACTACCCATAACAACAAATAAAACACAAACATTTTTAATATAAGTAGGTAGAATAGTCAAAATTTTTGAATGGTGCGTTTCTATTGCTGGTTGTAACTTAAAATACAGATAGTAAACGCATATATAATAAATCAAATAGTAGAAAAAAAAGTATTTGCTTAATTCGGAGTAAACACGAGTAAGAATCGGAAATCGGCAACTTAATTAAGGTAGAATTTAGCAGTTAAGTAAACTAATTAGGTTAAATTCTGGGATACGCGATGGGGTCAAATACTAATTGGACAGGTAAATCCGTCACTCTCAAAAATCCTTAGCGCTCGCACGAATACGTTTCGACAACAAAAATTTAAATCATCTTCGAAAGGGGATTAAATACGTTTTTTTTTAAATATTTTTCTCGCGCACTAAAATTCTTGTAATCTTCTCAAGTTTCGGAGGAAACCGTTTTCGGCTGGGGAAAGGAACGAGTGGGGTTACGCAAATTCCGTCCTGTCAGGAAGATTAGCAAGGATCTTATCGATCTAACTTCTAATCAGCTTATTAAAGTTTAATAGTACACGAATCCACACTTCGTCTTTCATTCACCTGAATATGTTAAGCTCCAATTTTCCTCTTCTGAAAACAACGTTTAATTAACTACATATATACTATATAAGATATACTGATAGATGGGGGTCCTACAAGAATTAAATTAAAATTTGTAGCGAGAGATTTTCCCGGATTTCGTGGTGGGGGTAAATAGGAAAATTGTTGGAGTTATGCAAGCGGTCGACTTCCTACACCCCCGTATACAGTTTAGGAATGCCAATAAGGGTTCGTCCACAAAACTAAATTAATTGCTTATTTTCGTCTTTGAAAATTTTAACTTATTCTCTCCATCTTTTTTCTCTTGTTCTCTTAATTAACTTGATTGGATCATTTAGCGCGGAAGAAGAAGGCTACTTGTTTGTTATACCCGCAACCCATCAACCAAAATTGCGCTACGTGAATATTAAATTCTTAAAACTACCCTCTCATGCTTACGTATTGCCGTTTTAATAACAAAACGGGAGATTATAATAGAGAAATTGCATTTTTAATTACTTTAGTAATTTTACGCTTTTTAACAAAGTAGGCGGTGATTTATTTTTGTTTTAATCGCCTGCTACGATGAACAATTCATTTTAACAAATAGTTCGATGCGTGTTCCAACCGATTGACCGTTTTATTGAATTTTATGATAATTTTTACGCAATGTTAACAGAAATAAAAACGAAAGCTGGAACATAGGAATAAATAATATTTGGACTACGTTGCATTTTATTTATGGCTATTATTATTATTATGAATATTGGTAATTTCGCATAAAGGATTTTTCCGCATTTATTTATGTACAAAAATTATTGGACTTATTGACAGTTGGAATACTGTTTTTCAAACTATTTCTTTCTATCTTTCTGAATTTGAGATTGAATTATATTTTTGAATTTTTTTTAGTCAGAGAATAAGAAATTTGCCTTTTTTCTAATTTTTTTGGCAAATTTCGATGAGCATAATACATGGAAATAATTTTGGAAAGTGCCGGCTCTAGCGGAACAACCTAAAAAAAACTAAAGAGAATTAGCGCACTAAATTCGTGGAGGATAAGAATATTTATAGTAGTTAGAGCAGCAGCGTCCGGCTTCGTCGGAGAGTTGCGGAGATCCCTGAATAACTATAAGAAATTAGACTGCTGGTCTAACAAGGCGCCACCTGCTGGATAAAGAAAGAAATAAAACCGACCAAAAGGAGATCAACAGGTTTTACTTAAAATCTAACATGCGAAATCGAACACAAACCAGAGAGAAGGACAGACAATTCAGTACAAAAAAATTATCATTCCAATTGAGAATTGGCTGCTATTAAGGCTCTGCGTGTACATATCACTTACACACGGCGATTTACACTAAATCTAAACTAAAATGAAAGGGTAAGTACCTCCCGCAAACCCAAAAGGCCTTTTGTGTCCGCGACAACCGCTCTAAATAAAGCGCCCCTGCCCTTATTGAGCTGATTAAAAACAAACGTCCGGTTGAGGAGTGTACAGCGAATAAAAGTTACTTAAATATTAGCGATCGAGCCGTTTTGTGTCATATGTACTTGAGCTTCATGCGCATTATTATTATGAATAAGTTGCTTAATTACTAAAACTTAGCTGAGATTTTATGGGTAACTAGTAACCAAACCCATTTGAAAATGGTCCTAATCTAGACAAACCTGAAATTAAAGACGTGAGGTCACTATCCAGGTCAGAGGTCAAAGGTCAGGTCAACTTGTGACCCCGCCTAAGATCAGCGCCTGGACCTTTGACGTATCGATCTCCGAAATCGGTTTAGTGATTTTGGAGGAGAAGACGAACATACAGACACACACACAGACAAACCGGGCCACGATTTTATGTCATGGTGTAAGAATTGAAGCTTCTACGGCTGGAGTCATTATTGGAACAAAAACGCATTCTAGGATTGGACCGTGTCGAAAAGGTAATCGTAGTGGCCAACGTTTCACCACCTATCGTAAGAGGCTTTATCAGGGCGATGAACTGATAGTCAGGTAATCAACTTGTGACCAAGCCCCATTCTAGACTAAAAGGAGTTTGAGTGATTAGGAAATACCTCCGTACATAAAGAAGAGAAAGCGCAACGGGTCGTTAACCTTGACGCTTGATTGGTTTGAAATAGAGGTGGGGGTGGAATTAACGTGGGAATCCATAACAGTGAAACATTTTTATGGAAGCCTTTGAAACCATTGTCTTGGAAACTTCGACGTTGAAACCGAAAGTATGGTTTAGGTATGTTTATGATACTTTCATCTTTAGATACATTTCTTGACCATCTCAATAATCAACATATAGACATTAAGTTCACTATGAAAATTGAAGAAAATCATTGTTTCCCTTTCCTTGACGTACTTGTCACCCGGAAACCCAACGGCGAATTAGGTGATTCGGTGTATCGTAAACCTACTCATACTGACAGATACTTACATGGCTCTTCACACCATCATCCTGCTCATAAAAGGTCTGTTGTTGAATCTCTAGTTTTTTGACTACATGCCAACCCGACAATCTCAATTTGGAATTGCGTCATCTAACTAACACTCTCATTGCTAACGGTTATAGCAAACAAGTTATCCAAAACGTCATTAAACGCCACTTCCATCCTCGCTCTCAAAGTTTCTACCACCTCAGAAACAATTCCAGCCTTTCTTCCTTACATTCACAAGGTTTTTGATTGAATAGGCAAGCTTCTTAGAAAAAAACGGCATTAAACCTATTTTTACATCTTCTAACAAAATCTCACCCTAAGGATAAGTTTTTGACTCTGTCTTCTCAAGGTGTATATCGTATTCCTTGTTCATGTTGTTTAGTGTACATAGGTGAAACACGTATTTCGGAACATCGCTGTTGTGTTAGATTAAAACACGGTTCCAAGTCTGCCGTGACTGAGCATCATTTTGATGCTGGTCACAAAATAGATTTTGATAATTCCGTTTTAATTGCCAAATCTTCTTGGGCTTAGTCACAAGTTTACCTTGAACTTTCTTTTGTTTGTTTTAAGTTTCTCGCCCTGATGAAGCCTCTTACGATAGGTGACGAAACCTTGGCAACTACGGTTATCTTTTCGACACAATCAAATCCCGTAAGGTGTTTTCGTTCCAATAAATCATGGCGTGTTTTGATGGATACAACGCATTTGGAAACCGTTCCTTGGTTCTTCTCAATTTTTAGAATTTAGTTTTGACAACCGTACCTATGGTAAATTTTTGTGCTAATTTCAACTACAGTATATTTTTGTAATTATAATGACGGTTTGTTTTGATCTCTTGGAGTGAAGCTATTTGGAAATTGTATATTTTTTTTGTAACTTATTATTTCTATCTTTGAACTTTTGCCTTTTGAGAACTGATTTGTATCAGAGTATATTTTTGTAATGGTCTTTTAAAAAATTTGGATGGGTAAAATAGGGTACCTTTTGATTTTCTCTGTATATATCGAATTGAAAAACTGGGTTTCTGTTTTTGAAAATAGTTTTGTCTTTTTTCAAGAAAATAGTTATCAAATTTGAGATTTTTTGAAAAATTGTCATGTATTTTGTTGAATCTTCTTAATTAATTTCGAAAAGTTTCTATTTTTGAACGTACCCATGTTTTTGTGCTGGCGCACATAATTTTACAAACAATACGGAAATTTTGTACCATGAATTAACAGTTTTTTTATGGAAGTAGGTATATTCCCTTTGTTGTATGTCTACTTATTTATGGGGCATAACAGAAGGTAAATAGCGGAGCACAATTTTTATTTAAAAAAAAAATATTTCGTTTTTGAAGGATCAGTAAAATTACTGAACAGAAACATTTTTTGACAAAAATTTTTTTTACTAGGTTACTAGAGCTTGTAAAAACTACGTACCGACGTCATAAGGTTAGGTTAGAGGAGTTGTACGTTCATTGTCTACTACAGTGTTGCCGTACTTTGTTTTTTTATTGCAATTTCTTGCTTCTTTTGACAAAACAAGTTAAATGAGTTTCTGATTTAAATTTCACGTTTTCATGAAAAAAGTTAATGATTTTTTGACAAAGTACGGATTGTTATCCGTTTTGAAAACCATTTCTTTTCACCTTTTGAATTAAGTTTAGATTCTTTCGTAAACCATTAACAACAGTGTTGATGTTTTCATAAATACACTTGTAAGTTTCTTTCTCTAACTTGGTTTTCCCAGATTCATCTATAGACAATAATCGCACTAAGGAAAAAAACCATATAGGCTTGTAGGGATCCTTGTTGAATATAAAACTGAGTTTTCGGGACTCGACTCCCCCCGGAATCGCCCGTGGCGAAAAGGGCTAAATTCTTTTGATTGGATATAGCTTGTACAATCGATCCAAAGCGATCGTTTTCGGGGATTTTGCGCGTTTCAATTTTAGTCCTTTTGACCAAATTCGAAAAATTAATATTTTTTGAGATAAGCTCGAAAATGGGTTTTTAGAAACAAATAGATTTGTGGAAATCCACGAGTTCAAGAGTCTCTGAAAGTCACACATTCTGTTCAGTTCACTTCAGAGCAACAATTTTTTGGGCGAATTGCTCAGATTGATACTTTTTGAGGTATAGACCAAAAACTGCTCAATTTTTTTCAATTTCAGTTTGAAAAATCGATACTTTTCTAGATATCGAAAGAAAAAGTGCTCTATTGCAGTGGGAATGGCAAGCTAGCGAAATAGGACTCACACCAGTGACAACAACCGACGATACCGCACGTCCGCACCTGCTTTTGAAAATGTCGTGCAAATGCACAGGAAGCTGCAAATTACGATGCAGTTATATAATCTGTCACAATTGTGATGGAGAATGAAGCAATGAGGCGAATGTTCTTGAGTTCGAAGAGAGTTGGATGCGCGTTCCAGCTGCTCACAGATTGAAGAAGATGAAAAATTTTAAACCACCCCAGTATAATGTTGAGGACGAGAACATCGTTTGAAGAGAAGCAAGAGAAATATTGTTTGCGCGAAAAGGATACTTATCGAGTTCGTAAAATGACCAAAATTGTTGCCCTTAAGAAACGCACAATTTGTGTACGCTATCGCTGCATTCGGACGCTTCTACACGCGGGAAATGGGCGCAAAGTGTAATTTTTAAAATTTAATCGTTTATAAAAAGAAAGAATCGATCTGAGCAATTTGTGGGATAGGACTAAAATTTTTGCCCGCAAGTACCACGCAATCTGAGTGCGTTATTGTGGCATTCCGTTTGTTTTTCGCGCGGAAATGGGCCACGAGAGGAAAATTATAAAAAATGTTCTTCTTTGTGACGCCATAACTCCAAAAATTCGGTTTATTTAATTAGCGGGATAAGACCGAAAATGGCGGGAACAGAATGGGTGTCTTTCACTCCTGGACTCTTTGTAATTCTGTCAAAATCACCCTTAAACGATTACTTTAGGTTGCTTGTACCAGCACGGCATCGCGAGTTATAGCCGCTCAAAGAAACTTAACCTTTTTCGCGATTATGGGAGGGTTTTGGGCGGTTCGGGATGCTGAAAACTCAGATTTATATTTAGCAAAGACCCCCCTACAAGCTTATGTGGTTTTTCCCGTTTGCGCGATTATTTCTTACTCACTCCTTTTTCAGAACAATTTTCCCGGGCTACTAGTTTTGCCTTCTTTCATTAAAAACTTTATTTTAAAAGAATACGGTGTACTTTGGTAGGTGTAATGCTTTTTGAAAACCAATTCTTTTCATATCTTGGATTAATTTCAGAAAGTGATTTTTTTTCTTCTAATTTTTGCTTTTTATCTGAAAATATATGTTTTTTGTGAGATTTTTTCTTCAAACTTAGCTTTTGGACAACCATGAATTGCAATTCTTGTTTTTGTGTGTATGTTGACGAGTAGGAATACTTTTTGTAACATAATTTTGTCGTGTCTTTCAAATTAAGTACACAAAGCCAGTTTATTTGTTCAAACCTGGTTTTTCGACAATTTTTTTTGTATCTTTGAATTAAGTGCAGACATTCAGTTTCACTTGGATCAACTGGCCTATGGATTTTCTTCGAAGTCAGTGGTGCTTCTCGGTTACTAGGTCGTCCCACCCTTACCTTCTTAGTCTGGAACAGACTCTTCGACACACTGATGCGAAATTTTTTAGCGATATCACTGACTTGGGATCTTCTTCAGCAGTTTTGCTTCACGCCTGTATAGTAACCAAGAATTATTGAGGCATATATCGAGCATCTGTGAAAACAGCCCCATGTACCATCTATGTGTCTTCATGCCGGTTCTATACAAGGCAACAAACATACCGGCTAGGTCGACCCCGCCCATGTGGCGGTTATATTCTTTCACTATCTGAGGACATACAATTTGGACCTTACCGCCACCTGCCTTAGAAAATCTTTGAATCGTTTCAACAGGATTTGTCGAAACATACGAACCACTTGATAATTGCAATCCGACTTGAGTTGTCAAATTTTTGATCAAATGATCCCCTACCTTCTGATTTCAATTCTTTATCTGTTTTCATGGAACAGCCTCTCAAACGATTAGATCTAACTGTTCCTAGACTCAGAATACCGAACTCGTTCCGAAGATAAGAAACAAGCTCCAAGCTAGTAAAAAAGTTGTCAAAATAAACCACTGGCAGAGGCTTGTTCTGAATGGTTTTACAAAAAGCTAGGACGACCTTGGCGCCAAAACCTAGGTTCTCTACATCGCCTGAAAACTCGATGTTTCGAAATGTGTCTTCTCCAGCGTACGGGAAAAAATCATAAACCATTCCAGAGATGCCGCACTTCACAAACATTTTGAAGCCCCACTTCTTTGGTTTATTTTTTATGTATTGCTTTCTTGAACCAGCTTTGGTTCCCTTATATGGCACCATCATTTCATCGACAGAATTTCGCACTTCTGGCTCAATTCTGAGACAGTTTCTCCTTACATGTTGTAATATAGGCCGCACCTTGAACTATCGATCCGTGTTCATGTCCTCATTGTCTACAAAATGGAGGCTACGACGAAGAGCCTGATACCTTTTCAGGGGCATAATATCAACAATAGGGGCATAACGAGTTTCCAGGGTCAATAATCCGTATATGCTGGCATATGCACAACACCCATCATGAGTTCTATGCCCAAAAAGTCTTGCACTTCTTGGAAATTTGTATCAACACTTTTACCAGTTTGTTGTGTGGAATACAGATTGGTTTGTTCCACCATTAGTTGGGCGATATCATCAGTCAGAAAACTTTTGAAATACTGAAAAGGGCTTTTTAGGTGTTCAGGTCTAGTGAACGTGTCTTCCCCTATCTCCACTTCGTAATGAAAGTCATCATCTGTCCATGAAAAATTTTTCGTGGGTTTAGCTGTTTGTTTTTTTATTTTAGGGATCCCGCTTCTGACGGCTGGTGTAGTAACTATTTTCCACTTCCTGGATTTCACTGGTGTTGTCTGGATCTTTTTAGCAGGTATAGGTAACAATTCTGCTAGAACGACTTTATCTTCTGAGCTATGCACTTGTTCTTGTTGTTCATTATTTACTATATCAGTAAAATCATCTATTTCAGGCAATAATGGTATCTGCAAGTCGTCATTATTTTCACTGTCACTCTTTGGATCGCTTTCTGCTCCCAGTGGAGGCAAAAGAGCAAATATTCTGTCAATTCGCTTCATTTCACCTACACTGGAAATAAAATTGTCATTAATACCTTTGCCTGGCAATGTATATCTTCAGATACTTTTGTCACTGGCGGATTTTACACCAAACTTGGCAATGTATCTGGAGAGATACATATTTTTACTACACGGTTTTCATATAGAAAAATTTTACGTATTATCGTAATGTCTCTTTACTAAAGTGAAGTAACCATCTCCTGCACTGATATATTCAATTATTGTGAAAAACAACTGAAAAATATCTTATTATCAACAAACTTACCTGATATAAATTTTCTCGTGTAAACATTGACACGTGTGAATAGTATAAACTAAGAAAAATGCCAACAGTTAACTGTAACGACATGTGTGTGTTAAAGTGCATAGCGCTATCTAAGCGATAGCTTTAATGCTTGAAACACACGTTGTCGATAAAGCCAAATATAACTTGTACAGAAGCACACACGCAACGAAAGAACACCTGATGCAGCATTTCGCTCTTATTATGAGCTCATCAGAGGTGTATACTTAAGTGCGGTGTGCGTGTGTGTCCTTCTGTACAAGTTATACCTGGCTTTATCGACAACGTGTTTCAAGCATTAAAACTCGCTTAGATAACGCTAATCACACTACCTGATAGCCTTTCTGTTTTGTGCACTTCATAACCTAAGTTTCACTGAATACTGAACTACTTTTTCAACACGATCGATGCGCCAATGGCTTGCATATAGTGTTGAATGTATCCTACAGTGCACCTTGCCAAGATAAACCAGTTACATTAGGCCTACTTGACGAATGGAATTTTTCTAAACTATGTATCTGGAAAGATACGCTGTCAAGTTTAGGGTTAACTTAAATTAAGTTGAATAATTGAGTTTTGAGTTTGTTTTTTTAAACTATGGACTGTATTTGGTTTCTTTCCACCAAAACCTAAAATCATGACATTTTGATGAGAGATGTGAAAGTATGAGTATAAAAATCTGTTTTCTTTTCATGAATAAAGTCAAATACATTTATTTTACAAATCACCGTGTATTTTCGTGTGTAGAATATTGTTTGAAGAGTTAAACATTTTTGTAATAACTTTTCATTAAAAAAATTTAAAGTTTAAAAAATCAGAAATAGTATTTTTGCAAAATTTGTAAACTTTAATTGATAGAACATTGTTTTAGAAACCGTTTCCTCTTGTTTTTCTATTTGTTTTATTATTCGCATTTAAACAACCAATAAAATAAATCAAGGCCTTACATTATTGACCGTTCGATGAGGAGTAAATCAAAATTTATATTAGAATTGTAAAGTTCTTGTCTAGTTTGAAGGCTGAGTGAGTGAGATAAACGAACAATTCATGAACTTTTGCCTTGGTTTATATATTATGAAGACTAACTATATGGAAATTTCGTCGTGTGAATTGAATATTAATTTTTATTTAATAGTTACAGTATATGGTATTATTGTATTATGTAACTGAGTTACTTATCAATAAAAGATTTTTTTTAATATTATACAATTTAATGGTTTATGAATATTTATTAAATTTTTTTGAATGAAAGATATTCACTTTTGTACTATTTTTTTTTTAATATGATTTTCTTTTCATTCAAAAATTAACATACAGTGACCGGCAAAGAGTTTGCATCAAATGGGAAAAATTTTTGTAATTGAGATATCCGAAAATTTCTTTTGGCAAATGAATTTAGCATATTGAATGACAAAAAAAAACGCTTTGACAAATGTCATGTGACCACTGTCATGACAGCAAATTTAAAAAACATCCCTTAAATATGTAAAAAGTGAGGTTAGATGACAAGATATTGAAAAATGCCTAAGAGAAAAGTTGTTCAGAATTAGATTATACGTCTATGTGCAAGTTTTCAAAAGAAAATAACGACTTTTCAAAAATATCAGTTTTCCGGCATTTTTTCCGGAAATATTGAGAAAACAAAATTTTTTCGTTTGATTTGGATAAAACACAATAAAACCAGCAAATGAACTTCTCAATCCAGTAATATTTATTTATTAGTCTACCAATGGACGGTAAAGAACAAAAAACATTGTTTTTTTAGGACGGACTTTGTTGCAATGTCCTACAGAAAACATAAGGTTAAAATTACAAATTTAGAATTATTTTAAAATAGTCCTAAAATGATCAATTTTTTTATTCTAAACCCAATTTAAACAATTTTTTACAATATTGCCTGGATAACAAGCTCCTACAAAAACATACAACAAATTTCCGGAAAAAATGCCGGAAAACTGATATTTTTGAAAAGTCGTTATTTTCTATTGAAAATTTGTATAATCTAATTCTGAACAACTTTTCTCTTAAGCATTTTTCAATATTTTGTCATCTAACCTCACTTTTTACATATTTAAGAGTTATTTTTTAAATTTGCCGCCATGATAGTGGTCACATGACATTTGTCAAAGTGCTTTTTTTTGTCATTCGATATGCTAAATTCATTTGCCATAAGAAATTTTCGGATATCTCAATTACAAAAATTTTCCCATTGATGCAATCTCTTTTACGTTGAAATCGTATTTAAAAATGCAGGACTTTTTTTTATTTAATTTAATCATCAACACTAATTCGCCGAGAAAGCGCAAAAAGGGGCGTGTTTAAAATTTTATTATAAATTGATTTCGAAACGTAGGTATGACGTGAATGGTTGTTTTTCTTTCTTCTCAAAAAAAATATTGAAATTATACTTATTATTTTTGATCCGTTCTTGTGATTTTGAAATCAAATGCATTTGAATTTAAAAATGTAATTGTATCTCCTTAGATTTTGTATGTTATGTTAGTTCTTGTAGTCCCTCCATCACAATCCACAATACAACACAAAAGTACCACAAAATGCTGATTTTGTTAAATGCCAAAATTCATCAATAATGTGTTTATACTCACACATTTTTTATATGTTAGTGCTTGTAGTCCACTCTT
This sequence comes from Abscondita cerata, assembly GCA_030710515.1. Lineage (NCBI taxonomy): Eukaryota > Metazoa > Arthropoda > Insecta > Coleoptera > Lampyridae > Abscondita > Abscondita cerata. The sequence goes on along the minus strand of JALBCR010000379.1, from coordinate 258,739 downwards.
TATAACCTTTGCAACAAATTACCCCAAAGTGCCGTCAGAGGACGTTAATTTTTCCAAAAATTTAGCAAAAACATAAACAAAATTGGGGTGGTATTTTTATATATGTTGGTCTTTGTTCTTGGTTCTTATAACCCTGGGTACGGTAACATTAAACAATTGTAATAATGAGATTGTACCCCCGCAGATTTTTTACATGTTTGTCATAGTAAGCCAGTTCTTATAATTCTGGCACAAAATTACCCCAATGCGCTGTCAGGGTACGACAATTTTGTTCTAGGTGCAAAAATTCAACAAGAACATTAAACAATCGCAAAATTATTATTGTATCACCGCAGATTTTTTATATGTCAGTAATTTATTGTAGTACAGTCTTTATAACCCTTATAAGAAATTAACTCCATGGCAATTTTTTTTTAAAGTGTTTGCCACCTCCTGTGGGCACTTCGGGATAGTTTGCAACGTATAACCCTTAAGACGGATGCAGGCACCTGGTTGTACAAGACCACCAGGCGCTTGGTGTCTTTAAACGCTTTAAAACTAAAACTCAAAAATGCAAATTCAAAATAAATGTTATGTATAATTAAATTGTAAACAACTTTTTGAAGTAGGTAGATTTCACGCCCCTAGTGAAATCAGATCTACTTCAAAGTCAAGCAGCCTTGCCTTACGTGAGCTCTTGGTTTCTACCACTTCCTGCTACTTGGAAGTAGCTAACTCCTAACCTTTAAATCCTGTCTCTTTACTTTTGTCTAAATGGAAATTCCAATTTTAATAATAAGCTTTTGATACCGTAGAACATTCAGCAATAATGCCAGCCTACAAACGGTGCAGATATACCAAAGTACTGCAACACAAAACTTTTAAAATCGAGAGAGGTATACGACAGGGTGATGCTATATCTCCGAAGTTATTCACAGCTACCCTAGAGTATGCATTTAAATCTTTAAACTAGGATAAAATCGGAATAAAACGGCAAGTATTTAAACCATCTCTCCAATATTTAAACGAGATCGGAATTATGTGTTTGAATTAGCCGGTTTGTTCACTAGATCTGAACCCTAGCGAGCATGTGTGGAACTGGGAAAAGCTGTTCGAACTCGCCCTGATCGGCTTGGGACCTTAGAGCAAGCGTTGAAGAGTAGAACAAACTGTCGCAAGGAAACCTTTCAATATTAGTTTAGTTCGTACCCATAGTTCCTGTTTCTTCTTTAAATTGTTAAGTGGTGCCGAAACCTTGACTCTCACTAGAACAGTAACTTATATATTCAGGGTAGCTCAGCTTGCAATGTAAAGAACTATGCTAGGAATCTCAAGACAGGACCAATAACACCATACGCATGAGAACCTTTGCGGAACTAAAGTGGAGATGGGCCAGATATGTCCCACGATTTAAGGACAACATGTGGACAACGAGGATAGTAGAATGGGGTCATAGACAAGACAAGCGAAGTAGTTGCATTCCTCTGAGTCAATGCATGGATCACCTAAAAAGGATAATTACCAATTGGACTAACCAACAAAGAAAAATCTGGAAAACACTAGAAGAGGCCTATATTCAGAAGTTGACAAAACAGGTTGGGTAAATGAAAAAAATAAAAAATAAAATCAGTTTTTATTAGTTTAGAGGTGTTTTATTTTCAAAATACAAATGAACAGGAATCAGAATAATTCATCATATGTAGTGCATCAACCGTCTTCAAACGATTATTTGGTGTTCAGTACTATATTCTTTACAACAAAAGATATCTGCAAAACTATTTAATTAATGACAGCCATACTTTTAAAAGATCACTAAGGACTTTAGTTCAAAATTTTCTAAAATGTAACAAGTATTGTCTGCTTGTAACTCTACTTCTCCTAGCCATGCTCCCACCTCTGTAACCTCTCCAAATAGTACTCGACGTTTTTTCTCTGCAAAATAATTATTCACGATAGTGATTGCCTCCTCATTTAAACGCAATTTTTAGATGAGGGAACAAAAGAAGTCGCTTGGGGCTAGATCTGGTGAGTAGGGGGATGATCGAGCAGTTTAACCGTAATTCGTGGATTTTCGCTATGACAAATGTGAGTCGGCACCTTATATTGGTGAAACAGGATTTTCAAATGTGGCCGTTTTTCTGAAATATCTGCTTCCAGCTTCTCAAGTACTGAAGATAGTCGATTAAGACTATCTCAAAAAACAGTCACCATCCCTTTCTCAGCAGAAAAAACAGTGTTTGCTTTTTTTGAGCGTGTTGTCTTTTTGCAATCCACTGTTTTGACTGTATTTTGTTTCAGACAGAGAATGGTGTATCTAAGTTTTATCTACAGTAATTTAATTAATCGGCGCTAACACTTAGATTTAGTGCGCCAGTACAGCGTTTCATTCGAACACGTTTATGGTCTAACGTTACCACCCAACGCACGGGCATCTTTCTTATGTGTAAACCTTGATTTAATATGTGACAAACATGTTCTTGGGACATATTCATCTCTCTCTATACTCAGTATACTATTGGCGCGGAGTAATAAACCTGTCAGAATTATCGAATCTCCCGTATTGCAGTGGCGTAGGTACCTGATACGTTTGGAAAATCATATTTTTAGTAGGTAAATATATTATAATAGTAAAATCTACCTTGATATGAATTATTATGTGGGTTCTTTTTATTGTTTCAATCCTTACTTTGTGGAATCTATTTTCATAGTAAATAATTTAATTCAGCAATATTCCACCGTATCTTGGTATAATACCCACATCTACGGCTATGATTCTCGTTTCGTCAGTACCTGGGCTGATGGCAACGTGTTTACACAGATTAAACTATTGTCCTCAGACCCTAGATGGGTCGATATGCTGCAAGAGCGGCACAATGATCGTATTTTGGTTAGAATTTATTGGTTTTTACTTAACCGTAGAAGTACCGCTTTCACAAGAAAATAAAGAATTATTTCAAGCAAATTTATTACTCCGCGCCAATAATATACAGACTTTAACTTTAATTCGACGGTCGTCTAGCACAATTTGTTGCGAAACTTTGTTATCGTCAGTGGTTGCCCAAAATTTCACACTCAAATAACAACTGCGAGTCCAAAATAGCTGATAGTGATTACCTGTGAAAAGATGCTACTATATTCCTTAGCTTTTATTGACGAGTGCTGTCATCTTTACGTTGAGGTCGAAAACTTATCAGACCGAGGGTGAATATACATGAAGGAATTTTTTCAAACGTGTTTCGCCCTAGTAGGTAGGGGTCCATCAATGTGGTTGGATCTTTACAATTTGCGTTCGTGTTAACTCTTTTGTTTTAATTGTTGTTAATTGCAATTGTGTTGTTATAACAGGAAAACTTTTCAGGAAAAAATGGCCAAAGCTAAAATCAGTCTTTTCTGACTCCATATTTTTGGGCGCCTCAGTGAAATATAAATCACATCGATTGCTAACCAAGTTTAATTTTTTTGTAATTCAAACTCGCACTCATAATAAAAATACTTGTTCTGAATTGGCAACGCATTACGCCAACACGTATTTGGGATTGCCTAACATTAGGCGATCACATGTAACCGTAATTGAAAAATTACTTCCTTCATCAAAATGTTATAAAAAGTAATCAAGGCTTCTTACAACCGAGTACTGAAAAAAACTAAAAAGATTTACGACATATCCGGTTTAGATCTTCTTTTTCTGTAAATTTGAAGTAGTAGAAAGTCTAAAGTACTTCCTCCTCAACTTGAGAAATGCTTATACATGCAATTCAAATGGAGAAAACGTAGTTTTTTTTTCTAATGGATTCGAGTAAATACGTTTAAAGTGGAGAATTAAAAAAAACTTTTCTACTTGTGTAATTATGAAATATTGTAGTAATAATATCGACATGCATACACTGTGGTAATGCGTTAATTAAGCGCGGAAATGCAACCCTTTTCCTTCATTATCTTGCTTTGTTCTCTGGATTTTAGTTGCGCTCGTTATTGAACCGAATACGAGAGGTAATTGTTTCTGAAAGCGATTTTTTTTTGTAAAGACCTCGTACTAATTTTTAGGGGACCACTAACTTTGTCCAGTTTAGTTGTAATTGCTAACGTTTAATTACGGAAAAAAAGCGGGAAATTTTTACATGCACACGCAACGTCAACCCTTAAGCGTAATTACACACCGACGAAAAGTGTATGGGAAAAATAATAAATTACGTCATTTTGCATTAAAGGAAAAAGTAGGTGAATGCAGAGACCGAAGCTACAAGGATAAGCACTTTTTATATTCGTATTGCACTTAACATACATAACAGACATAAACATAAAATTTTGCTGACAAGCAGGGATATTTAATCTCTAACGGTCTCTTTTATTATTAGTCGCATATTTCTTACGCTTATTTAATTTTATGTTTCGTTTTCCATTCCTCCTTTCTTGCCGATATTCGCGCATAAATCCTATTTGGAGTACGTTAGTTGGTTATTTACCTATAGGTACTGGTTTCGAATGAGTTTGTTTATGATTGAATTATTCGGGGTCAGTATTGACATTAGTACTGATACCAGCTCAATTCGAGAGTTAAATAAACCTGACGTCATAATTGAAAATTTAGTATCAGTTCCTTGGCAGATTGATTAATGTTTGTTTGGCCAGGCTTTGAAACAAAAAATTGACAATAATTATGGGAATGTAAATTATCAGGACGTGTTTCAATTTTAACTATGTTTTTACAATTTATGTTTCGGCCCTGGCTGTTGTGGATAGGTACACTTGAGAAAATTAAAATCGGGACAACTTGGCTGCTTTCTCAGGACTCTGTTAGATGCAAGTTGAATTAAAACGTAACATAAATAGGGTTTCACCGTAGCACAGTGGGAGGGGGTGGTTCACGTGATAATTTGCCTCCGTTAAACAATAAGGTCGAAGTAAATGGTTGCGAAATCGTCAATAATAATCGATAAATTCGGCGCCATGATTTGATGCTTGCCTGGTATTTAACTTCATAAAAAGGGCCACGTTCTCGTGATACCTTCATAAAATCTTTATTTACACAGTTGTCAAACTTCAGTTTTAAGTCTGAAATTTAAATATTACTGCTTTACGAATGATTGAAAATGTTAGTTAATTTAATCACGTCGAGCGCGACCAATGTATTACAGAGTAGGAAACCACGCATGGAAGAAGTTATTTTTATTCCTGATATTTGTACTTGAAATACTAGCATCAATTTTACTGAAATACAGTTTGAGTCAAATAAAATCGATTTTGGAAAAATAGTTCGAGAGTAATCGTACCGTTTCAAAAAATGTATTACTATCGCTTGAGAATTGCGAGTGTTTATTAAATTTCAACCGAAAGTGACATACTACATTTATTAACTTTAGATGACGAAAAACGGAAAACAGCAATTAATTGAAAATTTTAGTAAATAGACATGTAACTATAATGCAGTAGTTTTGATCATAATCAACTGATTTGAAAATAAACATTCCTTTCGATTCGTTTTCAAAATAAAATCAAATTTTTAATTTACCGCATATCCCCAAATAATTAGTTTCAATTTTAGTGTTCATTCATTCAAGTGGCATAAACACCTGAACAGATGAAAATAGAATCAACAAAATTAGTACCATAATGAGTATACTCTAAAAGAGTCCTTCTAGGTGGAGGTAGGATGTACACACAACTCAGTAGCTTATGATTGCCGACGTTTCGCCCACCGTTGTGTGGAGAATTGATAGTGGCCTTATATTTTATGTTCTGATTTAGCTTCTAATATTATTACATATGAATACTAGGGTGGGTAAGGTTTGGCATGTTTAGGTTTTACTGGTTTTCCTAAACCTTGAAGCAAATGCTTTACCAAGACGAACCAATCCACAATTGCACACGGTTTCGTCATCACACTGTACAGGTTTATACTGATCTTTTGGGGCATCATACATAACACTTACATCACAATACAATATTTAAAATGTACCATACGATTAAATAAATAAATAAATAAGTGGCCTTAATAATTAAATTCATCAATAGATGATATAGATAGCGACTATCAACTCTTTTTTGTAGACAGCCTTGATAAAGCCCATACAACGGTGGGCGAAACGTCGGCAATCACAAGCTACTGAGTTGTGTGTACATTCTACCTCTACTCCACATTTAGTACTAATAAATCATAATAAATGTTTGCTCATTCAGTGTCACCACAGCTGCTTAATATTTTCTTTTTGTTTGTTTTGATATTTTCAAGTTTTTATTATATTTTTTGTGAATTAATTTTATTTGACATGAACCACAGTTTGTTAAAATTTATGATTGTTTTTTTGAGGACACCCTTCGTCGTATACGGAAACAAAATTTGGTTTGGAAAAAGTATTCTTTAAACTTGTTCTCTACTGTTGCTGCGATAAACAACAACATTGGTTGAATTTGTTTATACAATATGTTTATGTAACACAAGTAAATCGTAACTGTTCCTGTATGGTCAGTGTTCTCATCTCTGTCCTATGTGACAGAATGCACACGATTCGACTATATCCTCCAGTGGCGTAACAATACCTTAAAATATAGTTGTATGGTTGCAACGGTTATTCTGTCAATTTTTCTTCGAGTTTTTTAATTTAACATGTTTTAGCACTACAGAACTTTTTAGACCTTACCTTTCTTTAACGATGAACTTTTGCAATTGTGGTATCGGTACCATATTCCGCATATTGTGTTCAAATTGTGTTTATGTTTCCATAAATAATTGTATGAACAACAAGTTAATTTCTTATCGTTGGCATTTTCTTCGGAAAAAAACATCATAAACTATGATATTGCTAAATGGAGGATCACGATGTCAAACAAATATTTTAGTTAATAGATTGCTCTTGCTTAAAGAAAGCAATTTTTTTTCTTTATTTATTAGCTTACACAAGCTCTATATAAGTAACTCTTCGTGAAAAGCAAGCGAACTAAACCAACACTTTTAGCGGTAGAGCGATGAGGATGGTCATGTACGATAGAAATGAGGTTAATGGAGGCTTCCGACATAAGTGAAATGTAATCTGTCATCTGAAGTGACATTTTGCATTGGGACAATGATTGGAGGTTCTCAACGCTAACGCGCATGCGCAAAAAACAACCAACGTCAACTGTATTCAAATTTCTTCTTCCAATTTTCTGTCGAAAGTGGTTCAGCTACTGAAAATTAATTTTTTTAATGGTGCACTATGTGAGTGAGCAGGGAATTTGTGGATTTATAAAATTCTTTGAACTCCGAACTTTTGGACTTGTTTAGCTAATTTAATAACATAATAGAATCCCTGATTGAAGTTACTAAGCAAAACACCTGATTCGCAATAACAAAATCTCTCGCATAATTTCTCGAGTGGATGAGAACGATAATGCACTTTGTTTCAAGTTTTTTTTGTTGTAGGTAATGACGGATAAAAAATAATTTAAATTAGTTTAGGTGTTTGCCGCGGGCTGTTGCTGAAATAGTGACGTCTAGATTCTGGTCTAAAGACCATAGTCTTCCATCTTCGATATTGGATATAGACTGATGATTTCTGCTTTACGGTTCGTATTTATACTGTCTTCAGGGGGCGAGGTTCTCACTAGACAAATGCGGATCTTCGTAAGGTGTCTTCGGATGTTCTTCAGGATCGGATTCTAGATCTGGTATTTTAAAAAAGTTTCTGGATGTTGAAGGATCTCGATGGCTCCTGTAACCAGTAATAACCGTTATCCGATCGTATAGGTTAACAGAACGCATAGGAAGAATTCTAAAGAGGTACAATCTTAAAACTATGTTGAAATAAACCAAGAAGATTTAGCAGGCCATCAGATCAATAAAGGATGTACGAGACCATCTCTCAGCAGCCGTATACCTCGTTCTTGTGGCAATGTACTTGTAGAGAGCTCCACGTTGCTAGCAACTGTTACCGTTTAGCACAATAGATTGGTTAGAGAAGCAATCGAGATCAGTAAACAACAGAAAGGAAGAAACTTAACCAGATCTGGAATCCGATTCTCACTCGCACGACACCTTACGAAGATCCTCATTTAACTAGTGTGATGTAAGCCTGCCATCTCTTTGAACCAGTGTACAAATTACAAATTGAGAAGCAGAAATCATCAGTTTACGTCCAATATCGGAGATGAAAGGACTTCTGAAGAAGCTAACCAACAGTGTTGGCGAAACGTTAGAAAGAGATTATAATCAACGACGGCCTTTAGATGCGAATCTAGACGACGAAGCAGATAAAAATGGGATGGAAAATTGTGCGGTCGGTTTCTGAATGCTATCCTGGTGTCATTTGACCATCTGCAGTGAAGAAACCGTACTCCAGAGTTTTACTTAAAACTGCACAAGGAAATTGAAAGGAAAGAAAACAAAAAATCTGTAACGGTTGTAGTTCACAAATAAACGAAAGAAAACTACGGCTCTAGCGGTACAACCTAGAGAGAAAAATAAGACAATTTGGTTCGATGTAGCGCACTAAATTCGTGGGAGGATCAAGTATTTGTAGTAGTTAGCACGGCAGCGTCCGGCTTAGTCGGTGGGTTCTTGAAGAACCGTAAAGAAATAGACTGATGCCTAACAAGGCGCCACCTGCTGGGTAATTGAAAGAAATAAAACCGACCAATAGGAGTTTATAGGTTTTACTAAAGGTCTAATACGCTAAAACGAACACAAATCAGAGAGACAAATAGACATGTCAATATAGCAAATAAAACTTAAAGTACTAGGAGAATGTAACAAAAATTTTAGTTAAGCTTTTTAGTTATAACCCAAATTAAAGTTAGCGTTCCAATTGAGGATTGGTTACTAAGAAGGCTTGACGTACACACGTCACTTACACACGGTGACTTAAAACTAATTTAAACTCGGAATAAAAAGGTAAATACCTCCCGCCAATCCAAAAGGTCTTTTGTTTTAGCTTCAACCACTTGATGTAAAGCCCTCAAGCTTTTATGAAGCTGGTTAAAAACAAAACTAAACGTCGGTGGTGGAGTCTACCCCTAATAAATGTTCCCTCGAAGCAGCAAGTGTGCAGCATGAACGACCCCTGCAGCCTGTAGAGTTCATCAGCTGGTTGCAGCTTAATTGGATGCGAAACCGTGGTAGTCGTCAAGTTTATAGGGAACGGTTATAAAATGGCCATTCCAGCACCCTCAGGAGTTATCCAGGTGTAAGACACGATAGGAATATGAGGTCAACGCACGTGCTAAAGCATACGTTGTAATTAGAACTAACACAACCACGAGACAACAAAAAGAAGTACTTACAGTGAATGCGGTCGGATTTAAATTTAAACACCAATTCGACTTGGAATTATTGAAGCACATATTAATAATTTATGTGTAAAATTTTAACTTCAAGAGGCACGCCAAACACCCAGGTAGAAGGAAGTAAAAAATGTCCGCTCATCGTCTCCGAAATTTTTGTTAATTAAAAAATTCACCAATGGAAAATTTGCAACATGCGCGGCACATTCGACTTTTGTCGTAAAGTGACGACACAGGTTTTAAGAAGGCTCTCGAGATACGTTCTACTTTTGCAAATAGACCCGTAATAAATTAATTACTAAATCTTTATTAAATTACACTCAAAAGGCAAATTAACTTACGCAATCTTACAAGCTGGTGCGGTAGTTCAGGGGTGGCCGGGTTAGAAATAAACCAACGGAACCTAGTCTAATTGGTGGACAGTGAAGTGTAAATGGGGTCACCACAAGCACGACGCACAAAACAGTGTGGATGAGCTAATTTGACGCGTCCTGGCAACTTTAATCAGTTGGTGGACAACGTATTTGAGGTGCGCAAAATATATTACTAGAACTTGGATTTCACCGCAATCTAACCCAACCTTTTTAGCTTCATTAATTATATCCATGTCAATACGATAAACGCTCAAATCACGTGTGTATGCGCATGCGTAATGAGGCCACGTGATTTTAGCGTTTACCATTTTTAATTTTACCATTTCCAAAAACTCCATAATAATCATGGAGGTAAAACAGTAAATAAATTATGTATTATAACTTTTCTAAAATTGTTCATGTGCTATAAAATCTGTGGAGATAACCTAACTTTTTTTACAAGTCTAATTATAATATTTTGGCTCTATTTAAGTATTTAGGGTTACAAAAGTGTTAGAAGCTAAATATTTTTTGATGTCACTTGTGTTTTCTTCGGCTTCAATTTGAAAAAAACAGTATTTCTTTCTACATATTAATTTGAGCATTTTCAGAAAATATAACCTTTTCTTGTTGTCTGTTGAATTGCTTTTAGTAGTGAAAAGCTTGTCGTCATTTATGAATTCTTGTCGTAATTTTATTGTTACTGGATAGCTTACCTTTGGTGTCACGTTTCACAGAATACAACCCTAACTAATTTGTACGTATAAGTATACGTTTTTAGTCATTGCTGTATTGTACAGAAACGTTTTCCATTTTATGTATACATTTCAAATAAACGTCTTTGTTAAAAGTTGCCGAAACATAGATATTTTCTCCGCAGCAGCAAGCGATATGTCAATTGATAAAAATTACATTACGTTCTTTTTCTTTGTAGTTAACAAACCGCGACGTACTTAACAATCGACTTTTATAAAGCAACAGATACGTTTAGAAGATATTACGTTTGCGGTCCTTCGAGCCGGAAATGATACTACGCCGAAGAAGCGCACAATTGACTCGTCAAATGTAAAACCCGAATTTAATGCGGCCCTAATGTTTAATGTCCTCTTAAACGTGGAAAATAAACGTGAAAGTGGTGGTCCCTTCTATTCTAAAATACGATGTTTGTATAATTAAATATCATAACTTTTTTTTGGAAAACGTCCAAAATAACATGTATTAAGTGCTTTAAAATAAAATTTATTTTAAAAATAAAACAAGAAAGGATATTTATCCCTTTTAGTCTGCCCGCTCTTTAAATTAAGAGCAAACGCAGGAATTTACCAAATAAATTGCGCCGAGTGTAATATAAAGTAAATTGGGCAAAATCCTTTTTTTTTACAAAACAAAAGAACGCAGGAACTTCTTCTTCTTCTGTCAAAGGATAAGAGTTTTCGGATTAAGATCTTTACAGAGCGTAGGATAAAAAAGAGTTAATTACGATTTAATAACAGAGATTTTTGGGGGGATGCGATTCTCTTTAATTTTGGTGCAAATTTAATCAAAGCTGGGAGGAAACTATTATTTGAATCACGTGTGTTCATTCCCATCAGTGATTTTGATTAAGAGACATTTGCGCGACGTTTTCAATTATAATAATAAGTTTTCGATGGCGTGCCGGAAAACAATTGCGTGTTCGATCAGAGTAAAAATTTTCAAACTGTAACTCTAATTAGAAAAATGTTTGTCGAATGAAGAGATTAAACGGGAGCGACGTTGGATACGGGAAGTTCGAGTGACATTTGTTCCCAGTCTGAATTATTTAACTACAACAAAGCCGGTCTCAACGAACAATAGTCGTTGGGGGTTCTGCCGTTCACCATTTAAAACTTGGAGAGAATCTGCTCCAACTGCTCATATTGCGAGAGACCAATATTTATCTCACAGTTCTAGTTGATTTATTTGCGACCAACTCGCTCGTTAGTTCTCGTTATCGTATATCTCCATTATAATTACACTTCTCTCCACATGGATTTTTTTTTCTTTTTTCGTCCCACTTTCGAAATTATGCATGTACAGAAAAAAAAACGACTTATTTAATTACGTTATTAATTTATAACGAAGACACGCGAATGTTTTACAACGAAAAATCCATTTATCACGAATAAATCCTACAAATTAAATTGCTACAGATTTTGTCGCGCTTTTAATCCTTCGACTGGAATAGTTTTCATATTTGAATGGCGCGATGCCAAACGCAATATCTGCATTTTTTTTAAAAAAGGCAATTTCGGTGCGGTGCACTATCTACACACCATTAATCTAATAGCTTTCTTTGAACTACTATACCAGCAGCCAATATTGCTTTACCAGAACGTTAGCAGTAGCTAAGACTAGTGGATCGGCTCGAAGGACCATCCTTTCGAAACTATTGCATAACAACACTTAACGATAATATAATTAAAAACTGTGTGTTATTCTGTAGATTTTAATTAGTTCGTTGAATCAATTTTCACCGTTACGTTGTTTTTCGGAAAGTTTATTTTGTAATTACGTTTCGTGGAATCGGCTAGATAGAAATTCTACAAAGCATATTTCGATTCAACAAATTAAAATCAATGCAAGTTTAAACCGAATTTAATAAATGAGGTTAAATATTATATTTGTAGATGTTTCTGCTGGGTTGAATTTCTTTTTTGTAAAATTTTGGTTTGAAGGACCAACTCTAACAAGATGATCTTTATAATGAACCGGAAAATACTGGATTCGTTATAACGATGTCCGTGATTTAAAAATACATTTCGAAATAATTTGTATTGGTTGAGAAATTGGGTTAATATTATAACTATCAAAAAGTTTTATTTATCAATTTTTTTTTAAATTTTCATAAGCTATTAAAAAGTAATTTCAGGCAAGGTCACGTTTATTGTCTGTTTGCTAAACTTTGGGTATTATTTACAAACATCCAATGTATAGGTTGCAGGTACCTACATTCGATACAATAAAGGTTTTGTAACCTAAAAATTTCAACGCACCGTGTATAGGTATAACAAAGCGTTTTAAGTGGGATCATTCTTAGGGTTTTCAGGTTACTCAAGCAAAACAACGTTGAATGTAAATATTTTTGTGTGCTACTGTACAAGAAATACTTGGCTTTATCGACACACGTGTGTTTCAAGCATTTAAAGTTATCACTTTGATAACGATATGCACTCACAGTCGTTACAGTTAACTGTTGGCATTTCTTAATTTTATACTATTCATACGTGTCCATGTTACACGAGATGTCTTTAGACACACATTTTACTTATAAATATTTCAAGTACCTATCTTTAGATAAAGGAAATTCCACTAGCGAGTTAGAGAAATTTTAAACACGAGTAGATATTCCGATCACAATCGATCACTGATAAGGGAAGTTTGTTTGTCAGAGGTAGGTATAACAACCCTAATATTAGAAAACTTGAATATTTCTGTAAATAGATTTGTAAGAAATAACCAAGTCAAATTTTTTGTTTACGGGCCTTTCGTTGGGGTTACGTGGCAGTTTTTCAGTTTTGTGAGTAAAACATTATAATACTAACAACAGAGTAAAGTCAATATTAATACCAATTACAAAAATGATTTATTAAATACTACGTGCCATGTTTTTTGATATTGACTTTGATTTTTGTAATCATGGCGCCACGTACATGACAATTACAATGTTATGATCCCTTTGGACACAGTTTTCAGTTTGGTTGAAATCTGAACTGTTAGACGACGGCTAAACAGTTATATGTTGAGCATATCTTAAACATCCAGGTAACCTATAAACCTTTTGAAGTTAAGACTGGAAGCGGAGTCATATGTAAAACAAGAGGGTTGACAATTCAGGGATCATTTTTACTTAAGATACCGTTCTGGTTCTGTTAACGTGGATATATTGTTTTTGGCGCATGGTTTTTATGTTAAGGTAGGGTGTGAGTTTATTTATAGATGCGTGTAGTGTTTATACCGGCCTTTGACTTAGTTCCAATATGTGAAATTGTGGAAAGTGCATACATTGTTATAACTCCATTAGATGAAATGTTTCGAGGGTTTCAGTTGTGGCGTCGTAGTGGTGTTAACCAAATCACGTCTTCCAGATCGAATGGTTGTGAATGATTTTGGTTCTCTTTCTGTTGTGAGCTTTGTTTTTTGGTTTTTCTTCAATGTCTACTGATTAAATTTGGTCGATTGCATTTGTTTAAGCAGAAGTGTTCTTCCCTAAAGAGGGAAGTCTAAGACACAAGGAGTAACATTTGATTGACATAGACAGTGGTTCAGGGTTCTAAAAAGGATTCATCTAAGACATGGAAGGCGTGATCTGGCTGATGTAGACAGTGGAAGAAGTGTTCTTCCTTATAGAAAACTATTCTACATTATGGAAAGAGTGACCTGGACTGACGTAGACAGTAGTGGAAGTGTTTTTACCTATAGAAGACTAGTCTAATTTATGGAAGGAGTGGGCTGGACTGACGTAGACAGTGGTAGAAGTGTTTAGATGACTAAATTAAATTATGGAAGGAGTGAGCTGGACTCACCTAGAAAGTGGTGAAAGTGAACTTCCCTCAGGAGGACTCAACTAAGATATAAAAGGACGTCTCCAGACTTATGGAACCCATTTCCTTATAGGAATTTATTTCTCGCTCTACCTCAAATAATTAAAACAAAGTCTTAGCCTATTTCCTAACTCATTTCTCACTTGATTTCAATTAGTGGGGTAGGCACTAATTGAAACCAAGTCTCAGTTTATTTTTTAATAGGAGCTCATTTCCAACCATACAGCACTAATAAAACCAAATCCCAGCGTATTTCCTAATAGGAACTAATTTCCTCACCCTACCCCACTAATTAAAACCAAGTCCTACCCTGTTTATTGTTTCCTATTCTTATTGCACAGGAAGTCACTAATTGCGTAAAATAAATAACTTACCATGGACAAGTTCTAAGATGAAGCGACCACCGCGGCACACTTACCTTGACATATTCGCCTCCAAAGTTGTAAACTGGGTTCTTCCTCCGGATAGAAGCTCTAGCGTGAATTTGTGAAACTCCAAGTCTTGTCGGACTTCAACTACGATACCAAAATAAATCATACATTTGCCATGCGTCTTATGCATAGTTTACCATTTTACTGTTCTCTTCTCGAATCAAGGCTTTAAATATCTTGGCGTTATTGTTCTCTCCGTCGGCATAGAACGGTCCATCCGCTGATATTATGTATCCATCCATGCAAGCATTTACGATTGGCTTCAGAAGGTTAGCGTGCTTATGCAGAGAGTAGGTCTTTTTCTGTTCCTTATGATCCCCAAGTCTATCGGTAAAGAGATGCGTAGCATCCAACGCCAACAAGAACTAAGCAAGAGCCATGTTTAGTGTTTTGTTCATAGATTCCCTTATGTGTTCAAAGAGCTCCTCCTTTGATTCCATCTAAGATATTTTGGAACAAAGTCTTCCTCAAGTATCTTCGTCACCGAGTCGATCGCGTCACTAACGTATTGCTGAGAAATCCTAAACCGAGATAAGAGTAGTCTTTATCAAATGCTGTCTTGTGGAAGCCTGTGAGCATCTGCATAGTCTTCTCTATTAGACTGCTATTACTGAAACCTAATCGTATTCATTTGTCAGCATCATCCATACTTTCCATTAGCTAAAAATTTCTCGAACATTCTCTGCAAATGCACTTATTTGCTGTACAGCTTCCATTGAAAATAGTTTCCACTTTCCTATTCATTCCATGTGGCACGGCTTACTATGTTGTTTGGTGAAATGAAAATCTTCCTTTTTCTCCAAACTTGCTGCAGTGCCATCTTCGTAATTGAGCAATGGTTTTCTTTCAGTCTTGGGACCTGACAAATGAAGCACTTTCTTGAGTCCCTTAAAATCTATAGTTGATTCCAAATTGGAATCGGAACGGGATGTGGTATAGGAGTTTGCATCGCTAGTTGATTTACTTGGGATTGAGATTGACTTTGGCTGGGGAAAGTAGAGGAGACTTGAGACGCATGACTGGCGGACATAGAGTTAGCTTGAGATTGATGCTGAGAGTAGGTCTGTCTTGACGAAGCTCAGAAGTGTGACGGTGGAGCATTCTAAGAGTGATTATTATCAAAGTACATTACCTCTTTACCGCTTCCATCTCCAAACTTATCATTTTGAGCTTGCAAGGACCTTCTTCTGTTGCCTTCTACGGCACGGTTCCACTCTTGCATGGGGAGGATTTCAAGTCTTCCTTGAAGATACTAGACAAACCTGTAATTAAATTTGAGCTATTCAAGCTAATGCTTTGGATTTGGATATGTAGATCCTTAGCTCATTTGTGGCATATTTCATACATCCAATACCTTTACGCATCTCATTGTTCATACAGAAGATAAATTTCTTCTCGTACGTACCGTTTCAAAGCGTCTTTAGTAGGTGACATCCCTCTTCTTTTGATTTGCTTGCCGGCAAAGGCAATACTTTTGAAATCTGTTAATTAGCATAATGGCAGTTTGTATGGATAATAACCCTAACACAAAATGATTCACTCGAAACGGAATGAATAGATGGGGCAAGTCGAGTCACATTTTAAATCAATATGTATTTCTCTACTGAGTGGATATGTACAATCATCATTATGCAATATGTTAGGATGTGGCAACTTGGTTACGTGACAACTTTCACTTCCTGTGCATTAAAATGCAAGGTGGCATGGGTCCTGTTTGCGACTTTCTAAAAGTGAAAGTAGCCATTCATCTACGAAATGAGTGGGTTTCTGGAGCGATTGATTGTGAGTCATGATTTTGATGTTGAATCTGTTGCTTACAAGGTATTATTCGGGCGTGCAATTGTTGTTAAGGTAAACAATTTTTTTGAATTTGCTAAGACGAAAACAGTGATACGATTGGTGAATTATTTCAACGCGATTTGATATGGTTAAACTGGATGGCGTTTGCAAATCGATTTGGTTGTATGGAATGCGGTTGTATCTCATCGCTGCCTCATGATGGAGTTCACAAGACAAGGGTATTCCTGTAAATCACATCGGACACGTCGGGGTCACCATTTCCACCGTTAAGTCTGGTTGAGGTTTGTTTATTGAAATGTGACACTACATTTTTATGATATAACATTAACTGACCAAAATACTTCTTATTCATTTAGTGTTATATTTGCTTTTGATCTAGTTGCAATAGCTTTTTCAACTAGCTTCGTCAACACCTTTTTACTTTTTTTATTTTGTAGTAATAGATTAGTAAAGTAAGCCCTTTTAACCACACTTACCAAATCGACTTACTTCACAGTCTATTTTTCTCCGAATTATTATATTCTTGTTTTTGTAAAGAAAAGCATTTTGTATGATCCTTCTTGTTATGTCGGATATACGTTTTTCAGACAGGTACGGACAATTTCCGTCATCGATTTCTATGTAGTAATTGTTAATATTGCCACTTTTTTTAGAACTTGTTTTGTGGCAATTGGATTTCTGATAGGTGAAAGATGTGGTTTTCTGTTTACTTATTATAATTGAGTTTATAGATCTTAGTATCTTGCCAGTCACTGATAATTACTCCAGATGATTATTTCAACAAATGTTCCTTGCCGCAAGGAGCAGTTTTCAATATGTTAGATGTGAACGGATTTTTCCAACCGACCAACGAAAAAGCAAAAAAAAGTTCAAACAAATTAAAAAAAAATAAAAACATACTATTTTATATAAGAACTTACATTATTTTTAATAAATAAACAATAGAAGTTTCTTTTTTTATATTTATTTTTGGTTACTTTACCGTGTACATTGTACAGTTTAATTTCAATTTCGCCACACTATACAGATTTATACTGATCTTCTGGAGCAGCATACATAACAATTACATCACAATACAATATTAAAAATATACCATACGAATAAATAAATAAAGTTCAATTTTAACGTGCCACCGCCTACTTTAAAAAAATAACGCCAAATTCAAACGCTGTCAATCATTTATGAACACTTTGTAGTTGTTTTTATTAACACCTTGGTTTGCAGTTTTTTAATTTTTTAGTCTGTTGAACTTATCTCTAGATTATTATTTTTTAAATTTTACTTTCAGAATACTCAATAAAACCAACTTGTATAAAAGTTTGATAAAGTGCACTAGCGACATCTATGATGTCACTACTAACGATTTTCTACTCTTGCTTTGAAGGAAAAATATAACGTATTTTTTTTAAATTTGCCGGTGTTGACGTTGACATTTTGTGATTGTGAACCTTCCACTAGGTACTACAATTAACTTTGTTTAACAGATTTTGACTGCAAAATAATTAATATGTAGCGAAGCGGCATATAACAAATTTCAACGCAAACTTCGACGCCGTATTATAAGAGACACACGTTACTATATTCCTTTAGATATTCACATACAGTAAGTTTTTTTTAGAAGTGAATATAGGAAATATATTTGTTACTATTTTGTCATTGATATTGACACTGACTTTTAAAATCGAACATAGTGATAGTATAATGAATTTTAATGAACAGGCCGTGCCCACTTATGTCAATAATTAAATGCATTTTCCACAAATTCTGTTCTATTTCGACCGTGCAGCATGTACACGAAAGAAGAGAAAATTGAAATTGTTTACGTCACTATAAAATAGATTTTGTCAAAAAATTTAATGCATTTAATGATTGACATAAATCAGCCACGGTTTGCTCGTTGAAATGCATAACATTATCCATGTTAATTAATGGGAAAATAGTTACACATGTATTTCTTATGTTCACTGTACTTACGAATTATTTGGATGATCACATGGTAGTAGAATTTAAGTAATTCTTATTACTTCAGAATTATGTGTGCTCATAAGAATAGTATAGTGGAGAACACGTGCGAGAAATCTATTTCCACGCGATGTGTAAAGAACTGTTACGTTCTAACTTTTGTTTTCTACTTTTATTAATCTTTCCTATGGCATTAAATAAATTTAATGTTCATAATTTGTTGCCGAAACTAAATATTAATTTTGGTTCACTCGGTACACACATTTTTGTACTGCCATGGATGTGTCATGCAGACATTTTCCGTCTGCGCAAGCACGCTATAACCGTTAAAGTCATTCTGTTCGTTGAACTACAAGAGTAAGAATGAACACGTTAAAGTGTTAAAACAATTTTGGGTCTACTCTTCTACTTTGTCTTTTGTCTTTATGAGTATTTTGCCAACATATCAGTCAGTTATGTCGATATCTTGTTTTTGAGAACCAAAAATTATTTAAGGAATCAATCAAGAAACCGTTTTCCTATTGGTTATATTCTTTCTGTTAATCCAAAGCATTGGAATTTGACGTACTACTTGTGAATTCAAGGGTCCCGCTCTGAAGCCGCCATTTTCTGGTATCTGGTATTATATACAGCGTCATCCCCAAACTCCGCACCAAATGGGAAATTTATTTTTTATGGGTTTTTCGATAAAAAGTTATTCTTCATAAAAGTTTGTGCGTAATTTTTGGTGTCAACAAAAAATCAAACTTTGCGCCAAATATTTTGAAGTTTTGTCTAATGAATAAAAAAATTGACCATAATTAGTACAATAATTGGGCAATTTGTAAATTACAAATTCTTTTAAATGAACTGATGTATGTAAGATGTCGTTTAATTATCATTTAAAGCAAATCTTTTTCCTTATAGCCATCATTTTAAAAAAATTGGAAAAAATTAGAATTTCTTTTAGATAAACCTCGATGTTTTGTTCTTAAATTATTAATTAAATTAACAAAAAGGTTTTTTCTAAACGAAGTGATGAAAATATATTTGGCCATATATCTTCAAAGGGCTCAATTTGCTGACACTTTATTGACTGCCAATCAAAATGTTAATACAAGACAATTATGGAAATTGATGCAATTCATAAAAAGATGAATCTACTTTATCCTTATTTTGTTATCTACACTTCTTAAATTCTACACCTTCGTGCTTTTCAAATCAATGAGGCCACAATTTTTAATGCCGCAGTCTCTGTCGGAATAGTCGAGCTGGGTTGTGACTTGTCGGTAGTAATTTCGTCCTTGGTTGGGTTCTAACTGAACAGTAGAGACTTTCTTTACAAGAAATTGACCTTCTTTACAATAATTTTGTGATTTTGAAATAATTCGAAGACAGCTGGTACTATGTTGTCGCCCTTAATCGATTGTGCGGAACCCTCCCAATTCTTGAAACACTTGACTTATCGTCCCAACATAAAGGGCCTTCTTCGAATGCTTCCCTTCAATAGTAACATATCCTGGAATGTTCATATAACTGTTTCAAGTAATTCCCATCAACAATGTCGGTGCTATTATTTTCGTATTATGTTCTTAGCCTCTACTATTATAAACGTTGTATCATCTTCAGCAAGAATTTTACTCCAGACAAGTGCATCGGTGGGGAGGTTGCAAATCGAGATATAGATGACGAAGTCCTAAAAGTTGTAAGACATTCAAATATATGCGATCACTCATACATCAAGACGGAAAATGCCAAAAATATATTGATAAGAAAATAACACATGATAGACAAGCAACCAGGAGATTACACAGTAATATGGAAGAAAATCCTTAACAAATCAAACAAACTGATAATCTTTCATAGTGTAGTGGAGCTGAAGTTTGGCCAACGACGAAGAAAGTAAGAGACATGATCAGGACAGTAGAAGTAGACTGTAGGTGTCTGAAAATAACACGGTAAGATAAAGTTCGAAACGAAGAAGTGTGACGACAAATGCATGCTAAATGTTCTACAACAATGGTAGGGCCATGTAAACAGAATGGATGAAAATAGATTGTCACAAAGGGTAATGTAGTGGAAACCAGTAGGACGGAGAAGAAAAAGGAACACCGATACTGACCCATAAAACGGAGACTGGGAAGAAAGAGAGAAGCGAAGAGAAAAAACGAACTTATCGTGATATAGACGATAAGAAGAAGACTAAGATACCGTCTCCAAAAGGTTTTTTTGGCGAAACGTTTGCTGAACTCGTTTAGTTCTTGTCAAAATGAAGACTCATTACATATATATGACTTTTGAAAAGTGACCATACTTTGGCAAAAACACTGAAATGAGAAAAATACATCCACAAGGCCATGAAAGATAAATGGAGACTGGGAAGATAGAGAGAAGTGGAGAGAAAAAACAGCAAACTCATCGGGATACAGACGCCAAGAAAAAGAAGAAGACGAATATACCGTCTCCAAAAGGGAATTCGTGATCTTTTTGGCGAAACGTTTGCTGACCTTGTTTAGTTTTTGTCAAATTGATTACACTGATCACATTTCACTTTCGAAAAGGAGCATACCTTGGCAATTTAGTGTAGGCAAGTTAGATGAAATAACGACGAATAGAAGAAAAAATGTATAAAGTTTTGAAATTTTCGTTATGAACTCCCAGTAGGAACCTGAATGCAGACTCGAAGAGTTCCCACTTTCTCGGGGGGAGCTTCTTCCCCTTTTGCCCAAATAACGACCCCCAAACGTGACCTCACTACGGTTTTTTGCGTTTTGCACGTAAACTGTATCTCTGACGAGAAAAAGTTATAGAACTTTAGATTCTCTATTAAATTTTCCACAAAAATTGTTATATATTTTTTGCGTATCTCCCACCCAACGCTCATAAATGACCTATGAAAATAAGCATAGTTTTACGCACGAACGCAAAAATGAGCCTTGCGCCGTGAATTCTCAGTAAGAACTCAAATACAGATCCGAAGAGTTCCCCTCTTTCCAAAAACCACACCCAAACGTAAATTCATAAATGACCTCGGAAAATAAGCATAGTTTTCAGCGCGAAGGCATTGCGCCGTCTTTTGCGTCGATTATCTTGAAAAGTATTAGCGTGAGCAAAAAAATGTATAGAATTGTAGAGCAGTTCTTTCTCTTCAAGATCCATGTTAGATACAATATTTTTGAGAATGTATTAGTGGTAATATGATGATTTTTTTACCTGTGCATTTAGTACTTCGAGAACGTTTCCATACTTGAGGTAAAGCTCTCAGTGCGTTTTTTTAAGTGGTTCCCCTGCAAAATGGTCCTCCTCGATGGAATTTACGCAACTCTGCCCATGACAATTGGAACACATTGTAGAGCAGCGCAGGCTAATCTTTACACAGCTACATTGCTTCCCACAGCTCTTTTTACATGCGCAAGCTTTGAGCTGCTGAATTGAGGCTGGAGCTGGCGCTTGAGTCGTGAGCACTGGCATTATAATATTGTTAGTTTATCTCCAACCCCATTCAGTTGCTTTCAAATTTCTTCCTTTCCACAAATGAATCTGATAAAAAAACTCGATGTGAATGTTGTGTTGCTGCAGTAGATGTAGGTGGTTGTCTAGACAAAATGACTGCGTTATTCGACTGACCAAATAGCTTATTAAATAAAATGAATCGATAATGGTTTAAAAATGTTTCTTATATAGAGCAAGCGTAAATTTTTCTCCAGCTCTTGCAATGTTATCTTTCGCTGATGAAGGATTATGGGGACCACTCCTGCCTAAAAGGGCAGAAGTGGTGTCTCAGCCATTAAACGCATGAGCAAATAAAATATTATCTTTAAAACTGTAGAATTTTGTAAGTCTTGGAAACTATACACCGTTTCCTTAATATTTCCTTGGGTGTCTCTCAAAAAGCGAATGTCTTTCTCTGTCGGACAAAGAGCGAAAAGGAGTGTAAGCAAATCGATATCTTGCCCCATATTTCTCAAGTACGTTTACACGGGGTTCAACAATAGAAAATGCACAAGTACAAAAATTATCTTATGACGACTAATACTTTCCCAAAAAAATTTTATCCAACATGGATCTTGTAGAGAAAGAACTGCTAATATTTTTCGAGATAATCGACGCAAAAGACGGCGCAATGCTCATTTTTGACTTCGCGCTGAAAACTGTGGTTATTTCCCAGGTCATTTATGAGTGATGGTAGGAGATGCGAAAAAAAATTGAAATGAAGTTACGTTTGGGTGTGGTTTTTTGGGCAAAACGGGAACTCTTCGGATCTGTATTTGGGTTCTTACTGGGAATTCACAACCAAAATTTTAAAACTTTATACATTTTTTCTTCTAAAAAGTTTAAGTTGCATACACTAATTGTATGGTGTCCCTTTAAACCTGGTCGGATTATTAGTTATTACGGTTGATTCATTCGAATTCAAAAATAGTTACCGGCGAAATACGAAATAATAAAATCAAAAATTTTTCCACTAAAAATTGCGCCATTTAATGCATCAATTAATTTATAGCGCAGTGACATCAAATTGCGTTTTTCTGCGAAATTTAAAAACATTTCAACTTCCAGAAATACAGGGTGGGGCAGAAAAACCTATCCGATTTCAAATCCCTTTTTCTCAGAAGAGGGAGCAGGTAGAGTAGTGGGGTAAAAACCGTTAGAAAGCCGGTTTTATGCCATTTGTCAGTAGTCAACATGCCTTGGTTTGGTGAACATCGTGCTTTTGTTATTGAGCGGTTTATTGAATGCGGCGGTTCGATAATTGCTACACAACGTGGTTTTCGAATTCATTTCGGACTCGGGCGTCATGATCCTGTTCCACATCACGCTACGATTAAAGTGTGGGTGTCAAATTTTAGACAGACGAGTTCAGCATTGAAAAAGAAGTCGCCTGGACGTCCCAGGACAGCAACAGGACCTGAAAACGTGGCCAATGTGAGAGCCGCGATTGAACGTTCCTCGCGTCGTTCGGCGCGAAAACATTCGCTCGCTTTGGCAATTTCCAACCGCAGTATTTGGTTGTTGCACAGGAATTAAGTGAAAGGGATTTTGAAACCCGTACGAACCTGTGTCGCGATCTCCGAGAACTCCCAAACGACGATGTTGTGCTCTTCACGGACGAAGCCCATTTTCACCTTTGTGGTGCCGTTAACAGGCAGAATTTTCGATATTGGAGTGACGAAAATCCTCGAGAAGTCCATCAGGAACCCTCCATAGCCCAAAAGTGACTGTGTGGTGTGCTCTTTCCCGCCTAGGCGTCTGGGGGCCTTATTTTCTGAAGAAAATGTGCAAACCGTAACGGTCAACAGCGAGCGCTATTGTTTCATGCTGGAAAATTTTCTTAGACCCAAAATGGAAGAAAATGGCGTGGAAAATGTGTGGTTTCAACAGGATGGTGCAACCGCCCACACATCGCGACGATCAATGGACATTCTCAGGGAACTGTTTCCCGGTCGCCTCATTTCCCTGAGAGGTGACCTTGGTTGGCCGCCGCGCTCACCGGATCTCACTCCATGTGACTTCTTCCTTTGGGGTTACCTCAAATCGAAGGTTTACCAGCATCGACCAAGGACCCTTCTTGCTTTACTAAGGGAAATTGCTCGGGCAATTGAAGAAATTCCTGTAGAAATGACGGTGAAAGTCATGGAAAGCTACCGCGAGCGCCTAAATCAGTGTATCCGCTCCCAAGGACGACATTTGAGTGATGTGCTTTTCAAAACTTAAATTTAAAAATGGCATAAAATTTGCGATATGTTAATAAAAAAAATTTGTTGACAAGTTGAGTGGTTTTAATTTTATAACGTTTTGAAATCGGATAGGTTTTTCTGCCCCACCCTGTAGTTTATTCTGTTTCTGGAAAGTGTCGTTTTATTCCCAATGATATTTGGGTGAAACACGTGAACACGTGTATGTCTTTTCTATTGACGTGACACTAGTGTATTTTATATAAAATTTAGATTTAAACAATCCTGAGAATTTTGTTAAGAAATTTTTTTTTGCTCAAATTTCCAACGTCTTAAGTATTGTAGACGATCTTCCCCCGAGTTACTTTTAATCTTCCGTGATCTTTAGTGGCCTCGCAAGAGAAATAGCTAAAGCTGGTAGGTTATTAACGATTTCGCTCTATTTATCCGAATTCGAAAATAACTGGGAAATACGTAATAAAATCAAAACTTTTCCACAAAAAATATTTTTATTTATCAAACAGTTTGAACAAAAATACTGAAAAGGAAAATAAATTCCCTTAAGCGTGCCCCGAAGGAAACTCCACGATGAATAGGATGGGATAAAAATTCGACTTGGTGCATGGAGCGAAACGAAAAAATAAACAAATGACAATTTATTTAAGAAAAATTGCGAAAGAGCAAACAAACAAAACTTACGACAGTCGTTTATATCTTTTTTGACCTTAAAAAGTTGGTGTTATTCGGGATTATGATAATGCGATTGAGAAGCGGTATCAGAAGACGACAGTAAGCGCGCCCCACGATCTGCAGTTATCGATAAGGATTATAGGCATTTTTAGAAAATATTTCTGTCGACGCGATATAAGCACCCTTTTATTCGACGACGGGAATTTACAAACAAAAATGAGCGTCGCTGTTTGCTTAGGACGCGCTAAATAGGGACCGTATTTTTTTGTTCCCCAGACGACGTCGACGTCTGGGAGTTAAAGTCGTATCGACGGTGGTTTCGTTCCAGAAATGCCCGAAGTTACCAAACGCTTGCACATTGTAATTTAAAGGGCGGTCGGAAAATAGCAGTAGATCAAAAGCAACCGGATCCTGCAGGCGGAACTTTGTAGTCTTTGGTAAGATGATCCTGCATCGGCTTCAAACCATTGTTCTTGTTTATTTTATTTCGAAGGGAAAACAATTTTAACTCGCTCGAACATACGTACAAGAACGTATCGAACGCGACGATGATGCCTTCTTCAACGCAATTACTAATTTCTCTTTCGCATTTCAAAGAGGAAACTTATTGAATAGCTTCCATAGTAACGGTTTTCACGGTTTATTCCTATGAAAACTGTCATTGTTTGAATTAGATATCAAGTAAGGTAATTGCCTATTCACCCTTTTGCGGATAATTAACATCTTGCCACACCCCCAACAAATACGTCTTTCCTTTAGATTTTATTATGAAAACGGGTAGCTTTTCATTTCCCCATTCCATCTGAAAACAGAAACAAATCCTTCATTTCTGTACCGGAAAACGACCGAAAATTTAATTAATATAAATCCGCGACTTTAATCGTGGATGGTTCTCGTTAATTAAATTAATAAACATCAACAACGCAACTGTCATACGTTAACCGATCAATTATCATCCGACGTACTTCGTCGTGTCACTTTTCATAAAATGTACATACGCGGCGACAATAAAATTTTATTCGTGTCGACGCCACTTTAATTGTTTTATTTATGGATTCAAAACTTTCGAAAACTGCATTTTTATTACTTCATAAAAATAACTTTGCGTCGAAAAGTTATTAAGTTTTTTGATAAGAACCGCGCGGATAAGTGTGTTTGGAGTTCTTTTATTTGGGACGAGCAAGAAAATCTGTCTCTTTAGACGCTGCTGCTAATGGTGGATGACTCGTGTTAAGATCAAAGACCCTCGCCGACAAAGTCAGTGTGAAAACTGGAAATTTGTAGGCGAAACGAAATTGCATCCAGAAGTTTTTCATATGCACTCGAAAAAAATGCGCCATTTTGTTCGGCTTGTCCTATAATTTGTATGATATAATTAATTAAATAAAGAAATAGTTAAATAAAGGTCAAAATGAAGTTGGAAACAACCAATTTGGTTTTTTCATAATTTTAAAACGATCTCAAATCGCGTGTTTCTAGTTTTTTTACTGATACACCCCAAAAGGACGAAAGAACTGTCGACTGATGCTTGGGAATCTAGTTTAGTAAACTACTTACACTTTTGTTGATACTGTACTTATATATAAGAAATATTTTCGAAAAATTCTAAAAAACTAAAATTCCTTTCTGTTTGTTTTGATTTGACCAATTATGTCGAACATTTCATAGAGTTAACCTCTTACAAGTGACAACTACAGGTGCACAAAAACGTTCTTCAAAGTTTTATAAGTAACGAGCTGTGTATTTCAGACACGGGTTACCTTAAATTTTGGGTTTACTGTCATGCAAATAATTATTATCACAATAGTCTCCTTGGAAATTAACCAAAAATTAACTTTTACCAGGGACTGAAATACTGGCCGTTAGAGTAAACGGTCATCCAGATTTTTTTTTAACAGTGTTGGTAGATACCCACAAACTTTAATTTGTTAATTTTTGAAAAAAAAGTGTGACACCCAATTGTATTTTGAGATATCGTTTTTTTTGCTAAAAACTGGTTCTCTAAAAGTAAAATTCTGTTAATATTTTTCTATTAAAAGTATTAAATAGCACTTTTTGTTACCAGCGACGAAACTTATATTAATAAAATCTTGTAGTCGTTTCGAAGCACCACCCGATAGTTGCGGTCGACAAGGGGTCGTGGACGATTATGAACTATGTAGTGATAAGAAGGGGGCGCCACCCTACAGTTGAAGTGATTTATCCTAAATAGTAGGGACTCAAGGACGCAAAGAAACAAACTGTTACCACAAGAAACATATAATTGACGAAATAGAGCTTGTTTTACCACTTGTACCACAAACCAAAATACATATAATTATAGCGAGTAACAATAAAATATTTAGCAAATAAATTAGATACAAGTACAATATCGTATCACAATTAAATTAACTAGGTACAGGGTGAGTCAGTTTAGTGTTTCCGAGGGGGAGGGGGGTTGGCCTCTTCCCGACATTTTACAGGAAAAGTAACTAAAGGGTGTCGAGCTCGAATTCTGAGAAAATTTGAATGCCGCAAACCGCATCCCCCTACATCTTCAAATAAAAAAGATACAGGGCGTTTTTCACATTTGGTACAAAACGAAAACTATTTATAACTTTTTTATTTATAAAAATTTATGAAATTTGCTTGCGCATTATACAAGCACTTTTAAATACAAAATCGGTACCGTAGTCAGATATATTCTTAAAATAATTTTATTGCTTATTTATCAAATTCGTATTTTTCGTATATTAAAAAAATGTAGCATACGTCATGTCATGGTTTTCTTTGAAAAAACAATTTTTTTTATAAACAAAACTTTTAGGGTGCAGGAAGGTATTATAATATTTTTATTTTTTTTTTTCAATTCCAATTGTAATACTTCCAAGATATATATTTTTTGTTCTATAAGCCAACGCCTGCACTCTGTGAAATTTAATCTGTGAAAAATGACACACAAATTACATATGGCTTCTATATAAAAAAATTAAATTTGATAAATAAGCAATAAAAATTATTTTAAAAACATTTCTGACTACGCCACTGGTTTTATATTAAAAGTGCCTGTATAATGCGCAAGCAGATTACTGAAATTTTCATAAATAAAAAGTTATGAGTAGTTTTGTTTTGGACCAAATATGAAAAACGCCCCCAATCTTTTTTATTTATAGATATAGCGGGATGCGATTTCCGGCATTCAAATTTTCTCAAAATTCGAGCCCGATACCCTTTAGTTACTTTTGCTGTAAAATGTCGGGAAGTGGCCGAAGCCCCCTTAGGGAACACTAAACTGACTCACCCTGAAGTCAAATAATAAAGTACCCTAATTAATTCTATTATGAATTTAACTCTAAAGAAATGACTACTACTAAATTGTGTAATTATTTGAAGTTAGAGCGCATACATGTGAAGTCGGGAGGCCACGCGATTACAAAATGTCATCACAAAAGCGCGAATTATACGTGTACGGCGAAATAAAATGATCTGTTTCCAAAATACAAGTAACTGCAATCTTGGAAAGTTTTAAAGCGAAACGCGTAAACATGTGAATTAACCATAAACTAGAGTACTTATCTGTTAAGTTGTTTTATTAGATGAACACGAATGTCAAATGCTTCAGACAAATTTTAGTTGATACGAGTACATGCAGAATGGATTCATTTGCTACCGACATAACGGAGAGGTGTCGAAGTTGAAAGTCACTTGCTTATACCACGGTTCATTCGCATAAAGTTATCTACAACGTCCGCCTCATAGAATGAAAGCAGGGCATAAATTAAAACCAGCACCACAGGTAGATTAGAGTCTAATTTATGTCTTTAGTAAGTTATGGAGTAGTCCCCTAGGTCGTTGTTCTAAAAAGAATACAAAATGACGCTTGTATAGATGAGGAATACGATGTACTTACGGCGTCCGACAACGGATAGAATATCGATACATTTATAAGGTTTTTTATATAATAAAAGATATAATTATTTATTTATTTATTTATAAGTTACAAATTAGGGCCACAGGTAAAACCTAAGACGGCCCTCAAAAATGAAACTACATATTAGGAACTAGACTAAAAAATATTAAACAAAATATAAAAAACAATAATATTAGCCTCCACTGATGCTCAGAAATGGTCACCTAGATACAAGATTTGAAACAATTTTATTTTTAAATGAATGTTTTGAGTTGTTGAAAATGTCGATGTCAAGAAATGATATATTGTATAGATTTAAAGTATAAATAAAAAAGAGTTTTTATAAGAGTCAGTATTGGATTTTTTGGTGTGGAATAACCTATAAGCAATATAATCCGAGAATTTATTTAATAAAAGAAAGTACTTTCCGTAAAATGTGTGTCTTGCGACATCTCGTGTAAACATTGACACGTATGAATAGTATAAACTAAGAAAAATGCCAACAGTTAACTGTAACGGCATGTGTATGTTAAAGTGCAAAGCGCTATCTAAGCGATAGCTTTAATGCTTGTAACACACGTTGCCGATAAAGCCAAGATAACTTGTACAGAAGTACACACGCAATAAAAGAACACCTGATGCAGCATTTCGCTCTTATTGTAAGCTCATCAGAGGTGTTTTTGCTTTATCGGCAACGTGTGTTACAAGCATTAAAGCTATCGCTTTACCTTTTTGCAGTAACGAGAAGTGCGTGTACCACCGTCGGAGCCAATTGGAGAAGAAAGGATAAAGCAAAAATTGTCAAAAAATCTATCGTAATAACAATAAAAGGACGTTCTAAAGAACGAATGTAACTAGAAAGGTAACACGTAATCTTTGGATCGAATTGGTTATCACACACTAGGCAAAAAATGTATTAAGCCAAAACTCAGAGAAAGGAATAGTTAGATAAAAAAAAACCGTCACGCGAATGTCAAAACAATCTGACAAGTAGCGAAAAATTTTACTTTTCGTAACTAGTTAGTTACGAAAAGTGGAGTTGTCAGTTTATTTGTCAAAATTAGAAAAAATATTTTAATTGACATTGTTTGATTTGAGGTAGTAATTTGAGGGATTACTTTGTTATGATGACTTTTACACTTTCTAAATCAGCTTTCAAATATAATAACTATTTCCTCTTAATGACTTGTTCATATAGCTTCTACTTCCAGTTAGATTTGAGAAAATTTTATTAAAATATTTTTCACCGGTACAAGATTAAGTCAAAATCCGTTTATTATAAAATCATACATATACAGACTTTCTCAAAATTAGCTGCTCAAACTGAAACAGTACAATGTACATGGTGAGCGAAACTGATGTCTTAGTTGCATTAACAGAAGACTAAAAACATTTGAACGAGTCTGAAAAGAGGTTCTTAAATAAGTTGGAGTAAGGTCCCATTTTGACCAAATTTGCATTTTGTTTAAAAACGGACACGAGACGCAATCAATATTTTTCCTCGGAAACAGGCTATGACCTTTCCTTAAAAAATTATAAGCAATTCTGTCAAATAGCCTTATAAGAAGTTGGTAAGCGTCGCGTTTTAAACACGTAGCCTTGAAAAATTAGTATAGTTGCATCTGTCAATAATTGAATGTAATTGTTGACAGATATTGTTTTGTTTACAAATCACGTTTTGTAAATGTTCAGGCACAACGAAACATCGACATGTTACTAATCAAGAGGTTCTCCTAATGTGGTATTCCGGGCTTAAAAATAGTTCCACGATTAGAACGGAATTTAGGAAGGGAAGTCGCATATTGTCAAAAAAACCAAGTCTGCTACGGTTTTGCTTTGAAGAAATCCAAGGAACTCGATTCGGTAACCCTGTTCCAAGTTGAACTTAAAATGTTGGTTCAGGTCGTCAAATTTTGAAAAGAAATGGCTGTCGTGATATTAAACTTTATAATTTAGAAACTAGTGTCGTATAAATTTGGGTCTAAAGCATGGAATTTCTTCCTAACGTTTCGCTAACAGAAGTGATCGGTTTCTTTAAAGTCCGTCCATTTCCGTTGCTAGATGTAGACTGATGAATTCTACTTCGCAGTTTGTATTTATACTTGTTCTGAGGAGAGATTCCAGATCTGGTTGAGCCTCAGGGCCTCTTCTGTAATTCGATCCTCAAGAACACCTAACCGAAGATCCGCATTTGATCGGCGCAATGCAAGCTTCGCTCAGAGTCAGTATAAGTACAAGTATAAAGTAGAATTCATCAGCCTTCACCTAACAAGTAAAAAAAAAATGAATATTTAATGCTGAGAAAGTCGTTGAGAAACCTACCCGTAGCTCTGTGTCGTAGAGTGGGTCGCAGAAAGTAAACGAAGAACGCAGTTTAAGGCTTCTAAAGCGACAGCGGGTGCCACCTACATGATTGTAGTAATTATCTTTAAGAAGTAGGAAAAGTAAGACGAGACACAAACAATTTTAAAATAATAAGAAGCACATCAGTATACAGATTATCACAGTTAATACATCAATCACAGTCGGATAATATAACATTTAAATTGAGAATAGACGCCACGAGTTTATTTAAGCGTCTGATTCAAAAGCTAAATGACCTTAAGTAGCAGCACAATAAGTTATTCTAATTTAGAAATATTTCCCCCTAATAAAGCGAACTGATTTCGTGTATCATGCATACACCAAATGTTTAAATTAGTACTACAAAAATAAAAACCCGTTTTGAAGTTAACGGTGATTTCACATTTCATAGAAAAATACTTAAAACTAAACTTATCTGCAATATATCCGTGACAGCTTCTCAAGAACGGTTGTATATTATGACTACATAAGACTGGATTAAATAATCTATGTGATATCGGACAGACTCGGTAGAGTGATGACCCAGGTATCGGTGACGAAGAAGGCACCAGGTCAAAGGTCCATACAGCATATACCCCAATCAAATTTTAATTTAATTACCAGTGTTGACGTTCACGTTGAAGTTCACAGGACATACATAACTTGGTAGTAGACAGATTTTCTATTCTTCGAGGGATAAATTCGGTAGTAAAACGTGATTTCAAATCCTCCCACGAAAAGTTCTAAAAATTTCCAAAATGGCGATATAGCCACCAGTTGATTATATAATCCACTTTCGGCGTTTACCAAATATGTGTTTCCAGTATAACGGAGCTCCATCTCATAAAGCAGTGGTTTCCAACATTTTTGTACCTGCGCCCCCTTAAAAAAATTGTTGTGCCCCTTGATTTTTCTAACAATCTAATTTCATAAATACTTATTTCGCTGCGAGGATTGTGGATTACGTATACCTGTTTTGCTGATTCATTTTTTTGACACCTATTCGACTTTTTTGGTTTGTATTCGAAAATGATATTTTGGAAACAGTTGCATGCCCCCCTTGCAATAGTCTTGTGTCCCTCTAGGGGGGCGCGCCCCACAGTTTGGAAACCACTGTCATAAAGCAAGAAGAGTGAAACAATATTTATGGAGAAAATTGGATAGGAATAAAGGGACTGATACTTTAGGCGCCTAAATCACGGGACTTCACTCCGTTAAACTTCTTCTTGTGGGAAACTTTGAAAAATAAAGTTTAGACGACACCATCTGTCAACTGAAACGACTTAAAGTGAAATTGTAGCAAATTTTTTTCTACATAATTTGTTTCGAATAATTAGCTCATTTTAAATATGTAATAGAATGAGTATGTTTCTGGGGAAAAAAATATAGGTGGCGCCATTCTGTCAGTTTCTAAATTATAATCAAATATTTTTTTGTTTTCTTTTCTTGGTATAAAACATACGTTTTTTTCACTACTTCTCTTTAAAACGATGAAAGAAAAAGGATAAAAAAAATTAGTTTTCAAAGTAGTACTGTCAGCATTAAAATGCATCGTAATTTTATCAAAAACATGTCTTTA
This sequence comes from Abscondita cerata, assembly GCA_030710515.1. Taxonomy (NCBI): domain Eukaryota; kingdom Metazoa; phylum Arthropoda; class Insecta; order Coleoptera; family Lampyridae; genus Abscondita; species Abscondita cerata. Next base: position 226,242 of record JALBCR010000379.1, on the reverse strand, counting down.
TTAATAATCGACCTACTTAGATGATCATGATAATGTTGAGGGCCTATGTTTCTAGTGAGAGGTTTACTTACATTCTGTTTGTCTCAAAAAAAAACCGACATGAAACTAAACTATTTATCTCTCTTTATTTCCTCCACCGCAGTTTTCCTAAATAGTTTGTAAATGTTGTTGAATGTTTCGACATTTACTTTTAGAACAATCCCCGCAATCCGTATTTGCAGATAATTTACATAGGTACTATTCATATACACTGTTCCTAAGAAAAGCCCTTGAAAGAAAGGCGATTATGGTTTAAGCTTTCACGGCTTGTTGGTGCACTACTGTCGTATAGATAGGAACAGAGGAAGTTACTTGGATCAGCGTTTACCCTCTTATAAATGGATACCTATAAACTTCTAAAAAACTCACGTCAGATCGAACCCGAGTCTCCAGAATGGCAAATGTTTGTCATATGGGAATTATACTACTTGACCACAAGCCTCGATTAGACTGATATTTCGCTAATACGGTCAGCTTCTTCAGAATACCGCCCATTTCCCATGTCGGGTGTAGACTGATGAATTCTCCTTCACGCTTGTATTTATACTTATACTGAGGAGGCGGACCTTGCATCGCACCGGTCAAATGCGGATCTTCGTAAAGTGCCGTTTAGGTGTTCTTGAGGATCGGATTACAGAGGAGATCCTGATGCTCAACAAGATCTGGAATACCACCTCAGAACCAGTACAAATACAAGCTGCTAAGTAGAAATCATTACATCGGAAATGGACGGACTTCTGTAGAAGCTGACCACTTGTGTTAGAGAAATATTAGGAAGAAATTACAAGCAACGACGACTTAGACGACACTAGTTCAAAGAAGATTATGTTTTATTAAACATTCACTGTTCGAACGTGAATATTTTTTGCCCAAATATTTATCAAAATCATTAGGACTTTATCTGATACGAAAACACTGCAGAGACCTAATTGATTAAAAAATCTTAAAGCCAAACATAAAAATGTAAATTTTCTAAATTTTGTTGTCAATTGTACTTATTGCAAACTAATTACTGTATATTATACAGGGCGACAACAATATTTGAGCTTATATTAGATTAAATTGCATTTTCAGTATCAAACCTTATTTCGTCACTTTCAGTCGGAAACGAAATAGTCTAGTATTTGAATCAATTTGTCATAAAATTCTCAGTCTCAAAATAAGCGCAAACCTTGCAATTTTGTGATCATACCATACATTCGATCTGAAAAATTTTTTGAAAATAATTTTACAAATATTCGAAAAGTAATTAATCGAACAGCTAAATTATTCGAATTGAAAATTGTTTATAATTTTCAGTGTGAAACCGGAAGTGGCCATAACTTTTGTTTTGCAAATGAGTATATTTTGATTCAACGTATTATTTTGAGTACCATTGGAACTTTTTATTAATTAAATATAACTGGGATATATTTATGAATTGATTTCGAACCATAGTTTATTTTTATAGTTTCCAAGTTGAAATGACAAAATTGCTCATCATAAGTAAAATAATACTGTGGATCAAAGAAATCTCAAAAAATACAGGGCCTTTTATTTACAAATTGAATGTGTGCTTATAATACCACAGATTTGGTTCATAAATGGTCTTGCCAAATTTTCAAAACTAATAGATTTTAACATTTCCTTGCATTTCTTGTTAAATATTTGTAACCTTATTTATACGGTTTTAGTAAATTAGAGCTTAAATTAGAGCTTCCGGTTATATCTAATCTTTTTTTGACAATAATAATTCGTTCTCTTTAATTATGCGATTTATTGTTATTACTCCTTTGATATTTTTTGTATAATAGTGGATTCCTTCAACTCCTTCTTTAGGAGTGGATGAACAGTACGAGAATTAGTGTTTTCATGCGTCGACGTTTCGGCAACCGAAGGTGTTGCCTTCTTCAAACACGTAAAATTATTAATTATTTATTAATCTTTAACATGTATTATTTTTGTCTCTTATACGCTTTTAAACTTTAATTAATTTTTGTAAAGAAAGCGAAATTGTTATGATAATTGATTTAATGTTTTTATTTCAAAATTTTAAGATGTTGTAGTTCAGATAGGGATTCAAATATGTTTATGAGCTTTTAATGATCTAATCCGTTGTTCTTCTTACTTTCTGGAATTCAGTACCAATTATTTATGTATATTTCCATCAATCAATATTTTTTTCTGACTGTACATATGTATTTCTTCTTTTTTTCTGCAGGTTTTTTAAAGTAATTAATATGGCGCCCAACGTGGGGCTCTAACTAAATATTTGGATATTAAAACTTTACCTATTTACATTAGACGTAAAGCAAGCATTTTAAAAATCTGTTTTATGCAATATCCATTAAAATTCAATATTTCAATGACAACAGCTGTGATTAGGTTTATGAATATTAACGTGGCTTATGCAAACTTACTTGGTACCTAGTTGATTATATTTAGCTCGCCGTTTTATTCATTTAATCTATTAAACATACGTTTTAGAAGCTTATCAATATTTTATTATTTTATGATTAATGCAATCTGTCAATATTTAATAAAGTATTAAAATCAACCGCTAAACACTTGCTTCTCTTATACTTAGTTCTGTCGAATGTTAAAAGAATTTGCAATTTTGAAATTACGATTCTCGAGAAAGAGATGCCCCTACAAAATAAGAAATAATCTGTCTTTGTTAAAAAAAAATAAACAAATAATTATTATGAGAATCCGATTGAATTAAAGCTCAAAAGAAGTAGGTTCATTCAATTTTAATTATTTAATTTCTTTAACATTTTATTAACTTTATACTTTGTTAGCATTACTAAGTTCCTTACTTTTTTATTAGTTTTTCTTTTTACATTCTTTTTATTGTTCTACTTACAGTTTTACGATTTCCTTTATATTACAATAATTTTTATATCTGAACATATTTTGAGAATTTTAAAATTTTCTCTTGTTTTTTTCTAAAGAATCGTCGTTTTATATTACGATTCATAATTTTCGCTTTAATGAATTAATGGCGTATTTCGGCCATAAATAAAAACGAAACGAGAAAAATTTTATCAACCGTGGTTTTTCTCTTAAGAAAATTTGTGTAATAAATATTTATAGATTTCAAGTTTTGTTCCAGGTTTTCATCTGTAAAGGATGATTATATATTCATTTCGTATTTGGCGTCGAAGTTTTTTTTGTATAATTAAAATGGATCTAAATTATTAATTAAAGCGTAAAATTCGAAATTAAATTTTATTTAATTACGTTGTTTTAAATTTTACTCAAAAATACACAATAACACAACGCAAACCCGCCGAACCTTAAACATTAAATAGACACTAATTAATCTGGAAGGTCTAAGCTAACTTGAATGCAGAAGTGGGGTTTAAAATGTTAAGATGAATGTAAAGGACCTCATTTAAGTTTTGCACTTCAGGGAATACACCTTTTGCACCCTTGTTAAAATTACAAGGATAATGTTTTGGTTCGCGTCGTACTTAATTATTATTTTCTAATTTAATTTTTACGACGAAGCTTTGGATACTTTTAATCATGGCGGGCGAATGAGGAAGTCGCTTTCGTCGGTTTTTTTCGATTTTCTGAGGTATTACTCGCGTAATGTCGCAATTAATTCTTCGGCACGCGTTCGTGTCGCGCTTTATTATTTTTCTTTAACAGCCGAAGATTGACGAATGCTCGAACAAACCGTTTTATTGGAAAAAGTATTAACAATAAAAATGAAATTGCGTACATAAATTTCCCATTTTCTATTTACCGACTCTTAACAATAGCATCGAAAAATGTTTTCCGAAGTTATTCATGTGAAGATGAAAAATGCTTTTTACTAGAGACACAGACCTGCAAATATTGACGTATATTGATGCGCGGTCCTAACAGAAAGCGGTCGGTTTCGATATTTTTTTATTGGCCGCGTGAAAGTGACATAAAAATACCGAGGATTTGTTCGAGTACCGCATCGCATTTATTTCTGTACCAAACTTCTGCAATCCTCATCCTTGTTTATCCAATAGGATAAAGTCACGGCGCGAAGATAAAACTAGGAACGAGATTGATGCGCCCCCTTACTCGCATTAAGGGTTGCGCACCACCTGCGTCTTCTGTCATAGTCTCTCTAATAAATAGATTACCTAGAAAAACAACTGTGAATCGCATTATTAGTCCGAATAATTATCTTGTTTGTGTTTTTGGCGTTTGAACGACGTTAAAAATATCCGGGAACCTTAAAACAAAACACGAGCGCACGGTAATCCCGCTCGAGCTGAGGATTAAGTTGCTGGGGGTGCGCGTAATTTACTTCTCTCTCCTTCAAATGTGTACCTTTACAAGTAAAGACGCTTGTAACTCTAACGATTTTAAATTGAACCAATTATTAAGTAATTTTTCTCTTCTTCTTTTACAGATTGCCTACATCTCCAGTTGTATCGGGATTCAAAAGACCGTTACAAACAGGGTCACACCAAAGCGTCGCTGTCTTTAGAACACTTTCTCGGTTTAGAAACCGGATTTACTTTAGATAAAGAATCAAACACTGTTGCAATATTATGCCAAGACGTCGTGGTAGTCCTAGCGTTTGATAGTCGCGAAAGGCTGATGCAATGGCAAGTTAAATTAAGCACTCATCTTGGAGATGGTTCTCACTTTTTGGTACTTCTATCATCCACCTCCGAAGGCGCGATTGCAACCGGGACCGGCTCGATTGCACGTGCAAGAATTCGGTTTCTGTCTTAGCACTGGCGTTCCTCCTAGAGTCGCTGGGCATTGGATGATCTCGCACTTAAGAAGATACGGGGTTGTGGAAGGTCGATTCTGTTTCGAAGGCGGCTCACGTTGCGGTCTCGGCGAAGGGCTTTACGTATTGATAACCGATCAAGGAGAAGAAATTACCACAACTTTGAAATTGGCGGCGCAAGGGCAATTATTCAATAATCGTAGACGTCCGGTTTCTCGAAACATGTCGGGTAAGTATCATAAGTAACAGTTCCTGAGATAGCGCTCAACATTACACTTCATTTATGCACATAATTAAGCCATGAAGAAAAAAACAACGGCGCGGTAGCTCTATTGTAAAGATCAGGGGATATTTAATAATTAAATAATCAGCTTACATAGGAACCCGGAAGACGTTTACTAGTCTTTTACTAAAACTTTTTCTGTAGAATAAATATTTACAGAATCACAATAAACACAAAAGATAAAGTTCATAAAAAACATTTATTTACCTGAAACTTTTTTGTCAGTTAATTTTGTACTAATCTGTATTAATCTTATTTATTAAAGCTTGCATCTCTAACACATAAAATTGAAAGCAATTATTTTTTTCCATGAATCACAGTCACCATTTTTTCTTGGCAATTTTTTTGTAACTTAGCTGTTTTTTTTCTCTTTTTAATATTTTTCATTATATTAAATTTTTAAAAACTAATTTAAAAAATTTATTTTATCAAATGAATTATTTTAAAAGAAAATTATCTATTCTTTCAATTTTTCACAGCTTGACTTATGGTCAATTTCATCGAGCTCAGTTAAATTTACTCGTAGGTTAAAAACAATCGTTGATTTTTTTAATCTTTGGATAATTGAATTATGCTTTTAACTTTGTTTCGGGTGAGTTTGAAACAAAAAGTACCAAAGTACGCTGGCCGACGAAAGTAACAAACAGTGTTTTTTTGCAAAATATATCTCGAGGCGGGACTTTATTTTTGTCGCAGGGCGTACAAATTATGTAGATTATTTTTCAAATTGGTTAAACTCAGCACAATTGACATTTTTTTGGAAATATTTGTCATTCTTATGTTAGAATATATTTTTTAAGCAAAAATTATTGTAAATCATATTTTTTTCATTTTTACTTAAGATTTTCTTTGTAACATAAATATTTGGGGGGATTTTTAATAGGGAGTGGTTGGAGTATAGCGTTGGAATTTTCTGTGTTCTTTACTTTAGAAGTTTTGTTTGATATAAATACCATTAAAAGTTCATCTGTGTCGTTTTCTTCAAAATACAAAGAAATCCTCTGAATACATTCCAAATTTGATAAAAATAAGACGAGTAGTACGACAAGTAAGTCTGGCGTGATATTTAGTACCACAACCAGGTACGAATACTGACTTCAAAACTTTGCCGACAGATAGTGTAAGCAGTTTACAAAAAAATGATACTTAGATCATTAAACCAACAGAAAAACACCAAAAACTTTACTCGGACACGCTAAGCTGTCATCATCAGCGATACCGATACTTAGATCATTGCTGCCAACTAATCGTCGTCTTGGCAAATGTTTGAATACAATAGTTTTGAAGATAGCGAATTTATAAAAAAGTTTTTGAAATAGAAAATTCGAAAAAAATTGTAAAAGTTATAGAAAATACAATGTGCAACAACTTTTGTTGGATGTTTTTTTTAAATAAATATTTTAAAGACATTTTTAAATATATTTACGCAGGGTTATATATTATATTGTACCTATACAGACAGACAGACTTCATTTTCATGGTATAAGATGGTTTTGTTGTGACGCAATCTCTTGAACTAAACTTGTATATTTAACAAACATTTCTAAAACTCGTTCTTTTTGCAGTGATGGATAGTCCTCGTCGTTCAATGAACAGAACAGAAACTCGCAAGCACGACTTAATCGACTCTCTTCGTTCACGAGCAGATTCTCCATATACAGATTTAGAGAGCAATTATGGTTGCGGTGACGTTACCTCCGACAGTTGGAACGTGCCACCCATAGAAAGATGCATGAGTTGTATAAGTAAATTAGGCGCGTTATCGAGATCTTCCACGACGGCAACCACTCCCGGAGTACCATGCTGGGAACACTCTTGCGATCGGCATTCGCTGAGTAGCGGCGGTTCGGACTGTAGCGGTTGGAGTCAAGCTGTAACCAAACCGCCGGCCCGACCTCCGAAACCGAACAATAACGTGTCCCCGCAGAAAAAAATAGCTTCGCCACCATCTTTCGATAACTACGACATTCCGAGGATTCCGTTTCCGGTTGCGCCCGAACCTAAGATCGACGAGCATTACGACACGCCTCGTAAAATTAAAGAATGTTTGTCTGACGCCGTTAGAAAACCTTGCGGATGTATATTACGCGTGAGGCAGCCGGAGCAAGAAAGGCCATGTGTCTGTCAGCGTTTGTTGTCGTGCTGGAATGGGCAAGAAGACGTTCAAGCGCTGTACGCTACAGTCGATATGTCAAAAAAATGCTCACGAGCTCACAATTACGCAAATTTTCAACCCAACACCAACACGGCTAACTACGCCAACATGGATTTCGCCCAGTCTTTAGAATTATACGAAAACGCCAAGCAGGTGGCGCATAACGCTGGACTTTGCAATAAATGCGGGCATCCTCAAAGCGATTATTTAATGATGGAACCCGCGAAAAAGAATCAACCTCCGCCCGGTTATCTGCCGATGTCTCCGGCCATTAAACAAAGGTTAGGTCGGGTGCTTTCGTCGAGCAATCCAAATTTGGCGCCATCGGTGGATCGCGCTGCTAAACCTTCCGGTTCCTCTATGTTGCATACGAATGTTTATCAGCGCAAACAGCTTCTGGACTCGACCGACAACATAGAACAGCGTCGAAAACGCTCCAATTCTGCCGATTCTAGTCGTTGCGAGGACACAGAAAGTTGTCTTTGCAGTTGTACCCAAACCGTGGTACGTCGTTCCTCTTCTGTTCCTTGTAAATCAAACCGTGATTCGTCCAGTTCGAACGACTCTGAGTATTTGAGTTACCGCGTCGAGTAGTGTCCGGCGTGGCCACGCTGCCACGACGCTCAAAGTCATCGGATCCGCTACGCGACCTCAGCTTTCAATTCCAAAAAGTCGATGGCAAATCGGCTAGCGCCGAGGCGGAGGTGCCGGTGTGTCCGTCGGAAAGCACCAGCAGTGCAACTTCGGACATGTCGGATTACATTGAGACTCTGTCTTTATCTTCACATAGTTCTAACGAGGCGCCGCCTCCGAGTTGTACGCTACGACCACGTTCCGGCAACGAATATTTGACGTTACAAAGACTCATTGCTCCGGTACCGGAGGAACATCATAACTAGTCTGTTACACCAAGCAATACTTATTGGTATACTATTGTAATCATTTTTAGCGTATTATTTTACTTTCAAGGTATGTATAAAAAAAACAACGACTTTATTAAAATTAAATTTACTATGTGGTATTTTAACAGCCAATGGCATTGTATAAAAATAAATACACATACAATAACTGAAGTTTTAATTTTCAGTTGGGATGAACCACATGCACAAGCGTTAATAAAACACAATTGTAAGCATTTTTCCTCCCTCCCTTTGTCTCTCTCCCCATACAGCATCGACGCACACGTGTTTCATCTTATTGATACTCATCAGTGAGTACTGCAGCGTGAATTGAAATCTGTACCAATTACTTTTTATAATTTTTATTAATAAAATTTAAGGGCAGAGATGAACTGTTTACACAGTCCCAACATCTTGTTGTTCCTATATGATATGCCTCGGGTGGTATTGTAGTACAATACTGAACTTAACACTCGAGTTCTTTCACTCCTGAAGACTCCCACTTGCGAATTTACCGCAGACGATTCGAGATTGTCTTTATGCCGATGCTTAGTTGGCGATAAATAATTGAAGAATCGATTATGTAACTGCTTACGTATTGTTTGCTGGAGATATTGTATGTTGATTGTTTACATAGTTACGACTGGTAGCTTAAGTTGATAGTATGAATTTAAAAGATGTATCGGTACCAACAAAAAAAATGAAATCCCCCACTACCTTGATCTAATTACTACTATTTTAATAAAAATTTATTAGCTCACGACAAGCAAATCTGAGCGTTTCAGGACCACGTAATAAACTATAAGCTATTTTAATTCTCAAAATTAGAATCGTGAGCTTTAAAACACTCGCTATCTTTGTACTAAGCTTACAAAAACCCTGAATAGGCTGAGAATGTAAGTACGCGATAAAATTTGGTGATCGTTCATCTAGGTTGGACATTTTATTCTACTTGATTTAATGCCGCTTCAGCATGCCATCTTTATCATAATCTCAAAGTCGTGGGCAAATTGTGGTTGATATCTTAAGGATTTGGAGTTCCTGATAAAGGAATCGCTCTTCTGTTTTTCTGGCGATGGCAGCAGTTGTTCTCTCATTTTCTGCTTGAAATGCTTGTGTCGTATTTTGATATCGACCCTCGCCGAATACCGTTGAACACGGATTGTTAAGCCTAAGTACTCTCTGAGTTCAATCATGGAGGATATAATTCTCGAGGTTTAACAAAATGTGTGTAATATGGTCGTTCGCTGTTAATATTTTTGTAGATTGAGAACAAATTGGTATCTAGTGGATTAGCAAGCACAGTTGTTTTCTTGTACCAAGTTACGATTTTTGCCGGAAGCTAAATGAATAAAATAAGGCAGTAAAATAAATACTGACGCGGTGGGGTTTACACTAAAACAAAGGGCAAATGGTCTTTGGTAAGTTACTGACTATACATACGCTCGAAGAGACTCGTCGGTATTGAAGACAGGAAACATACGATAAGTAAGAAAATTGAATAATGAATCCGGTAGCGTAATTTATTAAGTAGAAAATTTTATACCTTCATTTAAGTTTATAATCTATATAACTAAATATCTATTAGAATTCAACGCGATTTGTTTACGAGATAGTGTACTAAACGAGAATCAAAATAGCGTTCATTATAATGTAGCAAAACACAATTGAGTATTAAATCGCTCACAAAGGCGAGTATTTCGATAAATGCGCCGATGGTTAAAGCCCGCTGAACGCGAATCTAAATATACATAATACTACTTCTTCTCTTCCAAAGTACAAAGCATCGATTAATGAATCGTCGGTTGATTCAAATTTTTTTGCACGCCATACGTAGATTTGCATATCTCCACTAACGATCAGAAAAACCATGATTTTCGAGTAGGACTCGATCAGCAAAATAAGACAGGAAGAGAACGAAATTTACCCAATCCCCAACGAAAAAAAAAGTATATGCGCTTGCCAATTCACTAGAAACGAATTTTTCCATATGGTTTAAACTTGGACGATTGAACTTTGTGGTTATAAAACTATCAGCACATACTCAAGGATTCTATTCTCATAAAAAGTAGACAATAACACTCCATGTTTAACGGTGATCTGAGAAAAAAACACCAACTTGGAGGTAAAAAGGATGTTGACAATGCTGAGGTGTCGCAGCACAATTTTGAATGTAATGAGTTGCCGTCAGTTTTTTTTTAAAGAGATGTACGATTTTCACTGCAACTTTTAATTAATGCATGGTTCTGACTTCGATTTTATTTTCCAATTTTCGTACCATTAATATAGGATGGTGAGTGTAAGATATATCATAGATGGAAATGTAGTCAAGATCGCTGAGTAGGATGCGTAAATACTACTCACGTGGACGGTGTAGATGTTGAACGGTGTAGATTTGAAGAATATTAGAGCATATGGTGGTGCATGTTCCTATGAATGCTGATGCTGAGAAAATGCAACCTGTGCAGCAGGCCAGAAACCGACAGTATGATCTGTTAGTGGATTTTGGATAGTTGTTTGGTTTGACTGAACTGCTCCGTTTTTGAAAATTATTTTTAGAAAAACAGTTGAAAATCTGAAAAAACCACGTGTTTTGCGAGTGTATATCTATGGTCAAAACACTTTAAAATCATCTTTTAAGAAGTTATAAAGCAATTATTCTACTGTGGTCTCCAAAAATCGCATGGGCATCTACCTCAGAAATTTACATTTTTAATAATTTTTTGTACATAAGTGTCTCTTATTTACAGAAACATACAGTTAAAATGTAAATCAACAGTACGCCTAGGGTCAATGAAAAAGCCCATCTCTGAGGCGTTTAAAAGTAGACAGGAAGTTTGGAGATCTTTCAAACGTTAACAGTACTTCCAATGCAGATTCAGGGTCCATACCCGTCATCCAACGTTCGTTTGAATGAATAAAACAATGTTATTTGATATGAAATAATAACATATTGCTAAACTTTCATTGTTTTTATCTTTAAATGAATATACACACAACGTTTCAATTGCTATACTATCTGCAGTCGTCATCAGGTGAATACTAAAAGTTCTGAAATTTGTAGTTTGTAAACTGAATGATAACTGTCATAGCATAACCTTAAAATTTATGTTCGACTCCGTAAACGAGCAATGTTTGAAAAGTGATATCGGAGCATTCACTTACTAGTCGAATACGTTATTAGATACCTTGAATTTTAATCTAAACTTTGTACCAGCTCTGACTTTGTTAAAAAAACAAATGTTAAAGTAAATTCCAAAATCTACTTAGCCCAGTTTTTATTAACACCCCTTATATAACAGCATGTCTTTTATAAAAAATTCGATTCGTATGGTATTTATTTTTAATATTATTTAAATATATTCTTAATCTTTAAAATTTAATTATAGTCATAATGTAAAAAATTAGAGTTTCTGTATTATACAAACCTATAAAATTTTTAACCCGATTTCCAACATTAAGAAGCTTGACTAAAGTGCGAACCCATAAATCCAGCCATAAAAATGAATTTTACTGTTACGTTATAACAAATCTATATTGAATTAAATGTTTACAACTTCTAAAGTAACAATTAATCAACAGAAATAATTAATATTTTAACAATTGCTTTTAAAAAAATTGTTAAAAAAATTTCATAGTACTTACACTTATACCAATCGAATTTTAAGAGTTTTTACCATAGTGTTCGCGTGGATTGCTTAATTAGTATGCAAATTCTGCAATAAATAGTTTTTATAATTATAAACAATAGAGAGTATGTTCGAGGGTGAATTTGAACGTGTTACTGTGGATCAATTTTTAGGTAATTTCAGCAATAAATAGTTTTTATAATAATTATAAACAACATATCAACGAATAAATCCTACTTAAAATAAAAATATCTGATCTCAAAATTTTTGCTACGCCCAATATAGTAGTCCATACGAAGAGTACGTTCGAGGATGAATTTGAACTTGTTGGCGTGGATCAATTTTTAGGCAAATTCAGCAATAAATAGTTTTTAGAATTTTAAACAACATATCAAAGAATAAAAATGCTAATTTTTTTAAATAAAATATATTATAGTCTATACCCATAGAGTAAGTTCGAGGGTGAATTTGAACGTGTTGGCGAGGATCAATTTTTAGACAAATTCTGCAATAAATAATGTATTCAGTCAACCATGTCATCAGGTTTTATTAATGCATAAAACATCAAAGAAAATCATTAATTATTGAATCCTACTAATAAATGATTTTGTTTTTCTATTAATGCACGATTTCAATAAACACACAAATCAAGTATGTCCTTATCTGACAACAAATCTGTCACAAAGTTTGACAAAATAACCAGGTGGTGGGTGGAATGTGCATTAAAACGCTGACATAATAGCCTAAAATTATACATTATGAATCTAACCTAAACTTTGTATTTGTATCAGCTGGACACGTTGTTAAAAATTCAAACTAAATATAAGTGTCGAGACGAGTAACGCTATATTCGCTTTGTACTGAAAGATGAAGCCGAAATACTAGAAAGAGAGCACTGAAAGACAACACTAAAATATCACATGACGAGTGGAAGTTTGTAAGTGGAAGTGGGAGATCTACAAAATATGTCATGTATTTTATAGGTTAACAGTGACAGTTGACATGCATTTTAGGTTAACAGTGACATGCTGGAGCATGAATTTAACTTTTCATATGCTGAATTGAAGCGGTTTTTGTTATTTTTCACGCGTCACGTGACAGTAATAGTTCTGTCCTTGTACCTTTCCTTCTATCATGACGACTTTAAAACACTTTGTGCACGTTACTTGTCTAAAAATACTTATATTTAGTCTGTAGTTACAAAAATTACTAAATGTCAACGAAAATTCCAAAACCTACCCATTCCAGTTTTTTTATTTGAACACTGTTATAAATGAAAATCACAATACTGAGGTGCGTTTAGAAATTACACATATGGTATGCATGTGCGCCCAAAATCGTTCAGAATTTAAAATGATAAGAATCAACGAATTGACGCGCCCACCAACACGTTTGACAGATACTACGTAAGGTGCACACTCCCACCTGGTGTACAATATCTGAACGCATCCCAGTACCTCACGCTATATTCACAATAAAGGTTGTGACGTCAAGCCAATGAGAGAGTGTTCTGTGTATTTGAATAAATGCCGATACTTTTGCATTTGTTTTTCTGCATAACAAGTAATTGCATGTTCTTTAAAATTTATGCAATTAATTTTAAGACTATTTTGGACGTTATTACAATATTTCAACAACTGTTTTTAATTTTTTTAATTAAACAAATTAGGCGAGTAAATAAATGTTTATAAATTTTGTTTAACGCCGCCGGAAGTGACAGGAGCAAATATTACCTAAAAATAAATAATAATAATAAATAAAAATTAAACCTAAAACCCACAAGATTTTATAAAACGTCAGAATTGGACCTTCAAAATTTAAATGCATTGAACTTTCAATGGTTGTAAGTTGTGACGTAAGTAACTATTTTCATTTTATTAGAAAATGTTTGACTGAAATAGTTATTTACATTCGCGTGCGGAAAATTAAATTTTACTAAAATAAATTTGAAGTGCTTTAAATTTATTAAGCGCTGTAAAATAATTTAACGCACAAGATTTGTATTAAATTTTTTGGCCGACGATTTTTAAATGGTAAAATTAACAAATATTTTGTTGTCAGCGGTCAATATTGGTCGTGAAGTAAACTGTAATTCACAATACATAAGATGGCGCTAATCATTTACATGAAATTAAAAATATTCCAAATCAATTTATTTTTTACCATAAACAGTAAAAAAGTTGTGTAATTGTTGATTTAGTAAACATATTGTTGTTCTATAAAAAGATTTTTGATTGGCAAATGTCAGAGTTTGTAGTTTCAATGTTAATTTGACGTTTACACGTCAGGAGGCTAAATTAGTACTAGTGCTAAACAATGACGTTTAGATTTCCTATTTCTAGAATCTTCTTTGTGGAGATAGCAGGAAAAAACAGTAAATTTTCTTTCTATTACATTGTGAAACCACAATTGATAGTTTTTTACATTAGAGTGTGGAAAGTAAAATCACTTTACACACGAAATTTGTATAATACTTGCCGACGATTATCATCAAAAGTAAAAAGTACAAAATTATTACTATTAATATTGATTAATTAATTAATATTATTTAACCAATTTGCTATACACCACCATATGTGTCAGTTCATTTGTTTAACTGACGTATAGATGGCGCCATCAATATCATAATCAATAAAAAATGAAAAGCGCCTTTATTACGTACATTATCTTGTCAAGTATAGTGTAATAGTTATTTACATTCGCGTGTGCAAAATTAAATTTTACAGGGCGAAATAAATTTGAGTACTTTAAATTTAGTAAGCGTTGTAAAATAATTTAACGCACAAGGGTTGTATTCAATTTTTTGACCAACGATTTTTAAATGGTAAAAGTTAACAAATATTTTGATGTCAATTGTCAATGTCGGTCATGAAGTGAACTGTAATTCACAATACATAAGACGGCGCTAATCATTTACATAAAACTAAAAATATTCCATTATTTTTTACCATTTAACAGTAAAAAGTTGTGTAATTGTTGATTTAGTAAACATATTTTGTTCTACAAAAAGATTGATCAATATACCTTAAGGGCGGACAATTTAGGTAATTTTTACCCACGCTGCGCTGTGCGTACGTATTTCTGGGTTTGTAGTTTCAATGTCAATGCCAGAAATAACTATTACCTAATTATTATTATTACTATTAATAACTATTATAATTATAAAAACATATCAAACAATAAAAATGCCAATATTCTTTAAAACGAAAATAGGTCATCTCAGAATTACGGCTGCGTACGACATTAAAGTCCATACGTAAAGTATGTTCGAGGGTGAATTTGAACGTGTTGGAGTGGATCAAATTTTAGGCATCACACCCGCGATATTATAGTCAATACGTAGAGTCTGTTTGAGGTTGAGGGTGGACTTTAAGGTGTTTACGTTAATACACCAAGAAGTGTTTTTTTTTGTTTTAGTGATAATGTGAAATTATTATACAAAAAATAGTAGGGTGTAGACGCATTAATGAACTCAGGAGTAACTCTAGAGTAGATCATGTTTAGAACTTTAATGGAATACCCAAAATCAATCTGGACATGCGCGTTTGTAGAAAAGTGGTTTATAAAACATATAAAATTGCCCAAATATAAGGTTTTATAGAATCCATAGCATCAATAATTAAATTTATTGGTTCTTTTAAAAATAAAAATTGATTCTACTCCTTTAGGTACATTTCTTGCCAAACTTTACGTTTACAAATTAAAAAAATAATAAAATAAACATTCAATTATTAAATCTTCACTACCTACCCCTTTTAACTTTATCTTTTTTCTTTCTTCTAACTATCTCTTTCTTTCTACTTCTTTGCTTATCCATTCTGCCCCCTTTACCATTCACCCCTAGTAGTGCCTTCCTCCTTGTTTCCTATTCTGCCTTCACTGCACACCTCTAACATATATTCTATGTTTTCCCAGTGTTTCCCACACATTCAGCACATTCTCTCTTCATCCGTTCTCTAATATTTATTCACATTTTCTTCATTTCTTAATCTAAACATTACATCTCTATTAGGTACTTTGAAATTCTGTTCATTATTAAATTCTTGCTCGTTTTTCCTGCATCTGATTTTCTTCGTTTCTTATTACTATTATCTTCTTCTATCTTTCAACCTTCACATTTTAACTTTTTATTTCCTCTCTTGCGTATTTTCCTCTTTGATAATATGCGTTTCTAACTTTTGACCCTTATTTTATTTTCTGCTCCTCTATCTCTTTTCAACATACGTTCAGTAATTCGTTCTCTTTCTTGCTTTTGCGTCTTGTTTGAGTTCTTATTTTTCTAATTTTACCTCTCTTTTAATAGGTATCCTGGAGTTTTTCTGTCCAGCTCTGAGGTACATCACCAGTCTTTTGCTGTATCATCCGAGTCATTCAAGCCCCACACTGCCACCCCGTACATTACCACACTTTTCACAGCCCAAATATTCTTTGTCCAATTCTCCATACATGTTCTAATATTGTTTTCTTTGTTTGTAGTTCTTGTATGTCATATGTATCTTATAATATCTGTTAATGTATGCCACTAAATATCTAAATTTATCCACCTTCTCTATCTATCTATTTCATTTCTTTTCCTCTTTCTGAACTCTATAATTTTTGTTTTTCCTACATTTGCCTCTAGCTTTTTCCTCTCTAAATACTTCTTCACAATTTTTATTACCTATTCCATCGCTCCTTTGTTCTGTGCAAAAATTACTATAGAATCTGCATATTCCAATAACACTACCATTTTTCTTCCGATCGTTATTTCCTCCTGTAGAATCTATACAACCTCTTCCATATCTCTTATATATATATATATATATATATATATATATAGGGTAGCGTTTATGTATGGAACCAAGGCTCTGTACCAAAAACGGTTGAAGGCATCATTCTGAAATTTTAGGGATCAAATCTGAAGCTTTTCACATATTTTGACACAATCAAAAATTTCTTTGCTCGATAATTTTTGACTCCGGCCGCCATCTTGATTTTTTTTTAAATAGCAAGATGGGTCATGTGATATATCATTTGAAAGCTTATTTTATTTACTTTGTAACTGAGTTTGAATATTTATTATGGTTTAGTGCAAGCTGATATGCTGATGTTTTGGGCTGATGAACTACATCCATTAATACTGCCAGTGAATTATCCTTTGTAGCAACTGTTGTTGGTCGGTTACTTCTGCGACGGTTCTAACACTCCCAGTGATATTATACCGTCGTAAAGTCTTGGTCACAGTAGATCTCACTATAGGATTCCTATCAGGGTTTTCAGCATTGAAGAGTTGGCAAACTTCTTTATGCGTGCGTTTTCTATCGCCGTAACAAACCATCATAAGAATTTGTAATCTTTCTGATTCAGTTACCTGATTCATTTTTACGAGACGGTTCTAATTATTGAATAATAATGAACTAGTAATGAGAATAACTGATGTTTTGACGTTATAACGTTACCTAGGTAACGTCACCTAGGTAACGTGTCAAAAGCATCGCCACCTAAATTAAAAGGCGATAATACAAATAATTGCAGAAATAATTATTAAAATAAATTTTTAGGTATTTCCTCCAAATACAACTTCAATGTTTCTAGTCAGTTGCAAAGTAAATAAAATAAGCTTTCAAATGATATATCACATGACCCATCTTGCTATTTAAAAAAATTCAAGATGGCGGCCGTGTCAAAAATTATCGAGCAAAAAATTTTTGATTGTGTCAAATTATGTGAAATAGCTTCAGATTTGATCCCTAAAATTTCCAGAATGATGCCTTCAACCGTTTTGGCTACAGGGCCTTGGTTCCATACATAAAAGCTACCCTGTATATTGAAAACAACGTAGGGCTTAAAAGACATCCCCTTCCCCGTCCAAAATTCCTTTTCTAACCTTCCCCTTACTTTTGAAATCAGATTACCGGATATCATAAATGACTCGATTAAACAAAACATACATAAACATAACCTACATTATTAAGCGATTCAACTTTCCACACACTTTTTATCCCACCAATAAGTGTTCCGTCTACTCGACTTGAAAAAGGTGGTTCTCGAAAGCGCAGGGGAAGTGTTCTTCTCGGAGTACTTGGGAGAACAGAAAGGGAACGTTAAATTTACTTTTAGATCAGATGAGATTTCCTCTGGGGTTACTTTTTATTCTTTGATATGTTGTTTATGATCATAAAAACTATTTATTGCTGAATTTGCCTAAAAACTAATCCACTCCAACAGGTTCAAATTCACTCTCGAATGTACTCTACGTATGGACTATGATGTCGCTCGTAGCCATAACTTTCAGATCAAATATTAACATTTTTATTCTTTGATACGTTATTTATAAAATTAATCCATGCGAACACTATGAAAAAAACTCTTAAAATTCGGTAGGTGTAAGTGTTTTTTACAAATTTGCTTAAACAAATTTTTTATAAACAATCGTTAAATTAATAATTTATTTATTTATTTATTCGTATGGTACATTATACAAATATTGTATTGTGATGTAAGTGTTATGTATGATGCCCCAGAAGATCAGTATAAACATGTATAGTGTGGTGAATGATTTGTATTGATTAATTGTTATTTCAGTAGTTATAAACAATTAACTCAATATAGAAAATATTTATATAACGTAACAGTAAAACTCATTTTTATGGCTGGATTTATGCCTAACTCACATGGACCACATGATTTTTAAATGGAACTGTATAAATTTTTTGGTTGAGCTTTATTATTTTACGTATGCTAGTAACCTTTTTAATTTTTCTTTGTTAAAAATAATAGTTATTTATGATACAAGAGGGTGAGTAAAAGCATAAAAACCTAAAAAAATAAAACAAACAAAAATAAAAATATTAAGAAAAAACCAAGTAATAAAAATTAAAAAAATAAAAACAAAAATTAAATATAGGTTAGACGTAGATAAAAAATGTTTTACTGATATGTTTTAATAAACAAATTTAAGAATCAGTTACACCATACGTGAAATCAAATAAATGTGAAAAAACTCAGAGTATTGTATTATTTTAAAAGACAAAATCTTCACTACTATTAGAAATTATTACGTAAAATCTGTAGTATTGTTTTTCAATTTTCAAATGTTATCTAAATTAATAAAATGTGTAACCATTTCTGTTGACACCCGGTATATTTTGTGTTTCATTAAATTTTTCCCTGAAAATTAGGGCGCATTTGATTGACTCTTCTTTGGCTACGGTTTATATCTTCTAATCGCATTAATGAAAGTGTTCTTATAGTTTTCTTCGATACGATCTTCGCTTTTACTTTCGTTAATGACTGTTTTGCTTTCATTTTTATTTTCTCTTTCTTAACACGAAAGAAAGTTTGACAAACACATAGAATTTATTGTACGTGTTCAGGTAAGGGAAACTGCGCTTGTTTTGGCGGGGGAGAAAACGATGGGCCTTAGTCTTTATTTTGTTATGACGGAAACGGTTGTTCGTAAGTAGGTAAGCCTTTAATTATGCACATATTTTTTCAATCATTAAGTACGAAATCTGAGAGATAAAACTGGTTAGTAGCGTTGCAAGAGCAATTATCAACAATATAATGAAAACGAGCGATAACGAGAGCGACAATCATCCAAGCTTTCTACCATGTGGGTTTTATGATTTATTTAACTCTATTAGGTCAAAATTCTAATTTTTAAAATCTCTTTATCGATTATTTAACTACTCTAAGCGAGCGTGGGTGTTAATATTATGCTTGTTATTATAAACGAAAGCGATACTTCCGTACTTCTAAATCATTACATAAGTAAAATAAAAGACGGAGCGACTTTCGCGTGACTTTCTCGTAACTAGGCTACCTGTGTGTTTTTACTAAAGAAAGTGAGATGATCTTGTTTAGGAGGCCAAGGTGATATTTATCTATTGGGACCGCTGCGCAATTTGCGGGACATTTTATGTTTTACTCATCTGACGCAATACATTATCAAACTCATAGATAAATGCCCGCAGAAATTGCCTCTTCTAATTATGCGTTGTATATAAATAAAGAGTTTGTCAGTTTAAAAGACATTAAGTAAAAATTCCGGGTCGAATTTTCGGTAGTGGGTGCGAATATAAGAGCGGGTTCACTAAAAGTAAATTGTAAATTCGCGATGCTGCATCTCGTGCTGGTGTTCTCTTCATTCTTGAACGTTGCATTATCGCTGCAGGGTAGAAGCGGGGGATATCCTAAGTTTCCTATGGAGGAAAGTTGTGGTGTGAGGGCAGTCACTTGGAGTCCTCGAAGAGAAGGGAGAGTTGTTGGTGGGCAAATACCACCTTATGGTGCAATACCGTGGCAGGTACAATTGCGTCGTGGTAGAGAACACCAGTGCGGGGGTGCCCTTTAAGTAACCGGCTGGTTTTAACTGTCGCGCATTGCTGGACGGAGGGATTAATAGCCGTTACTGGTTCGTATGATTATAGTAGAACTTCTGGCGGTCAGAGCGTTAGGGTTGAAAAAGCCATTCCGCATCCAGAATTTCGCAAGTATGGTCCTTACAGTAACGATATTGCATTGTTGGTTTTATCTGAACCGGGTATACAAATAGGGCCGTTGTCGCGACCGGCTTGTTTATCTCGACAAACGCCACCCGAAGGCACTTGGTGCGAAGTTTCTGGTTGGGGCGCGACTGATCCATCTTATCCGGATCAACTTTCGCCTACGCTGAAGGCGGCCGTTGTTCCTTTGTTATCGTTGGACACTTGTCGAAAGGACGGCATTTATGGTGGTAGACAACAACCCATTTTAGATTCTATGGTATGCGCCGGAAGGCTGCACGGTGGCGTGGACGCTTGCGGTGGCGATTCCGGCGGGCCTTTAGTTTGCGAAATTAATGGTCGGATGGAATTGACTGGATTAGTTTCTTGGGGCGATGGATGCGCAAAACGCGATCGTCCAGGTGTCTACACAAGAATTTCTAATTACGTCTCGTGGATTAAAGGAGTTGCTGATCATTACGGAGTCGACTACCAGTGACAATTCTATCATCAAAACAGACGCAATTCAAACTAGTCAACATTATATGTAAATTGACTTGATAATTTATATGCATTCCAATCCAAAATCGACTTATCTTGACCACGACGAGAAAGTGTTCATTTAATTAATGCATTTTACTTTTATAATTTATTTATTATTTCATTCCTCAATTTACATAAACGAAATCGTACTCATTCATAACTTAAATATTTATACAATTAATTATATTAATTAATTAACGTTTTTAGAAAAAATAAACTGACTACTTAAAATAAATCTCATTAATTACGTTTGAAACCCCTCTCTCGGTTACGCCAATGGTTATTCTATTTAAAAGCCGTTGCCGTGGCAACGTTCAAACAGCGACATCTAAACGTCATAACACGTTAAAATAATCGTCCTAAAGGCCAGTATTTTTTTAAACTTTGTGATAATAACATTAAGCAACAGTGTTAATTACGAAGGACGTTAAATAATGGAAACGGCCACAAACTTTTGGTGGTTAAAAAGTAAAACCCCGGCCGAAGTTGGTTCGAACGACATAACCTCAACCAACAAAAGCGACGAGATTTCGAGTTCTTTGCGAGAATTCCTCGAAAAGGAACGCGCTTTAGAAAATGCGGATGATGTAGACACAGATATAGGTAGTATAATTGAGGAGATTAATAAAGTGGCAGCACAAAGTCCTTTGGGGCCTTTCGAAAAGTACGATGAACGTAGTTTTGAAGACATTATGAAAGAAGTAGAGCAATTAAGCGCACGATCCCGAACATCGGCCAATCTATCAACTCCAACACCAAAAAGTGCCAGTCCTTTACCTTTAGATTACGAAAAAGAAAATTCAGAAGACGACGAAGAATATACGGAGGATTTTGAAGACAAAAGCGAGCCCCAAACACCGAGCGCCAATCAAACTAAATCTAATTTCAATTCGGAATATACCAAAGACAATAACGAAGAGATGAAACAATTACAGTTAGAAAATAAGAACGTCGATAGTCATAAGGTAAGTTGTTATTAGCTACGTTTTAAAAATACTATATCTGGAACGAGAAAATTAGTTGCAATTACAATAATTTTGTGGGTTACCTACACATTTTCATGAAATTAGGTTTAATTATTCGTTTACTGGAAATTGTCGGTTTTTTGTTAATAATCATCAACATTAATTACTCTTAAATTTCAAATAATCGGCTTGTACCAAATAAATTTGCTGTTTCACATACTATTAATCATACGTAAAGTACCTGTCAGTTTTTAATTAGCTTAGAAACATCCTTTATTGCCCTAACAAAAGGTTTATTGTGTGCTTTAAATGGAAACTAAGTAAATAGTACTAATTGTAATTAACATTCAGTACAGAACTTCATTCGCAATTTTCTAAAACGGAAATTGAATATGAATTATATTTTGTTTGTTATCAAATTCACTGCCAACCCAATTTGTGCAAAAGAATGGTTGTCTTCGCGATCCTATCTCACACACTCTAGATACGCGAAGGTTCACTAACACTATAAAAAGTTTACCTGAGCATTCTGAACACAAATTACTCACCCATTGTCGGCTCGGACACGTGTGGGTTAAAAATTACTCGACTATGTCGCACCGAAAAATCGCTCTATTTTTCGAGAAAGGGCGGGAAGTTCGTTAACCGTATTTTAGATTCCTCGAGACGTTCGCAATCAGTTGTCTGAAATCAATGAACGCATTCTTCAGAAGCCATCAAAGAAATCGTAAACATTTAGGAATAATAACATTTGCATTATTTAACTCTTTTTATACCGATAAACAACATAAAACATACCTTGTTTGTTTGTGGTTGTTTCTTAATTATGTCGAAGTTTGTTGCTCTCGAATTCCTAGAGAATGTGTAACAGTTTCTAAAACATTTATTTTGTTCACTTTCTTCTATTACTAAGTTCTTCTGGAATTAAATCTACAATGGTTTAGAATTTAGAAGAAGAAATAAAACAAAATGATTCTCCAAAAAGAAGAGTAGGGTCATTGTTTTGTAACGGGTGGGACAGTCAGACAACTTTCTAGATATTTGACTGTAAAATTAAGAAAAACAAGATCATGACTGGAAAGATCTCTGTCTGAAGATTACTTTTGCTATAAGCTGATTTTTCACCAATAAATTGTAACAGAGTTATTCACCAAAAAGGGGTGTAACAGGTGGGACAGTTTTATCCACTGTTTTTTAAAAGGTTAAAACTGTGATTCCTGAAGAGATAAAATTCCGGAAAAAATATATGTTTAAGTTGAAGGTATAACAGTGGACTTTGATGTTTAAATTGTTGCTTTTGGTTTTTTTTATATGAGAAAAAAAGGGAAAGTTAACGTAACGGGTGGGACAGCATTTTGTAACGGGTGGGACGCGTCTCAAGACTATACTCTAAAAACCCCCATAAAATAAGTAAATGCTTATAATGAATTGTTCTAAATCGAAAGCTTCACTATTAATAAATCAAACTAGAATGTAAAGTTGAACAATTATTTGAACATTAAGTTAAAAAAAGGAACAAATAGAAAAAGTTTAATAACAAAAACATTCTTAATGAAAAAAAAAGAAGAAAACGAGAATATAACACTAACTTATAGACATAAAATGACTTGCACTTTAGTAGGCGTAAGAAAATATTTTTGGGTAGAACCTAGTACGGTTTTTCAAAAACTTCTATATCGGAACAGAATCTTAACTTATATTTTTCTTATCACCTCGGTACTCTGTTTACGTTGCTAGGAACAGATTCGATCCGAAAATCGACCTTTTTTCAAATTCGTCTCGCAATTTAAAACGGCTCGAAAAAAGTTTCTAGTTTACGAAAGATGTATCTTTATTTTTCGATTTAGATTTTTTTTGTACGAGGGCATCTTCGAGTTTATAAAAAATGATAAAGAAATAAACATTTTGGCCGTTTCAGTTTTTGACCTCACGTGTTTTCAAAAGTTATAAGCGAAAAACTTTTCCGAAAAAATTTCAATCGAAAACTAAAACGGTCATAATTTATAAATTATAATCTATAAAGAAAAAGTTTACTTAAGAAAAACATTCATTTTGTGCCCCTGTCGCATAACGTGTAATAAAATTTTTCTTTTAAAAAATTTTTTTTTTGAGCAATTTTACATTGCCAATACGAAATACTGTAATTTTTACAATTTTATAACTCCGGAACCGTATTACGTAAAAACATGAATAAAAAAACATAAGATTCGTAATTTTGCAAATTTTCGAATGGCTTAGTTGTAGAAGGTTCAATTGAGGGAACGGTGTTACTTCGTTCGTGAGGCTCCTAGGAGCTTGGGGGTAATCTAGTTGATAATAATCATGGTTTCTCTTCACAATGAGTTTAGGCTCACTTAATCCACCAAAAATAGCATCAAATTGAATGAAACATACTTCTTCCGATACATGAAATAGTCTCATTTGGTTTGAAGTTGTTCGTTTCAGGAACAAAACTTTTGCTTCGCGTTCTTTGAAGTCAATTTGTTGGATAATTCCAGTATACCTATAGACATTCATTTCTTTTTTTTTTTTACAAGGACACAAAATTCTAGTTTTAATTCACTAAGTCAATTTTTCCTGACTTCTAGCTGAATTTTCAGCCTTGCTTGATGAACCTGGTAACACTTCGTTGGAGCTGTTTTCTTCCTCGGAGTCAGTAAATACATCTTCTACTCTCAATTTCTTTCTTTGAAAAGTCGAATTCTTCAAGACTTCATGCTCAAAACATTTCTCTGACTTGTAGCAATATTTTGTCTTCTAGGTGCAGTCATCCTTTGCTTAAAAAAATGCATTGATTTTACCTTAGGTATGGCTGAAATTTCTTTCCATTTGGCATCCAATTCTTTCTGATAATTTTTGACGTCTTCTTCAGGGATGTAAAAAGTTTTCACACATGTAATGTTCTTTTCCGCAAACTCATGGCAATCTTTTACCCCACTAAAAACAGTTCTTCTACTTCTCATCGCAGCCTAAAATGATTGCTTCAAAACTGCACTGATTCCATCAACCGCACCTTTCCCATGACTAGTTGCCATGAAATTCCACTCAATTTCTAGTTTAAAGTCTTTTTGGCATGAACAAGGTTTGACAAAGTGTAACGGTTTTTAAATTGACCAGAGCAGACATCAGTAAAATTTTTCAGTTTTTGTAGAAAGGGTATTTAATTTTCAAATGATCAAAAATAACTTTTAAACAGTACCATGCTGTGTATTTATCTTGTTTTTGATGTCGGAGAGTATGGTAAAGCATTTCTTCTCATCATTCAACCACACACAACAGGTAAAAATCATCACATGCTTTTGGTTAAAGAAGGCGGATTGCGCCTCATCTTGGTACTTGATAGAGAATTTTTCCGCAAAGTCAATTTGCATGATTGCATTATTATGCTCTATATTCTCTCTACCTTTTGTGAAGTGCTCAGACTGAACAGTAAGTTAGCCGTTTCTCATTCTTGCTCCGAGTTCATTGACGATATTTAACAATTTTCGTGTCTGAAATTTCCTCTAAAATTAAAGACCCAACAGAGCGGCATTGATCACAATTGCCTCTCATACAAGTTTCATTATTTGTATCGCAACAAATTTTGTCCATTACTTCATGAATTTTGGAGGGAAAATCAACAATGTCATCAGAAATGCAATTAATTAGATAGCGAAAGTTTTCATGGTATATAAAATGCTGTAAAATTTAATTTGTACTTAGGATAAGTTTGACAGAGCAGTTGATGCAGCTCTCCAACCGTCATAACACGATACTTCTTCGCGATTCGCTGTCGCTTCCGCGTGGCAGGAGTTTTCCAAGAGAATGTATCTTTTTTCCCTGGTGCTTGATAAGAATGTTTCTCCGACAAGTAAAATTTTATCGCTTGAATTCTTACCTCTTCAGGAATCGTTGTCGCAGGTTTCTTTTTTGGTGGCACCTTAAATAACACCTGTCTAACTTCCTTTGGAAATGATTTTTCATTGTAAATTAATTTCCGCACAACAGCAACTTTCTTCCGTGGGCTAGCAGGCAATACCTGTCTCAATTTTTGTACAGCTTTTCCTAAGTCCTACTAGAAGAGTAAGATCCCATACCTGGACTTACAGCGACCTCTTTTTTCTTCTGACGTTGATGTCTCTTTCGTGCTGTTCTTTTGCTCGCTGACGTGCCTTTGCATCTGCATTTTCTCCACAAAGTTGTCTTTTCTTTTGTCGCCTTGCTGCATCCCGTTCCCATTCTCTTTTAAATACTCAGCATATTGTGTTGAATTCTCTTTTAACTTCTGTCTATGTTTTTGCATCCTATTCGCATAAGGCGGCATGGTTAACAAACCTGTAAAATATAAATAGTTAAGTGCACAAGTCGATAATACTGATAAAGGGAACAAAAGTTATCGAACCAATAACAATTCAACAATAGGTAGTATTTCCAGCAAAATATTTTATTTCAAGTGACTTTCCTTTGTATTACATGCAGGTTTTAACATTCTCAGTTAAGATGACACATTGAAGTATTTTTTTCTGGGCATAAATGCGATAGACTTAATTTGTCTCACCCGTTACACATATTTTTAGCAATAAATAGAGTTAAAATTTGAAAGGAACATGTAAGTTTGAAGCACCGCTGGAAGGAAGTGAAAAACAAAAATGAACAAAAAATAAGCAAAATTGAGCCCGTGATGCCAAAAACCTATTTTTGAAGTAACGGGTGGGATAAAAATATATGAAACTTTCAAGGTATGTAATGTATTGTGACTACTTATTTTTAAAGTCTGAGATCTGGGAGCAACTTTCTTATCACTTTGTTTTGGTCTGTGAACATAACCTATAACTCATGGAGGGAAAGAGAAAAAGTGTTGCCAACACAGCACTACTGGAACTGTATGCTCAGTTACAAGTGTCAGTGTCACTAAAAACATAAAAACAAGAAAATTCTTGTGAGAAAAGGGCAAACCCTATATGATTCTAAAAACTGCAGATAATTATGAAGGCATTCATGCAGAGAAAACTTAAATATTCTAGAATTTAATTCTAGTCTATAAGACTATGATTTTCCGGGCTCTTGAAACTTCTTCCTCTTCTTCCAAATATATCGTTAGCTGCTGCGGTAAACATCTTCAGTGGCGTGGTCGTAGAACTAGTTTCAAGTCTCTGATTGACGGCCAGTTTTTCAGTCATTAATTAACTTTTAATTTTGGGTTTACTCAGTTTACTATTGTGGTGATAATTGCTGCCACAATACGGATATCCGTATTAATCGAGTTTATCATCCAGCGCTTAAACAACAGTTTCAACAGTCCATCGGCTCGATAACCTGGAAAATCCTAGTATAAATATGGCCACCAGCTTTGAAAGTTTAAATTTTTCCAGATTAATGTTACTAGAAAGTCCATAACGTTCTTTTGTTACAGAAAACTGTAGCTCAACAAAAGAGCAATAATTTCATGTTTCCAATGCACGGTTCTATCATTTAATCCTTGTTTAGTTTTGGATGATCAATATCATTGTCTCTCTCTTCAACATCGGCTCAACCGAGGGGTAAATCACCTACTAAATTTAAACCTTAGGAATGTCTACAACCCCGAATATCTAAGGATATCCTTGAATATCCCTGGTCTCTAGATATCTCCATAGCTAAACAAATTTATCCGAGACTATTCTACAAAATATGAATTACCACTCAAAGTTGTATGTTACTGTGGATGTTAATTTTAACAACAGTATTAGCTTCTTGGGTCTACTATAACCGACTATAACATCTTAGTTTACATTTTGAAATAAAGAAAGTACTTATAATACTATAAAAAGCATATGGGTCATTCCATACCAAGTGATAAATGAAACTTACTTCACTATTTTGTATGGACTTGTTCTGTAGAAATTAAGTGTATATAGGTCAAAGAAACTTGAATGTGAAAAAAAACAATTTTGTTTTCTTGTAGTTTTTTTTACCGATGTTTAAAGTTTCAAAAAAAGTGCAATTTTTTGCTTACGTCGCTACAGCGATGATAAACATATCAATGGAAAGGGGAAGAATGCCGGAGAAGAGGAAGGGAAAATTCACGGTCGCAGGTTTACCACAAGCGCGGCAATAAAATTAGTCTCATTACTTAATTGTCACACCTCGTTTGTTCTTCCTGTAGGAGTGGATGGGTTTACTCGTGTCAAGATTTGTCTCTTGTTTACTTTTAAAATGTCTGCATTCTGTGGGAAAACAAATTAAGGAGCAGGACCAGAAGGATCTACCTCTTTATTGTCACAGTCTTTTGATAGTATACTAGCCAAGCACCAACTCCGATCATATTCACATGTAACGTAGTCTGAGATTTCTTGTATTGGCAAACTTTTACCGCGCTCTACTATTTCTTGAATAGAAAATTCCTCACTCAGAGAAAAATCTTTAACTTCAGTTCAGTCAAACTGTGAGGAGTGTAGTGCGCAGTTAAAAATATTAATTGACGTGTCCGATGGTTTCTCCAGAAATTCATCACCTGAATTTTAATTGAATTTGTTCCTTTGATCATGAACGCACTATATATGCCGTCTGGACATTTAATAATTGTATAAATACTAAATATAAACAATTATGTGTACGCAAAATGCTTCGGGATACAGTGATTTTAGTGGACGACTAATATTATGTCGCGCCTCGTAGATTCTAGGAAACCTCATTAGATATCCTCGTACACTTTCGCAGATTTTGGGATCTTCTGAGATATTCTCGGATATCCTCTCAGATCCCTGCATATCCCTTCAATTTGTACAAATACTGGTTTACCCCTCGGTCTCAACCCTTCAAATGATGAGCTTGTCATTGCTGGAAGTTTGTTTGTCTTGGGTTTCTTATGGGATGTTATCCTATATAGTTTCTTCCAACTTTGTCGAATAGTTAGCGTCATAATATCTTCACGTGCTTCTGCTGCCAAAAAATATTTTTACTTTTTAGAAAAGTTAACTGGCGGGTCTACTTCTTGTTCTGAAAGAGACCAGATTCATTTTTCCTTGTTTTGATGCTTTGCTTCTATTTTTTTTCAATAAAACCAATTTTCATCTACGATAAATTTTGTTATTTATACTGAACTGGGAGATTATTCAAATTTTAAGTTTTAGATATCCAGAAGCTTTACTGCAAGGAAGGGTGCAGGCCTAGTTTGTGGCTTGTGTCAATTGCACATTGGCATTGAACAATAAAACTCAACCGTAATAGTAGTACGCGCGCTATCAACTGGAAACAGGAAAAAAGGGAGAAATGTCTTTAAAAAAATGCATGCTGAACCAGAATGCAAAATAAACATGTTCTGTCCTATGATATGCGCAGAACACAAAATTACAAGGTAATGTAATGTTACAAATTTAGTCTACATGCACTTCTTTTCTGATGAGGTTATTTTGTCTGAAAAATTGTTGGAATTTTTTCTGTTTTTCTCCCCATTTAACCGACGTTGTATCTCCAACGGTTTCCAATATCCCCATGTACATCATTTTATACTGGACATACTGTATAGTACTTTGAATTTAGAAGAAAAACAATTACAGGCACTTTAAGATAATACCTTGGGTCGTATAGAAAACAAGACATATAGGATAAAGTACGTAGTGGAGCGCTTTTACTTTTAAGAAGAGTGGTGTCATTTTATCCACATTTAGTAAGTGATGGCCAATACCACTCTTCATCCACTCAAATATACCTCGTTCCTCAAATTGGCCCAACTTTCCAACTGTTAAGATTCTGCGTCAATTTATTAATTTATTCGTTTGGCAAATGTCATTTGAGTGTGAAATAATCGCACAAACGGAAAAAACCACATAAGTTTGTAGGGAGGTTCTTGATGAATATAAATCTGAGGTTTTGGAATCCCCCCCTCCCCTTCCGGAATCTTAAGGTAATCGCGAAAAGGGTTAAATTCTTTTGATCGGATATGATTCTCGGGGGAATTTGCGCGCTACAATTTTCTTGACATATTTTGAATTTTAAAGTTTTCCTCTCGCACAAAAAAACGACGTAATGCCACGCTAGCGCACTCAGATTGCTCGGTTTTTTTCGGCCAACAATTTTGGTTCCATCCCGCGAATTGTCCAGATCGATACTTTTCGAGGTATGGACGAAAACTCCTCTATTTTTTCACGTTAAGTCACGTTTTCTGCGCTTTTTTCGCAGCGGTGGGAGTTCGCGCAGCGACAATTTGAATTCCTTTTTGCTCGCTTGACATTTTTGGTTCTAATGACCAACCTGGCAAAATATATTATTTATTTATTCTTATGTACATTTTTAATGTTGTATTGTGATTGTGATGTAAGTGTTATGTATGGTGCCCCAGAAGATCAGTATGAACCTATATAGTGTGGTGACGAAACCGTGTGCAATTCAGGACAGAGAATACAAAATATTACTTATCTTCAGATGTTCTACACATTAGTAAGCCATAATATAGCATCGTCCGTTAAATTATGAATATTTACAAATCCCCCTTTAAACTTTCTTAATTGACAATCCTCCACAATAAGTACAACGGTCTCTAGTTTGTTTCCACACTCACAATTTGGATTAGAAATCGTACCCCATTTAAACAACATGGAGTTGCATTTTGAATGACCTGTTCTAATGCGATTCTAAACTTCTATTGTTGGATCACCAATGAGATGTTAATTGAAAACATCAACTCCAGACCATAATTTTTTCCACTCTCGCTTGTGCGAGCACGGCATTACGAGTTATAGCCGATCAATGGAATTCAACCCTTTTCGAGATTATAGCGGGGTTTTGGGGGTCGAGATCTCGAAAGCTCTGATTTATATTGAACAGGACCTCCCTACAAGCCTATGTGGTTTTTTCCCATTTAACCCCTTTTTCAGGACAATTTCTCCGGACTATTGTTTGAAGGTTATGGTATAGTAGGTCCACAGCTTCTTTTAGCTTTTTTGTAGAGAACTTTTTTAAGAAGATTTATGAAGTTGGCTTCTTGTTGTCCTAAAAGGTTTTTTCAATTTTAATTTTTGTTTGTATCGATGTTTTGTTATCTATATCTATAGGTTGAATTAGAGCACTGTCAGAAATTTCCCAAAAGTATCTAATTCCCGATAACGTTTTCAACCAAGTGGCTGAGAGCTCAGTTGGCGATGACCTCAGGTGAAGCGACTGAGGTCGGAAGATAATCGTAAATAGTTTAAGGTAAATGTTATAAGTCAACCACTAACTTGTTGCAGGGCTGGTTGTTTTAAATTCGATTCTTGACTAATTTTCTTTATTAAAGTAAGTAATTTTCTCCAAATTTAATTTTTGAATTTAGTTTGCTTTTTTATGAGCCCTTCAAGGTTGGAGGCGTAGATAAAACCAATGCTTAGGGGTCCAACCTTTTGCTCTACAAACGGAAGCCTTATCAAGGCTCAGTTTGTTAGAAGGATTGATTGTCTAAACTTCAAGATATCACATAAGAGGAACGATTGATTATGAATTCATGATGATATTTTACACCAATGTTAATTTTAAATTTAGACAATTGAACTAAGCTTTGGCAACGATCTCGCTTGAGGGGGGGTGGGGCGAAACGTCGGCCAGGTCGGTTTTTTCTACACCCCCAAATTCAGAAATATTTATTATTTTGCAATATTGCAACCCTCCACACTAGCATAGCAGTGATATTCTTTATTTTTTTAAGCCCCTAAAAAAACTTGCACTTCAATTCAATCTTTAGACCAGAAAATTAATCTTTACCAGCCTAGGCCGGATAATAAAAGAGAGTTTCCGGTTTCTTTAGTTACAAGCAGTGAACAAAATAACTCCCAAGGTATATTGCATAAGAGTTAATTACCTGCTACACTAACCTGTTGCCATTATTAGTTATATTGCTTCCTTTTATTTTTATGCAAAGCCGCCGTTGCTTGGAATTTTCACGGGAGTCCATTTCCGATGTTGGATGTAGATTGATGATTTGTTTAAACACATTTTGCAAAGAATTATTGATATTGGTAGTCGCGGTACCTTTTTTGAAAGGAAAAGTTAATGGAAATAACATTTTCTACAACTTTTATTTGAAAAATACTTTTGTAAAACCTATATTAATTTAGATACCATTTGTTTGAACACAATCATTGACTTCAGGCAATATTTATTATTACAACTTCATCAAGAACTACACAAGTACATTTGGGTCTAAATGCCATTGTTGCTTGGAATTTCTTCCTAACGTTTCGCTAACATTTACTTACATTACACTTATGATTGTATTTATGCTGGTTCTGAGGGGACCGGGTTTGTATTGCGCCAGTTAAAAGCGAGTCTTCGTAAGGTGTCGTTTGGACGTTTTTGAGAATCGGATTCTAGAAGTGGTCGAGCTCCAGGGTTTCTTTCTTTCTGTTAAAGTTTTCTGGATGTTTGTAGATCTCGATGGTTTCTGTTGTTATGTTAACCGTTAACCGTTGATAGCAACTTAGAGCTTTCAAAAAGTAACTTGTGATTCCCATTGCTAAGGGCATTTCTGTTACCGCTGAAAAAGATACATCAAATCTATCTTCAAACCTTCCAAGAAGATTCAGCAGAAGATAGTTGATATCGTGTCTTTTTAGAATTAAGCAGATCATTAGATCAACAAAGGACGAACGAGACTCTCTCTCGGCAGCTGGAGTTTACCATATAACTTGTTCTTGTGGGAAGGTATACATAGGAACCACCAAGAGATCGATGGGAACAAGGTTCAAAGAATATCGAGCAAACTGCTGCTCGGACACACCGAGAGGCGATCAACACAAGAACAAGACCTGCAAGTTGCTATCAAAGGTTAACGGTTATCACAACAGATTAGTTAGACAAGCCATCGAGATCTACAAACATCTATAACTTCAACAGAAAGGAAGAAATCCTGAGATTCATTGTAGGAGATCAACTCAAAACAGAGAAAATGAGTCGGAATCTTTCTTTAAAAAAATGCTGATCCAGAATGTTGAAAAATGATTGTCTCATCAGGTGAGCCTTGGAAAATTGAAAACATCAAATTTTCCGCTTGAATTGATAGTGAATTAATTTATGTTTATATTATAATCTGTCAGTTATTTCATCATTCCGTTGTAATTATTATCACTGGTTGTAATTGTGTGTTGTTCGTCGTCCTTTAATTAATTGCTTGATGAGACAATCATTTATTTAACCCTGTAAGAGACGCTCACAACACGCATAAAAAATACTCTTGCTGTGCTCCACGTCTTTAATGCTAATGATAGACATAACGCCCAGGATGAATGTAAGTTTTTTTTCTACAGATATTTATGTCTAATTTCTTATTTGGAAAGCCATCTACCAATGTTGCAAGAAAAACAAAACCTTTTTTTACAGAAATATACAAGGTGAGTTTTTAAGACGGGATAGCTTGATTACTCCTATGTTTTTAAAGATATCAAAATTATCCAAACGGCGTTGTAAATGGTACATCTGAGCGCAGTTATTAAAAATATTTTTGTTATATACATTGTGTATCGTTTATACAGGGTGGTTCCGAACTAAATTTTTTTGGAAATATGTATATTTTTACATATTTAGATAAATAATAATCTAAGCTTTTCAAAGATGTTTTATTTTTAATATTTAGTTAAGCCGTTTAAAAGTTATTTTATTATCCTTCATAAAATAGGCTTTGCAGGAACTTCTTTAAAAAGCCATAAAAAACTTACCTTTATTATATTAAATTGAGATTTGGTACATTATTAGACAATACTTGAAAGTAAGTTGTTATCATAAAAATCCCCATTTACGTGAAAAGATTACACTGTTGTGATTTTTTAACTTTGTAACATTTCAAACCTCCATAACCTTAAAAATTTAAATTGCACGCCCTGTATATTATTGTTAAATCAACTTTTTTATAATACATATGCTATACCAAAAATTGATTCTTTAACGACATAGAAGTAATCAAGCTATCCGTCTTAAAAACTCACCCTGTATATAAAAAGTAGGAAGGTGTCGTGGAACATCCGATTGGAACGAAGTTTTACTGAAATCTACAGCGAGTTTATTATTTATTGATTTTTATTTATCGTGGTTGAAGTGAACTAACACAATTTTATTTGAGAAGTGCTATATAAAGTACTGTATCAAAATGACACCTCAAGATGTTATTAATCGTTGCGTCATATTATTTTTATTTTTAAATTTGAAACCATTTTGAATTCTAAAATAAATAATGGTTTAAACATGTTTTCGTTACTTAATCTTTGTAACTTGCCACTGAATGCTCGTATTTGAGAAAGGCGTTCATGTCAATAACTCAAAAAAGAACAAACAAAATTTAAAATGTTACAAATAAAATTATACTGTAATAAAAGCACTTGTTAAACTTAGTCGTCTTTATTAGCAACTTAACTTCTATCAGAAATGCAATCTAACTTGAACATTCAGTGGAGATTTTTCTTGAATAATTTTAAATTATACCTAAAAAACTGAAAACATGTTAAGTGGTTTTCAATTTGTAAATATAAAGAACAAGATCGTAATTATAAGAGAAAGTGATGTTTTTTTCGAAAACTAACGGTCTTACTGAAAATCTGTAGACGCTACTTTGTTAACGTTTAAAGAGTGACAATGAAAAAGTGTTTTTCATTTTTTCGATCTCTAAAATACTGTCAGAAATAAAAAGAAATGCTGCAGAAAATACTCTTCAAAATTTTCGAAATCGGTTTACCTTCGCAAACGTTCGGATTAGCGGGACTCTATGGTATATCTCTCCCTATTATCATTATTACGAACGGAAATTTTTCTGGTGTGATGCCATAGTATTTTACATTCGAAATGTTTATTGAAAATTGGTTGCAAAATAACTTATAATCTCATTTGATTTTTTTTATTATTTTCATCACAGCAGCCACCCCTTCCTTCCCACTTGGTACGATATTCCAATAGGGTAATATGAAGCCCCGATTACCCAAGTCTCTTAATTCAAAACTAAACGCATACTTAATTTTTGCAACCATTTTCGCCCATTCATTTGAACCTCCTGACGTTGGTTCGTTGGTTAATGGTATAGTCGCATACGTGAAGCCGTTTACGTGTTCCATTTTCTAAAAACAATGTATAAATTCCTGCTTTTCTAACTGGAAAAGACCACCTTTGCCAGGGCTTTCGCCAATTTTGTCAAATCGTACCCTTGGTAGAAAATTATTTGTCCGAACGAATGAAACGTTAAGAACCCTTCCCAATAGTATCGATTACTCTCGATAAAGTTCTTTACTGCTTCACTCTCTGGTTCTGAAAAAGCTCGAGGTCCCGAATAATCATCGTGACATGGACACGAACTCGATCCTAATTGTCCCCAAGCATATCTACCAAAAATTAAATCTAACTCACTAGATAAACTTTAGTTGCACCAACCCAAAATTTCGATTTAAATCCGTTCCGTAACAAGAACCGTAAAATCTTCTATTTTTCCTCCACAATCTATCATGCGTGTGCGAATATTCGTACCCGTCCGGATTTAAAACTGGTAAAAAATGCCAATCTACGTTTCGTAAAATTCCACGTTTACTCCAATTTTTCACAATATGATTTATTATGTACGTAACAGTGGCCGGCGAGATCCATTCGCGCGCATGAATTCCACCATCGATCCAAAGTGCTTTATTTCCTCGCTTCCCGTTTGAAATTTTAAGAACGCGCAAAGGTCGATTTTCGACCGAGTATCCAATGGTATGAAGCGAACAAATGTTACCGTAAGTGGCAGACAAATAGTCTAAATACGAATCGATATCTGCCAGTCGATGGTATCTTTTCCATGTTAATCGATAGGGTTTTGTTTTCAGTTTCTTTGAGGGCGGATTCTCTTCATCGACCCACTTTTGGAAATTACTTACGTGTACTATTGCGTCAATATTGTTATCTCTAAACTTTTTGGTCATTTTTGGAATTTGTTCTGATTCGATGAAGACATCCGTACGGTTGCCTTCGTTTATTCCCCAATTTTGAAGGACTGCAACAGTAGTGCGCATGTAGTAATTGTTTTGCAGAAAATGTACTCACGTAAACTTTGTTCCCAAAAAAGCACG
This sequence comes from Abscondita cerata, assembly GCA_030710515.1. Lineage (NCBI taxonomy): Eukaryota > Metazoa > Arthropoda > Insecta > Coleoptera > Lampyridae > Abscondita > Abscondita cerata. The sequence goes on along the minus strand of JALBCR010000379.1, from coordinate 190,547 downwards.
TGGTCTAGTTTTTTGTCGGTGTCGATTAAGCATTTCCATAGTTGGGCACCAACGTACGATACTTTTTCAGTACCAGTTGCTTTGTACGGATCCCAAGGGCATATTGCCGGATCATTATTTTGAGACGTGGTAAGTGAAAAGTATCCGAAAACGGAGAACAGTATTTTTGAAAAGTCCATCGTGATTCAGTTGCAATTGAAAAGTAGGTCTTATCAAACCGATTTCCAGACGATTAAGGACTTTATCTAAACAACGTGCGATAAACTGATAAAAGGTCATTGTTTTTGGTGAATTGCGAAACTACTTTTTACGATTCATTAATTGCTTTTGCCAGAACTTGTACGGCGGCCAAGGCTTCTTTGCCGCTAAGTTCAATGTTAGACGCGGGAAGAACAAAACCGTATTTTCCTAAGTCTCTCAACTCCAAGGTGTAAGCGTATTTAATTCCGACGATTTTTTTTGCCCAATTATATGAATCACCTCCCGTGGGTTCTGATTCGGATGGTTCCACTTCATAAACTGTTCCGCACACCTCCTTCATTTCCTATCACAAACAAACGTACGTAATAATAAACATTACTAAGAGGGTTCTTACTGGCGAATGGAGGATGTAATTGACGAGCCGCAGGCTACTCATTTACCTCTTTAAACCAGTAAAACCCGTTACGTTACGTGTATTGTTTTGTATTTTATTTGTTTCTCATTTGTAAAAGGGTTAGATAAATTTAAATTTCGATTACAAAAAAAATGTCAATAATTAGTCGTAAGTCATAGAAGCGTTACCATGAACATATATATTTATTTTTCTTTTCATTTGTTTTGGCGAAAGCGAAAATGAATGTGCGAAAAGAAATGATTGATGAAGCCAGCAGTGTAGCTTCAAGTTTATTACCTGCAAAATCAGCTTCAAGGTATGAGCGCGAATACGACGACTTCAGAAAATGGCATCACAAAAATAGTGTGGTTGGGGTAACTAATACTTTATGGGCAAAATAGTCTATGCTTGGAAAATGCCCCAGTTCGTAGGTTTGTTTTCTTTAAAAAATTATTAAAAAATATGACGTTTAGTGCAGATTTCAAAAGATAATAGCGCTCCTTACACGAAAAAATGAATGTTATGCGCTAGAAAGGGCCAAGAGAAGTTGAACGTTTCTTTTGGACGCTCCTGATGACCAGTGGTTGCTTGCGAAAATTGTAACAATATTTGGGTTTTTTAGTCCAGTCACCTTAGACAAAAGATAGCCATTAGATGGAAATAATTCATAAAGTTTTGATTTTTGGACAGTGAATTTCCAAAAGGTTAGCAATAAGGGGAAAAAAACTTTGGCAGACCAAATGTTTGAAATCACCCTAGACAACTAAAGTTGAACTTGAACACATCTATAGATTTAAATGCTATTTAAGTGTTTCATGTTTACTATCACAGAAGCACTTGCAAAACTTTTTTTAATAACTTATTGATATGGTATCTTATATGTTAAAAAAACCTTTATGCTTCATGTTCAAAATCTCAAAAGTTCTGCAAAAACTATTTTTTTAACACATTGATCTGCTATCTTTAGCAAAACCAAATTTTAACTTGTACAAACTAAAATCGGAATATAGGATATGTTTTGATTAAAGTTCTATTTAAGAGCTTTATGTTTGTTATCTCAGAAGCAATGGAAAAACAATTTTTAAACTCATCTGCTATCTTTGGTCGACCAAATGATAGAAAGCACATTAGCCGACTAAAAACAAACACGTTACAAACAGCTTAAACATGGTGCCACCAAAGAAGATACTTGCGTCATTATTTTCTGATGTACGAAATAACGTACCGATCATTGTATGAATAAGACATACATATGTGTAAAACAAAGAGGGAGATGTATTATATGCGTTATGAATAAAGTTACTCAATTGCCTTCAATTTCATTTAAGTTGACGTTCTGTCAAATGTCGGTCGCTATCATTCTTACTTCATTCTGTATTTTTGGTTGTGTCACTTGTTACTTTTTAAGGTTAGTATTTCAACTGACAACCACATATCTTGCCAACACTGTTTTAGTTACTTTCTAATTATAACCAGTAACTAAATAGTAAATATGATCAAATTGACTCAGAAGTTTTTAATATTGATTCATATGCACATACTTATGACGCAGTGATCTTCTTTCTTGGCAAGATGTTTACCAACTAATTGTGCCTTGTGCAAATTAGTTGCCAATCAATTTGTAACGCCTCGGTAACCAATCAGCAGCAACCCGACGTACTGGTCGCTAGGTTTTTGGATTTCTAGGCGATATTATAAAAAATGACAGAACAATCGTTAAATATTAGTTTCGTAGGTGTTACGTTTATTTATTTATTTATTTACGTTAACACCAGTCGACACTAGATTTTGCAACAGTTATTGTTCTATAGATGTGTCAAAGTTTAATTTTAGTTGTCCAATGTGGTTTCTAACATTTGTTCTGCCAAAGATAGCAGATCAATGAGTTATTCTGAAAGAAACGCTTTCCAGAACTTTGGAGGTAGTGAACATGAAGCACTTAAATCTATAGATGTGTTCAAATTCGATTTAAGTTGTCCAAGGCGGTTTCTAACATTTGGTCTGCCAAAGATAGCAGATCCATGTTATTTAGAAAAAAAAGTTTTTTGAGTGCTTCTGAGATAGCGAACATGAAGCACTTAAATAGCACTTAATTCTTTGATCACTTTAGGCATTTTATTCAAACTCTAACAGTGTTTTTAGATACTTGGTCTGCTAACTTTTTTTAGGTAGCAGATCATTGAATATACCCAGAACTGCTGCAGCAATTAAATCGTAATTGAGGTACTTAATTAGCACTTAATTTTTAATGTACAAACTTGTTGATCTGCGGCAAGTGGTCTGTTAACTTTAAGGACGTTTTAAATTCAATGACTGAAGAAGAGTTACTCGAAGAAGACCATGAAGAAAATTAAAGAAAATAAAAAAAATAAATTCTACTCTACCTCATAGGTGGTGTGGAAACGAGTAACAATTATAGAATGAATTTTTGCAAAGGAAGCGTAAAAAGTCGGTAAACAATATAAACTAAAAATTGTAAGACATGTACTTTGTAGAAAATTTTGAGCTCTACAATTTTGTTCTTATCATTTGTTGCGTAAAAACAACAGTTTTGGAATTATTTGCGTGCGGAAGCGATTGTTTTCTTTGCGCGTTTCACTTCTCTAAACTTTGAACTCTAATTGCAAGAATTTTATAAGAATCTGCTCCAGGTGTAATTTTTCTTCCAAAAAGGGATGTACCATCCACAATTAGAGTGAAAACTTTTTTTTCCCTTATTTCTAACCCTTTCGAAAAATTATTGTCAAAAACTTAAAATTATACAGTGGCCGGCAGAGAGTTTGCATCAAATGGGAAAAATTTTTGTAATTGAGGTATCCGAAAATTTCTTTTGGCAAATGAATTCAGGATATCGAATAACAAAAAATGCACTTTGACAAATGTCACGTGACCACTGTCATGGCGGCAAATTAAAAAAATATCCCTTAAATATGTAAAAAGTGAGGTTAGATGACAAGATATTGAAAAATGCCTAAGAAAAAAATTATTCAGATTAGATTATACGTCTATGTGCAAATTTTGGAAAGAAAATAACGACTTTTCAAAAATATTTTTCCGAAATTTTTTGTATGAGCTTATTATCCAGGCAATATTGTAAAAAATTGTTTAAATTGGGTTTAGAATGGAAGAATTGATTATTTTAGGACTATTTAAAAATAATTCTAAATTTGTAATTTCAACCTTTTGTTTTCTGTAGGCCATTGCAACAAAGTCCGTACTAAAAAAACAATGTTTTTTGTTCTTTACCGTCCATTGGTAGACTAATAATTAAAAATTACTGGATTGTGAAGTTTATTTGTTGGTTTTATGGTGTTTTATGCAAATCAAACGCAAAAAATTTTGTTTTCTCAATATTTTTGAAAAGTCGTTATTTTCTTTTGAAAATTTGCACATAGGCGTATAATCTAATTCTGAATAACTTTTCTCTTAGGTATTTTTCAATATCTTGTCATCTAACCTCACTTTTCAATATTTAAGGGATATTTTTAAATTTGCCGCCATGACAGTGGTCACATGATTTTGTCATTCGATATGCTGAATTCAGTGCCAACAGAAATTTTTGGATATCTCAATTACAAAAATTTTTCCCATTTGATGCAAACTCTTTGCCGGTCACTGTATAAATTATTTTTTTCAACGTCTAATTTGCCTGAACTGTCAACTTTGAAACCTAATTCTATAAGGATTAACTTTATGTCATATAAGACTTTTTATGCAAAATTTTATGGCGAATATTTTTAGTCTTATGATGTTTTGTCGTCGAGCAACTATTTAGAAGTTAAATGAGGAAAACTCCTAACGAGTCCGCGCCAGTGGTAGTTTTTCGTCCAAAAGGGGATGTTTCACCCACGATTAGGTGGGAACCTTTTTCCTCCTTCTAACTCTTTCGAGAATTCACTGTCCAAAAATCAAAACTTTATGAATTATTACTTACGGAATGTCAAAAGTGACTGGACTATCTCTATGTTGTCGATGTGATGAAATTCTCTTCTTAAACATGATGTAGAAGATATGGGAAAATTCCTTATTGTGACATTGCAGTAAAAAAAAAATTAACAACAACAAGATTCATCGTAACCGATGATGGCTGCAGCTTCAAGCATTGCATGTTATACAGAAATTATGTAAATCTTCGGTTCCTAGAACAGAAATCTTAAGATTTTTTTTGACATACCGACATGGAAATTTCCCTTAATGCTGACAGGCACACTATTGGTAGTGTCCCAAAGCAAATTGCGAAATATTTAGGTTTAAAAGACCCAGAGCTATATACCGATCACTGGAGCCACTAAGGTTGCGCATTGGCGTCGAGATATTTTAGTGCTAAAGCGTGCATGAGGGTGGAAGAGCGCCGAAATTGCGATGAGTTATGTCGATGATTCGGTCAATAAAAAAATTGAAATGTCCAAGAAATTATTTTGTTGTAAAACTGTTATAAGTTAACTGTCAGTTTTACAAGTTAGTGACTTGATAAAATAAACTTTCTTGATCAATAGTGTGTTTTTGGAAATTGACGTTTACAAATCAGTAACAAATAAAATACGTTTTACCTCAAAGTAAATGCATACTTTTGCCATGTTGTCTCCGATAATCTTTAAATCATCTCCTTCAGCATGGAAAATGATTTGTCCGTACGAATGCAACGTCAGAAATCCTTTCCACGTTGGTTTACTTTGGATTATGTAGTCTCTCACAGCAGCACTTTCGGGTTCTGAAAACGGTCTCGCCCCAGCATAAACATCGTGACAAGGACACGCGCTCGACCCTTGTCCTCCCCAGTTGTTTCTGCAAAACATTATTATCTAAACGTATTCTCCTCGTATTGAACTGACCCAAAATTGCGGTTTAAGTCGGTACCAGGACATGTACCATTTTGTCTTCTATTCTTTCTCCACAGTCTATCATGCGTGTGCGCAAATTCGTACCCGTCCGGATTTAGAACTGGTAAAAAATGCCAGTCGATGTTTCTTACAGCGATACTTTGATTTTGCCAGTTTTCCACCAACTGCTGGATTATATAGGTGACGGTGGCAGGTGATATCCACTCCCGAGCGTGTATGCCACCATCTATCCACACAGCTTTATTGTTTGGTTGGCCGCTTGAGACTGTCAAAACCCTTAGTAAGCGCCCTTCGATTGATTTGCCAATAGTTATTAAGTTGCATATAGAAGAATACTTTATTGCTAGACGATCCATGAACGATTCTATATCTTTGAGGCGATGGTATCTCTCCCAGGTTAAATTGTGACCTAAAACACTCTAGGTACATAGATTTTTATAAACGTTTCCAAATTTTACCTTCGTGGCTTTGAGCAACTTTCGGATTTTCCTCATCAATCAATTTTTTAAAGTCATGAATTGCCATTTTGTGAGTAATGTTGTTGGCTTTAAACTTTTTCATTATGCTTTCAATCCACTCAAATTCTACAAAAACGTCGTAGTACGACGCGTTGTTAGCGGGTCCCCAATTTTGTAAATCTGAAAGTTGGATTTAAATTGTTGGTTCGATTTCTTAAGTAGTACATACATCCAACGTTTTCTAACCCATCCACTAAATTCAACTTTTCTTGAGAGTCAATTATTACTTTCCATAGTTGAGCGCCCAAGTATGACACTTTTCCATCGCTTGCGTTTTCATTAGGTTTCCACTTGCAGTTTTTCTCGCGTCATCTGCAGCTTGAGATGACATCGATAATATTATAATTGCAAGTACTATTTCACAGAACATTGTTAACACGATCTCGTTTCGTAACTGATTTTATAAACGGGATAATTTGTTCTTTTTCGTTCATCATAATCGCTTCCTAAACAAATCTGCAACAATCTGGTTATTGCGTAGAAACTATTAATGTACCGGACATGGCATATTATTTTGCTATGCAAAGAGGAAATGTGATGTAAAGTGTAATTTGTTTTAATTTTGCGAACGACGCACCATTGATTAAATTGGGCACGGACTTCAACGTACGTCAGTAAGGCGCTAACTTTTTTTCTTGCACAGATTGAACCTCAAGACGAATTACTTGTTTGTTTATTTTGCGTCTATATGTCTAGGTAGGATTTTTTGTAGTTTATTCATGAATACGCGGAATGTGCCGTGATCAATTTAATTTATAGCTTGGTCATAAAATTCATCCACGGGGCGATCGGTGGAGATTTTACTACAACTCGTTCGTAGATAATTAGATGCAAACTTGCATTAAAAGACGAATGGTGATTTTTTTATTTATTGCGTCTCGCAATAATATTTTAAATGTACTCCAGTCTATTTATTATACAGGGTGGGGCACTACCAAAGAATTATTCTGTAGCAATAAAACGACAAATAATGTAAAAAATCTTAAGGCATACAAAATTATTTGAAACTACATTTAATTAATATTTTGGATTGTACATCAAAGTTGGATTAGTTTAAATGGATCACCCAGTATTTTTTTCTATTTTTGAATTGTACGATAAAAATAATGTATTGTTTGTTAACATGTTCTTATATCTACTTACTTCCGTTTTTGAGATAAACCGACTTTACCTGATTTGCGACCCTCCAAAAAAATACAATAACTTGAAAATAAATAAGAACAAGCAACTTTGTCTTACACCACCTTTCTAAGAGCTTTCAACATCTTTTTTGCAATATTTACTTTTATGTTATGATGTACAGGGTGTTTTTAATACTACCGCCTAACACTAATAACTTAAAACTTAAATAACTTGCTTAGCTTAAATGGAACACCATGTATTTGTGTAACTTGTAGGAAGCTGGAACTAATTACCTTTCAGTCGGTATTAGGGTTACCAATCCCTAACTCTGATAGTTTTTGAGATATTTTAAAATTTGCTAGTTTAACAATTTGCGTCTTACTGGAATCTAAGTTACCTGTGAGATACCCGTAAAATGAACATTATCTTGCTTCTATTTGTAATGTATAGGCTAATTCAGCTTTAAATATTAACCTTAAAAACTTTGTTTGGAACAAAATAATAGAAATGTACACGCCCACCAGTCACATTGAAACTACCTAGCTACTAAAATAAATAGTGTTGTGCCAGTGCAAAAAAATATTATACTTTATATTAAAAAAAATTATAGTTTGATGCTTATCATTAATTAAACAATTGTAACTGTTAAACATGTCATTAACATACATTATTTTTTAACGTACAATTCAAAAATCGAAAAAAAAACTACAGGTTGTTTCATTTAAAATAACTCAACTTTGGTATGGTACTTGTTTCTGGAGCACCCTGTACAATCCAAAATATTTTTATAATTTGGTGCCAAATATTATCGATATGTGTATACCTTAAGATTTCTAATATTATTTGTCGTTTTAATGCTAAAGAATAATTCGTTGGTAGTGCCCCACTCTGTATAGGGTGAACAAAAAAAAATAAAAAATCAAATTTTTTGAAATTTATTTTGTTTCTAAATGTGGTCGGGACTCTTGGCCCGATTTTTGAGACAAATTCAATGGTCTAAACAGCACTTTGATATCTCGACTCGTTTGGGAGATACAAAGTGTTTAGTGCTTTATGTCGTTTATTTTTAAAGCTTTTTGTTTATGAATATTTTTTATTTTAACCAAAACATTTTTTGTGCATTTTTTTATATGCAATTCAATGGCGTACTCGAATTTATTCTAGCCTAATTCGTTTTCGAGTTACAGACCAAACATTCATTTTTTTAAATGGTAACCATAGTTGATTAGAGATTTTTTTAGCTTTCTGAAAATATATGGTTTTTATATTTTATCTCGGCAAATAAGGAAATTATAAACGATTTTTTAAAAAACATCTCTTGATCAAAGTCACCTATGAACCTTTGTTTTCTGCGCGCATTCGTTGCTAGTTTTTTGACACTTCACGCAGTTGTTTCTTTGCCAAAAAGTTATTAATTTCAGTAATTAATTCTTGTTTTAAGCAAAGCTTCGAAACATTAAATCTAATCACATCTATGTATGTTTCGGCTATTTATTTATAAGAAACAACTGTGTGAAAGCTTTAAAGAAAGAAAGGTGTCCTATTTTCGATGTAATTGGGGGGTTTCAGGTATTTCGCGAATTCATAGAGAAAAACCGTGATGGGGACCCTTGGCCCGATTTTTGAGACAAATTCAATGGCCTAAACAGCACTTCGATATCTTGACTCGTTTGGGAGATACAGAGTGTTTTGCGTTTTATGCCGTTTTCTTTAAAGCTTCATAACTTTTTTGTTTGTAAATATTCTTTATTTTAACCAAAACATTTTTTGTGCATTTTTTATATGAAATTCAATGGCGTACTACTCGAATTTATTCTAGCTTAATTTGTTTTTGAGTTACAGACCAAACATGCATTTTTTTAAATGGAAACCATAGTTGGCTATGACTTTATTGATTAGAGTTTTTTTTTAGCTATCTGAAAATATATGGTTTCATATATTTATCTCGGCAAATAAGGAAATTATAAACGATTTTTGGAAAAATACCTCTTGATCAAAGTCACCTATGAACTTTTGTTTACTGCGCGCATTTGTTGCTAGTTTTTTGACACTTTACGTAGTTGTTTCTTATAAATAAATTTTTTACATCACTTATAAAATTTAATATGTGAGGAAAGATAAAAAAAGTAGGAATCAAAAAATGTCAAATATTATGTAGGGTGCTATTTAAAAAACCAAAGTTTTATCCGTCCTTTGTCGCTGTAGTATTACTTTTTTTTTTTTAAAAATGCCCATTTTAGTTTTTTTATGTTTGAATTTGTACATTTTCTAGCGTATTATCACCATAATTTTAATAGAAATAAATACAAAATCAAAATTCTACCACAACCACGACCAAGTCTCTTCTTATATCTACCAATTTAAATCAAAACATAGCTAATAACTTGAAAATTTGAACCAATTTTATAGGTACTTATAGTGCACGATTTACCAATGGCCCACTGCTAGTACGTATTCCTCTTAAAAGTGTTCTCTCTTTTCTGAACGATACTGTATACACATTAAATTAAATATTTAAAATATTTTTTTTTGGTGTTTCTCTTACCCCTTGATGGGGATATGCTCTACATGTTTCATTGTCTTTGGTTAGAAGACTTTTTCATTAAAGTACCTACATGTGTCATCATTATCATCTATCAATTTTATATTTCTCAGGTGATACCTGCATTGGATATGTCTTGCAAGTGGTCACGTAGGATTTTTTACTTACTGATTCTCAAGTTCGTTACCTCTTCGCCCTTTTTTTATTCGGATTCGGGAATTTCTTTGAGTGTTTGAGACTTGGTAATGTTTCTAGATGCTGTTGATTTACTTTTTCTTCAGTTAGTGATGACCTTCTGGAAGTCCCTCCCTTCGGCCAAAACCGTATGTGGGAGATGCTTCTATGAAAGGTTTGATCTGCTTCCTCGTTGTTTGTTTTTTATTAACTCTGGCATCCAGGCAAGCTCAACTTTATTCTTGTTCGGCAGCTGATTTAGGGATTGAAGTTTTTTGATTTCAGTCTAACACAACATTTTCCAATTTTGATCCAACCGTAAACTACCTTTTTGAGCCTCTAGTAACAAATTCAGTTCCATTCCTTCTTACTGGGGAAGTTTGACCCTTCTTGATTACCGGCGGTAGGGGATCCAACTAAGCAGCATCTCCATCACGTGGTGATTGTTCTTCTCATGGTACTTATGACTCCAGCATTGGCCTTTTTTTATCAACTTCTCTTTTATTATGCTTTGGTCTACTTTCTCTCCCGAACTAAACATGTATAGAGGATACCAAGTTCTTCATGCTTCTTTTGGGGTTCACCCTCTATGTTTCCGAACACCTTAAGGCATTACTGTAGCGTTTTTATGGTCTTATTAGGTGTTTTGTTTAACCACAGTTTGAATTTTGTGCTATAGTTATTGCGCACTAGCAAACCTCTGGTACAATTTTAATGAAACTTTCGTTTTTATAATACTCTCAATTTTTAGGGTTTATACATAAACCGGATACCCGAAGGGGTATTCATCTACTTTTTTTTAAGTTTACGAGGGTTTGACAGTGAAAGACTGCGACTTTCAGTTAAACAGTAATTTTTTTTACATAATCTACCTTGACTTTTGGTGGAGCGTTTCTCCAGCATCAGTATTTTCTTCCGGAAGTAAGAGTCGGAGATGTTATAAAAACCCTCTCAACTTCTTCATTGCGCTTCAAGTTTGAGAACAGATATAAGTCTAAGGGTGAGAAATCATGCGATTAGGGAGGATTTTCAGTTCTTTTCTTAATGACTGTATACACATTAAAACTAATATTCTTTTTTGCGTTCCTCTTAATCCTTGATGAGAATATCTAGTTGTTTTATTTTCTTTGGGCATAAGGCCAGGCACCTCAGGTTGATGTGTTTGCTCATTTTTAGTTTTAGTACCTACATATGTCATCATCCATCAATCTCCGTTTTTCAGATGATACTTGCATTGGATACGTTCTGTCACTGTGCTACACAGGATTCTTTTTCTTACTTATTCTCAAGTTCATTGCTTTCTTCCCCTTATTTTATTTGGGTTCACAAATTTCTGATCTGGTATTATTTCCAGATTTTGTTGATTTCCTTTGTACCTCAGTTAGTGATAACCATCTGGAAGTTTCTTCGGAAAAGCCGTATGTGGGAGATGGTCCTATGAAAGGTTTAGCTGAGCTGATTTATTATTTCAAATCTTGGCTCCGAGACAAGCACAACTTTATTCTTGACCGCAGCTAATTTAGGATGATGGAATTATCATGAGGTATACGTGTATTTTAAACCTTAGTTTTACTACTCCATATCCCACGTCATTTTCCATCAATAAACTAACGTTGTAATGATCTCCGAACACATTCAGTGCCTCTCTTCCATTTCTCCCTACGGGTGAAGCCGTTTTTGTATTTGTGTTAAAAAACCACTTTGTCTTCATCTACTGGCTGATGGTCTTTGAAATTTTTTTTTTTCTCGTGCAGTTTGAGTGTCAGCTCCATTGCCTCCTTCTTGATTACCATCGGTAGGGGATCCGAATCAACCAGGATTCCCATTACGGTAGTGGGTGTTGCTGTCCTGGCATACCAACCTTTGCACTTTTGTCAGCTTCGATTTCGCCGTGTTTTGGTGTACCTTCTCCTCCGCACTATGATGCATAGAGGTGACCAGGTTTGACGACTTGCTTGTCAATCTGGTTGCTTGCTTTGGTCTTAATTCCCCATGTTTTTTGATCATCTTACCGCATCACCATTGTGTTTATGGTGATGTTTTATTTAACCATAGGTTACATTTTGTGCACGAACAAAGTTTTACATGAGTCTGTTACATCAAAAAGTGTCCACAGAAATCTAGATCTTACAGAGACTCAATTCCAGGTGTATAGTCCTAAGTCGTCATTATTTTTCTTCTAATGTTCTTGTTCGTCTTGAACTTTTGTAATAGTTTTGTTGCTAAGGGTAGCTTCACCGCCGAGTCTGTCAATCTACCCAGCAAGTTAGGTTTTTTTAAATTTTTATAAAACAACTAGTCCGATTTTAATGAAGTTTGTATTTTTTTACAATACCTGTAGGCATAAACCAGATATTTCAAAGGGCACTTTAGGAAAGTAAACTTTCAAATTTTTTAGAATATTTTCAAAATTCAAATTACGTTTCCTATATCTTTCATTTGAATTACTGGTTCACCAAGAGTTGTTCTTGACTGAAAAAAGTCCGGAACAATTAGCACCAAGTTTAAAGATTCATGATTTTTTTTTTATTCAAGGATTATTCTAATACGCAGAATATTTTCTGAATACAAGGGTCTGGCAATGAAAGACTGCGGTTTTTGGTTAAACAATGATTTTATTTTACTAAAGTTCTCTTGACTTTTGACCTAGCATTTCACCAAAATCAATATTTCCTCTCGACGAGAGCCTGAAAGATCGTGAAAACATTCATCTACCGCCCTCTTATATTGTATGTGAAGAGCTTCAAATTTGAGAACAGATAGAAGTCTGGGGGTGGCAAATCAAAAGAACAAACCTTATTTCAAATGCCACAGTTTTTCCATCGCCGACTCACGAATTTTGCCAACCAGCTGATCAAGAAGATTTTTTTTTGATCGGTAACCTATTAACAGGATTCTTTTCACATTCTAAAACACGCTGTTCATAATGTTTCCGGCAGATCCAATCGACTGCGCTTTCTTTTGCGGTAATCCATCCTCTTCTACCTACTGCTTGGAACGCTGCTTCGTTTCTAGTGTGTTTTGTTGAACTAATAGCTGATCTTTACGGTTCCTATTGAATCGGTCTAAACCTAAAGGGTGCACCCATCTTGCACAGAGCTTTTGTATTTCTAATTTTTTGTTTTTTCATTTCCCTCGATTTCCTTGCATCTTCAGCTATCTCATTCACCTTTACACGCTTAACTCCAACACGATATGATGCATTTTTCCAAGGTTTCCGGTGTGGTTTTTGGCGTTCTTCACATGGGTTATTTTCTTGGGATGCGTCGGTACGTTTAAATTCAGATGCACACTTTTTAACGGTTGATATGAATTTTCTTAGGTGTTAATCTATCCGCACAATATTTAAGTATATCCATTTTAACGAAAAACAAAAGACGTCTACTCCAAAAATTCGTGTAAACAAATAATTATAGAGAAATAATGACAGACGCGCCTAGGCAGGAAACATACATTTTAGCTGATTGGAACACCATCTCTGTGTTAGGGCGAGAACTTCTCATCTCCACCTTGTAGAAGCAGGCTTGATGTAATCGTTTGCTTGGTTCAAGCTTTTTGAGTTTATACCCTGATGTCTTGTATCGTCATGGACGAAACACTGATCTAATCCTTGAAGACAATTTTGTTGATCATAAATCTTTGAACAATTAATATAACCTTATGTTTAAAAATAAACGACAACAATTATCCATAAATCAAAGAAATTGATTATAATGACACATAATGAATTGTCAAAATAAAATATTTACCTAATCGACGTCCATAGGAGTTTTTATTGTTAATTAGGTTTTGTAAACCAAAGTGGCAATTTTGTTTAATTTTGTATGTGATTATTGTTCTAGTGCACCAAATCTATACCTAAATTAATTTTTTTATGGACTACGAACTTATTTCAGAGATTATTGATCTTTTCGTCGTTTTTCTCGGTAAGCTTTTAGCAACTTAATTTATTTTGTGTAAAAATGCTTGTCATACGCTTTTAAAAACAGTTTAAGGATTTTCCGCCTTTTTAAATTTGTATTAAAATACTGATGTATCAAAGGACTTGTGCCCTTCTCCCATTTCAATTCGTTTATAGTATATAAAATGTGGATGATAATCGGATTGTGAAACTCTAAAATGTCTTTACAGAAATTGAAATATTTATTTAGGAAGATTAAGTTAAATACACGAAATAAATAGGAAAAAGAAAAAAAAATTATATTAAAGCGCATTGACTGCATTGGCAAGAACCTTTACAGCAGCTAAACCTTCATTTCCACTAGGATTAATGTAAGCTGCGGGTAATAGAAAGCCATAACTTCCCGAATCTCGTAATTCTATTGTATAAGTGTATTTCATTCCGACAACTCCTTTCGACCAATCGTCTGAACCCCCCGAAGCCGGATACAACATAGTTGCGGCCGTACCAACTCGATATTGTGCTCCCGTTGCTGCCCTTATAGCCTGGAAAAACAAAAATAAATTATGCGCGCGGTTAAATTACGCTTATTTACCGCTGCCATTTTATCTCCCACGTTTTTCAAATCTTGATGGTCATTTGTGTACTTTTCCGCGTATCCCCACGGAAACAAAATGTATTGTCCGTACGAATGGAAAGATAAATAACCTTTCCACAATGCCCTCGCTTCTGTAACAGTGATGTAACGCTCAATTGCTTTGGTTTCTGGTTCTGAAAATGCTCCAGATCCGGCGTAGATTTCGTGACAAGGATATCTACTCGATCCTTGTCCACCCCAATAGTACCTAAAAAGTATAGCGTAATTGAGATGCGATTCAATCGAAAACACAAACCCGAAGTTGCGATTCAGATCGGTGCCGACGCATGTGCCTTTTTTCGATCTATTTTTTCTCCAAAGTCTGTCGTAAGTATGTGCGTATTCGTAACCGTCGGGATTTGCTACTGGTAAAATATGCCAGTCGATATTACGCACCGCTTGTGGTTCTTTCTCCCAGTTTTCAACTAACTCGTTGATGATGTACGTGACGGTGGCCGGAGAAATCCATTCTCGGGCGTGTATACCACCATCGATCCATACAGCTTTGTTTCCTGGGTTTCCGTTAGAGATTTTCAACACTCGCAACGGACGTCCTTCCACAGAAGATCCGATAACTTTTAGGGAACACAATGATGGATATGAGGTTGCCAAGTAATCCAAAAAGGTATTGATATCGGCAAGGCGATGATACATCTGCCAAGTTAACCTGTGACCTAATCACAGAAAACATCGATTAAAACGCGAATACTTTTCTCGTGTTTTGGGTGCGTTAAAACGGCGGTGTGATATAGACCAAAAAGAAGCAGGGAAAAAAAGAAACTTCGCGTGCAATTTACATGCAGGTACATACTTATGTAAAAACGGACCCCAATTTGCAAATGGCCACAGCTCCAAACGTTTACCGACTGACGTTAAACCTCTCCGTGTCATCACATAATTTAACGGTAAACGACGAGCTGGAATTTCGCGTGACAAAATTTTTTAGCTATTGTTTTGTTTACTTCCTTAATCGATTAGGACACTCACCTCGTCTATCCTGCAATTCGTCAGTGTCCTCGTTAATTGGTGGATTTTCTTCGTCGATCCATTTTTGTACGTTATCGGATATCACTTCGTACTTGATACCGTTTTCGTGAAGTTTTTGAGAAACTTGTTCGACGCATTTTTGTTTGACAAAGATATCGTAAAAGGTTGCGTTCCTGGCCCAGTTCGATAGATCTGGAAGAAGCTTTAAGACGAATTTATGATGAGATGTGACACTTACGTTCATCTTTCTCCAGTTCGTTAATGATGTTCAATTTTTCTTCGGTATCGACGCAGACTCTCCATAACTGACTGCCTGAGTAGGATACTCTTCCTTGCGGAACCTCGTTCTCTCCTTCGGGAAACGCTTCACAAATAACAAACACTACGCTAATTAGTGCTACATGTAAATTCATGATGAGGATTAACGCACCGTAGCTGAACCGGCTTTATATAGAAGATGCTTGACCTGTTTGTACGAACGAACTTTGCCGATATAAAATTTTCCAAATAAAAGTAGGCGTTTTGTCATTGCTTTTAATTATCATTCAGGTATCGTTTGGGAAGTATTATCAGTTTTGTAACTGAAGGGTTGGGGGTCTTAGGACACCAAAGATGCACGCCTCTGCAAAATGCAAAAATTGTAACTATTTATCGACAATACCCGTTACGTCCCAGAATGAAGGTGAAGGGCACTGCCCGGTCAACTTCGTTTGCAAACTATTTTGCAATAATTCATTCGAAGGAAAATCAGATAAGCGCCCCCGTCCTGAAGCAATTTTTCGTTTCGTTGAGTCGTTTTGGTTTCATTTGCAGCATCACGAGCTCGTTTCTAAATTAAAAACAAGCAAACAAAGGCAAGTCGTTCAACCGTGCGAGGACCCAATTTTGTTGTTACAATTCAATTTACTAAACTGTCGCGTGTTTATTTGTACCTAAATGAATCATCCTTTTGTGTATCGATAATAATTAACCAGTTTTCGATACCAGATCGGCTAACGAGATCGTTGACACTGAATTTAAATCAGCCCAACGGCTTTTTTTCGTGTGAATTAATGCAACTGGTACGAGTGTAATTTTTTAATTAGACAAAAAAACGTTCATTAGACTAACCTAATTTTTATGCGTTGCAGGTTCAGTTAGAAGAACGAAAAACAAATATCGAAAAAAGTAAACCGCCCGAAAATGCGGAGCTACAGAAGGTTTTGGAAGAATTGAACGATTCTAAAGAAACGAACATGGCGTTGCAACTGCAACTAAGTACCCTGAATGATGCTAATCTTCAGCTGAAGTCTACGTACGATGAGCTGTTCGCAGTGAACGCAAATTTAGAAAAGCGAGTGATAGATGCCGAATCCGTCCTAACCAAATGCTCTCAGGAAATTCAATTGCTCAAAGAGCAAAGGGAGAAACTTGTAGAAGCCGAGGCTAATTTAAATAATCTTTTAGAAATCGAAAAAGTACAGGTAAAAAATTTGAAGGTGCAAAACGAGAAGGACGCGCGATGCATTTTGGATTTAAACAGGCAGGTTAAAGAAATGGAGCGCATCATAGCGCGTAAACATCCAGATTCGGTTTCCGCCTTAATAGTAGCTGCCAAGAACGATCAATCCGAGAATAATTTAACAGCTAGGAAGGTGCTAGAAGATCGAATACGAAATTTGGAGACCGAGGTCGTAATGCGCGATCAGCAGTCGTCGAAAGTTTTTTTGGAAGTGCAGGAAAAGTTTACTGAGATGAAGAATAAGTACGAAAGTCACATCGAAGATTTGGAGCTGCACGTGAACGACTTAAAAAATCAAATTAAAAAGAAAAAAGACACTTTCGACGTGTACACTCAAACGGTTTTTGATGAACGCAATCCGGTTAAAGATACGAAAGCCGTCGGTGTTCAAACCTTGCAAAACAAAATGCAGATGCCGAAAATTGTTTTCAATAAGAAAGTAGAGAAGGTTGAGTGTAAAGACGACGCACATCTGATAGCAACAATTCGTGGCTTACAAACTGATTTGGTTAATAAAGAAAAAGTAATCGTCAAGATGCAGAAGGAGCTAGACGAGGCGAGAAAAACTAACAGGCGTTTGCAGAAAGAACGCGAGGGCAGCCTTAGAAATATAGCTGAGAAGCGCGAATTTCGAAGTTATCCCGAAAAATTGACGCTGCAGTTGAAAGGTTCCGGCGACGACTTTAATTTAGAAGAGGAACTGAAAGCTCTGAAAACCGAACGAGATAAAATGAAAGTTCAATTGTGCAGGATGGAAGAAGATTATCAAAGTTTGAAGTCTAAGCGTCTTTTCGACGTAAGTCTGATGGACGTATTACGCGTTAACTAACTTTCATTTCGGTTTCGATAAGCTAGAAGTGAAAGTTGGTTGTTATAAATCGTACGATAAACAATTAAGACTTTGTTATTTTTAGTTAAGTGCTTTGCAACAAGCACACGAAAGCGAGGTAACGACGTATATGACAAACATTGGGCCGCTCCGGGATCAACTGCAAAGCCAACAAAAGACGATCGAGTGCCTGCAGGAGCAGTTGAAGGTTTCTAAGGAACAGGTGGACGTTTTGCGACTCGATCGAGACGATTTAATGAAACGCGTTCATTTGTTTGGTGTTGGTGGTGATGTACAAATGGCAAACGGAAACACGTCCAGCAAAAAGGTCGTATGATTATACATGTATGTTTTCTTCTAATCAGCTTTTATATCCGTTTTAATCCGGGAGATGAACGTCACAAATCGAATCTCATTAGAAACTTTAATGCACTTTTGTACGAGTTTGATTTAAAAATTTGTAAAGTACTGTTTCACTTTCAAGCTAGAGCTAGAGGAATTTTCGGAGAGCTCTATTTTTATGTGTTTGCTTTTTTGTTTGGGCTAATCCCAGAAAACGACGAATTTATTATGACGGGGCTTTTATTAGAATGTTACTTCAGAGAGTTTACAGGGTGATTTTTTGTAAGCGGTCATTATTAAATTTTCCATTTGTGAATGTAGAAAAAATTGGAAAAAAATTAATGCCGACGTTATCACCATTCCGAATCTAAGTAAAATATTTTCAATATGGCGGCACTTCCGGAAATCTATGTCAACTTTGTTAATTTAAATGGCAACTCCACATTTTCAATTTTTTTTCACATCCGCGACGCGATTTTGAAGATATAAAATGTCACATGTCGACACTTCTCTGTCATAGTTTTTGACTTATGTCAATGTTGCAAATGCAAGGGTGTATTCAATAATTAATTACTCCTCAACCATTCAAGATAAATTTTTTAAGCTGGCGCGCATGTATCTACAACGCTTCTACCGATTTTTTAAAAATCGGAATGAGAAAATGTAAAAACTCAATTTTTTCAAATGACACCTGTCAATTTTCTTAAGGAAAATCGATGTAGAATTGAATTTCAGTACAACTTTAGTAAGCATGTTCTATACTTACGACGAATATTTTTCGAATTATTAAGGTTTTTATTATTCAAGATTTTATTTCTTTTTAAATTTGTAGGAGACTATGAAGAAACTAAAGAAAAAAACCTCAGTTGTCATAGTTTATTAGTCAATACGCCATTTTTGAAATTTGTGATTAAAATTAATTTTAATTCACCCAAATGGTTCCTTACACGAGTACAGTTATTTTTGATTTATTTGTTATACACGGCAATTGCCAAATGATCACCGACGACACCGAGAGATCAAGTCGCGAGTTCAATACCAAATATCCACGTCTACCACGAATGAACAAACAAAAGTTGCAAGTCTGAAGTAAAAGTTCTTTGCTTCGGGAAATATGAACCCTCCAAAACGAAGAATTAAATTCATTACTGAGACAGAAGGTAACCAAATCAACGTTTTGGGCTATTTCGGTGCGTTTCTAAGAGCATCCATAAGAGCAACGTCTTCGGATTTGGGGCTGACTTACTGAAAACTTTGGACAAAATTCAAGAGTACGTTAATTTTTGCCGAAGAATTATTTGGACAGATGAAGAAAAATTTTCTCAGGAAGGATTTTTAACAGGAGAAATCGGCATTTCTGGGCTGCTGAAAATCCACACCAAATTTCCAGTTGAGAACCAAAGGCAATTTTCTGTTAATGTGTTTTGTCTGCTCATGGATAATCGGTTGGTCTGGAATGTATGGATTTGAAGGACGTATGCTATTCTCAATGATATTGTGGAGGACTTTCTAAATAATCTTCCCATCCAAGAAGCAATAAGTTCCTGGTATCAAATGGATGGGGCGCCAGCACATTCAACACGTATTATAGATTCGAAATTGGAAAATTTATTTCATGGCAGATGGTGGGGTAATAAGGGTCCTTGGCTTTGGCCTCCAAGATCGCCAGATCTCACACCTCTTGATTTTTATGTATGGGGGCGAGTGAAAGATCTAGTTTATAAAACCTCACCCGCAAACCTGGAAGACCTGCGACAGTTATGAATGGGTTGGATAGAAGTGAAGTAAGAAATGCTACCAGCAGAGCCGTATACGATCGAATTTTTGGAATGTTTAAACCAAAATGGTGCACATTTCGAACGTATTTTATGATTGGGTAGACGATTCTGTAGATGTTACATACTCTCCAACAAATTTTTTAAAAACTTATAATTTTGAATAATAAAAACCTTAATAGTTCGAAAAATACTCATCGTAAGTGTAAAACATGCTTACAAATGTTGTACTGAAATTGAATTCTACATGATTTTCGCTAAGAAAATTGACAGGTGCCATTTGAAAAAATTTAGTTTTTTACATTTTCTCATTCTGATTTTTAAAAAATCATAGTAGGCGGTAGGAGCGTTGTAGAAACATGCGCGCTAGCTTAAAAAATTTCGTGAACTTTGGAGAAACACCAAAAAAAAATTATGTATTCATCTTAAATAGTTGAGGAGTAATTAATTATTTGCATTTGCAAAACATTGAGGAAAAATTAACATCAAGTCAAAAACTATGACAGATAAGTGTTTTATCTTCAAAATTGCGTTGCGGATGTGAAAAAAAATTGAAAATGCGGGATTGCTATTTAAATTAACAAAGTTGACATCGATTTCCAGAATTTTCGAAAGTGCCGCCATATTGAAAATATTTTACTTATTTTCGGAATGGTGGATAACGTCGGCATTAATTTTTTCCGATTTTTTCTACAATCACAAATGGAAAATTTTCTAATGACCGCTATAAAAAAATCACCCTGTATATATTAACACTGTTTGGGCGAGAATTTGGTAAGTGTCATGTTCTTTATGACAGTCAAGTCATTTTTAGTCAATATTAGTCAGTGTTATCTTTTATTTCTTTTTAAATAAATCTATTAATTGCGCAATTTTTTAAATAATTTTTGATGCAATTTTGCAGAATTTTTCAATTTGCGCGTGTTTGTAAATTTTATTTCTTTTGATTCATTTTAATGGATAATTTTTTTAAAGGCATACTAATGTAAATTTCATTTTCTTACTTTATTTTTTGTAAAATTAATTAATTTTGCGTTGTTGGTAAATACGTAACTTTTAAAAAGAATTTGACAATATCTTTATTAATATTGTGACATAGAAAGAAGAAAACTCAGTAATAGTGAATATTTTGTAAATTTTTTTGGGAATATATTTGTTTTTCCACTACTACTGTGAAGTGGACAATTATTGTCCCTCCAGAACCGAATAGAAGTTCAATTTCTATTAGTGGTTAATAATTATTTCTATTGTTGACCTAGGTTAATAATAGACAATTTCAAATATTTTGAGAATCTAAGAATAGTTGTTTAACAAAAACGAGTGAAACATATTTTTGTATATCCAGGAGATTCTGTAACGTATTTGCTGTATAAAATACCTAACACGATAAAATTATTTGAATAAAGAAATCCATTAGTTTAAAATTCACCACCCCCCCCCAAAAACCCCAAATACATAACCTGAATTTATTTATTTATTAAATATGATGGTAGAACACTTCCCAAAACAAAATAAAACTAAAATTTCCAGTTCATTTCAAATAATTTAAAAAAAAATAAATAAACATAACAAATAATGAATATTTTGTAAATTTTTTTGGGAATATATTTGTTTATATTAAGATAAAAAACGATCAGTTTTTCAGCCATATTGCCCTAGCGGTTGTTTTGTTAACCTCATTCAAAAACACTTACGATTAAGTAGCCCTAAAACAATGAATTAAGCATTTGTAAGTACAGTTGTCATTTAAGCGATTTAAATTGCATTTCAAAGAGCTTCTTTAATTCAATCACAATGCCTCCAGTGCGAAGACGCCATAATTTTCGGCAATTAAGCGAGTTTGATAGGGGTAGAATTGTGGGATTGCGTGAGGCTGGTTTGTCTATGAGAGATATAGCCGCTAGAACGCAACGGAGTTTAAACACTGTGGCAGTCTGTGTTCGGGCATGGAACCAAGAGGGCCGTACACGAAGAGCGAGAGGTACAGGACGTCGTCGAAGAACCACAGAACGCGAAGATCGCCGTCTTAGACTATTGGCTTTACGGGACCGCTTCTCTTCTACACGGGCGATTGCGGACCAGTGGTTTGAAGAACATGGAAGACCGATTGGGATGCGAACCGTTTATAGACGGATAAGAACCTTTGGGCTCTTTTCATACCGTCCCCTTTTGTGCTACCACTGACTCCAGAGCATCGACGTTATCGTCTAGCGTGGTGTAGAGAACGGGCAAATTGGGACCAAGAATGGAATTCAATTGTCTTTAGTGATGAATCCAGATTCTGTTTGGGTATGCATGACGGTCGTGCAAGGGTGAGAAGACAAGATCCCCAATTTTCTGTGAATAGGCATGTGCACCACACAGTTGGAGTTATGGTATGGGGAGCTATTGCTATTGGAAGTAGGTCACCTTTGGTCTTCATTAGAGGTAACATGACCGCTGCGCGCTACATCCAGGAGGTCGTAGACCCCATATTGTACCTTATGTTCAGACCATCCCCAACAGCACATTCCAACAAGACAACGCACGACCTCATGTTGCTAGGGTTTCTTTGGCTCATTTTGAGGCCAATCAAATTGCTTTGTTGCCTTGGCCACTAAGATCTCCCGATCTTTCGCCCATCGAGCACGTCTGGGATATTATGGGAAGAAGATTACTCAATTTACCTCACCCTGCACAAACTCTAGCGGCTTTGCAGCATCAGTTACAGATAGCATGGGATGAGATACCTCAAGAAGAAATCGATCACCTCATTAGAAGTATGCCCAGACGTGTTAATGAGTGCACAAGACATCGTGGTGGAGCAACACATTATTAAGTTTTTGAAGAAGTTAACAGTTTAATTTTTATCAAATTGTGATCGTTTACTAATCTAATTCGTATACACTAGTATACCAAAATTGTTCAAATAAATTTATTATTACTGGGTGTTCTTCTTTCTATGTCACTTAGTATATTTATATTAAAAATTATTTTACGAGAAATTGAAATATCTTTATTGTCATTAATGTCAAACGCGTTTTTTTGGAGAATATCTTTAATTATTAGATGTATGTTGTGTTTATCATTTTCAACTAGTTTTTGGCGAACTAATCATTTCCGCGATGTAATAAATCATATTTGTGTCAAACGTGATGTTTAACAATTTCTGTAATCGTATTATTTATACAAACAAAAAAAATTGATATTGAATTTTTATTTCTCTTTAAATACATTAATCACACAATTTCCTAAAAGAAACTGTTTCGAAATATATTTTTTAATTAATATTAATAATCTTTAAATGTCATTTTGAGACAAATTTTTTAATCATATTATTTAAGCAAAAATATGTTATTTAATTATATTAAATTTTGTTGTATATCTATTATTTATTTATAAATATATCAATAGCAACTATTTTTTAAAGAGATTTGTAATGTAAAACTCATTTTTCTTTTTCACATTTTTTGATTAAAATTAATTTATTTCTCGATGTTGGTAGGCACGTAACTTTAACACAATCTTTTTGGGTATATCTTTATTAGTACTATTTTATATTAAAAATCAATTTAGAACGTGTTTGAAATATCAAATTTTTAGTTGTCATTAATGTCAAATGTTTTTTTTGAGAATATCTTTAATTCTAAGTTGTCTTGAATTTTTCTTTAAATATATTAATCGCCTAATCTTTTATAAGACTCTTTCGTACAACTAATTTTAAATCAGTTTTTTCCGAGATTTTCAACATTTGTTTTTGAACAGATAACCTTTAAATGCGATTTTTGAGAATACGTATCTTTAACCATATTTTTTTAGTCAAGAAGAAATTTTATGTTTAATTTTGCTATTCATCTCTTATTTACGTATAAATTTATCAACAGTAAAAATTTTTTTAAAGAGATTTTAATGTAAATCTCATTTTTTTCACCCTTTTTGATTAAATTAATTTATTTCTTGATGTAGGTAGGTACATAACTTTAACACCAGTTTTCTGGGAATATATTTATCAGTATTATTTATATTAAAAACAATTTTAGAACGTGGTTGAAATATCAAATTTTTAATTGTCATTAATATCAAACGAAATTTTTTTTGAGAATATCTTTAATTATTAGTTTTCTTGTATTTATCTTTAATTATATTGATCGCTCAATTTTTAAAAGAAACTCTTTCGTAAATCTAATTTTCAATCAGATTTTTATAAGATGTTTATGGACTGGTAACCTTGAAAAACGATTTTTGAAAATACGTATCTTTAATAATGTTACTTGGTTAAGAAAAAATGTTATGTTATATTTTGCTAATTATCTCTAATTTACTTATAAATTTATCAATAGCAATATTTTCTCAAAGCTATTTTAATATAAATGTCATTTTCTTTTTTTCACACTTTTGATTAAATTCATTAACTTTTCGATGTTGGTAGGCATGTAACTTCAACACAAGTTTTTTGGAAATATCTTTATTAGTGTAATACATACGACGGCCATTGTAGTCATACATGCAACATCGATGTGATCGACCTTGAAAGAGAAAATCATTGTCACTGCCTTCCTATTCATCGCATAAAATGCAACCTGTAGACACAACAATCATGGTCCTTTAAAAGTTTACTATAGCAATGATATTCGAATGTGGATTCGTGTTCTTATTCCATTTGATGTCACAGAATTATTTGGACTGGTGAGGTGGATGCTAATGGTTTTCGAACTACCGGTAAGGTTTTCTCAGATGCCGACATTTTAGCAGCAGAGCAAGAAGCAGCAAAAGAGGAACTGGTGCAGTTGGCCTCTGCAAGGTCCGTCAAACATTTCCACAGCCGTCCATGGCCAACCAATCAAGTTCAGTGCCATCTTCGCAATCGTTCCGACTTTAGAAACTTTATCTCCCGGGACCTCTAAAGCTCAGTTAGATCGAATGGGGTTTGTTTCACCATCTGACATCTCTTCAATACCAAAACATTCTAATAGAGGGCGAAAATTCACTGGATCTAAATTTATTACCTCTTCTCTTTATAAAGAGGGGCTCGATGAGTGTAATCATTAAAAAGAAAAAATGCGAAGAAGGCGAAAGAAATCTGAATCACGAAAAATCCAACCATGCTAGAAGAAAAACCACATAGGCTAAAATGAACAAAAGCTGAAACCTAAGCACAAGCGCCCTGTAGAATATATCTAGTCCGATTAATCTGACATTCATATTGAAGAATTACATTTACACGATTTTAATAACGATTTAGACATTATACCAGGATAAGTCGCCCTTCATAATTACAATGCAGGATGCATGTTTTGTGGAACAAAATTTTTAGTTGATTGAAAAGGAGAGTTATGGGTTTAATGGGCCTGCCACAATGATGTTAGTGTTAATGACAATGTTTCATGTCAATGATAGCGTTAACGTTTCAACATTCACAATGATGTTAAGACGCATTTCAGTTTAAATTGCGCGGGTATAAAATAGGTGGATCTTCTTCTCCTTATCGCATAACCTTTACAGAATATGGTTATCTTCAGAACATTCTTGTTTTTCAACATTCATTGTGGATGAATGCTTAATTTGATCCATGTGAGAACATAACGAGCGCACAGGCGGACTCTGATGAATATGTTTGTGACTTGTGCAAATAGTATCCAAAGTTCGTTAACCATAGCAATAGGATGACGTCACGCAGCAGTTTATTACAGGGTTTTCATATTTGCATATAACTAAGCTTTTGAAGTTTTGCCAACATAACATAAGCAAAGTAACTTTAATTTACATTATGGTAACAGAAAATTTTGAATGTTGAATGTTATATTAGTTGTATTCTTTCAATGTGTTCATATCAGTTCACTTTGGTTCACTTAGACTTTTAGTTCAGATAAGTTCACTAATTTGGTTTGAAAGAACTAACAAATCAGCTGATCACTAGCATAAAGTGAACCGAAACAAATCCACCGAAAAATTAAGTTCAGTTGGTTCTCATTCGGATCATTTAATAACAGAGTGGGGGGAAAATAAATTCGTTTGAAAAAACGTGCAAGTTCAATTAAAATGGATCGGATCAGTTGATCAGCTTGAAAGAATACATCTAATGGCTTGTAATAAATTACTAAGTTTGACGTCATCCTACTCTTAATGTAAACAGACTGTATGTAATAACTGTAATCTTTAATATTGTATTCGTTGCACTTTTTTTAAATAAAAATTGTTCTAATGCTTTTTGGTGAAATTAGTAACTACCGAAATGTTTGTAGTTCGTGACTTTAATCACATAAACTTTTTACCTTTTTCTTTTATAATTTTTTTCGAAATAGTTTTATATGGTGAATTGTGTGTTTTTGAGGAAGGGTTGGTGTTCTCTTTGAACCAATTGGCAGAAATTATTTATTTAGAGCCAAAATATCAATATAAAAACCCACACAATTCCTTTTCCCTTTTTTTTACCCAAAAAAAAACAAAAAATATATAAAAAAAAAATACAAAAAAAAACTTTTTTTTTCTGAAAGTCAATTATTTTCGAGTTATTCGCAAGTGAAAGAATCGATTTTTCAACCAAAAAAACCATGTTTTCAGACAGTTTTTCGTGAATAAATTAAAACATAGTTGAATCGAAAATTTAGCTTATAAAAAATCAAAAAAATGGTAGGTTTATGGTTTTTGTAGAATCAATACAAAGTTATAGTTTGTTAAAATTTTGTTTTTATTTGTCAAAACAAAAATTGAAAGTTTTATCGCGAAATAATTGAAAAACTATACATTTTTGGGGAAAATTTGTACAGGGTGGCCAACTAATAATGGACGCCGGCCATATCTCGGTAACCATTGGTTCTATAACTTGCTGAAAAATAATTTTATTGGTAAATAAGCCAAAAGTAACTGCTGGAAATTATTTTCGAGTTTAAAAAATGGCCGCTAGGTGGCGCAATTCTTACAGCCAATCAGAAAACGAGATATTTCAAATAATGCCATTCTGGTTATTAGAAAATTTGCAATTTTTTTGGTTCGATGTATTTTGCTCTCTTATTTTTTTTGCATATGTCAATAACTTCCGTTTGACTCAACGAAATTAAACGCATAAGGTCTCGTTGGAAAGATTGGTTTTTACTAAACCGTTTCCAAAAAAAAACATTGTCTAAATCACTCTTTTTGCATCCGTCAGGGAGAGCTATATGACGTTACAACAATTATTGCGCATATTATCTTTCCAACGAACTTTACGCGTTTAATTTTGTTGAGTCAAATGGGAGTTATTGGCATTTGAAAAAAATAATGACTTTCCCACACCAATTTTTTTTCAGGAAAAATATCAAAATACCTCAAACAAAAGAAATTACAAAATTTTATAAATTAGAATAGCATTGTTTGAAATGCCTATTAATGTGCATATTTCATAGAAAAATCCGGTTTTCTGATTGGCTATGAGATTTGCGCCACCAAGCGGCCATTTTTTTAACTCAAAAGTAATTTCCAGCAGTTTCTCTTCGCCTATTTTTTTCTGCAAGTTGTAGGAACAATGGTTTACCAAGATATGGCCGGCGTCCATTCTTAGTTGACCACCCTGTACAAACTTTTTTAAAGTGCTTGAAAAATTCTTTTTTCTTCAAGCGACCTTAAAACGGCATATTATTGAACTACTGAGAGACGCTAAAAAGGCGTTTTACTGCCTAAACATTAAAAGTAACAGTTCTTAACTCTTAGTAAAATACTATTTGGCCTCAATTAACATTGAAACGTCATGATTACGCACAGCGTGAGTAAAAATTGCCCAAATCGTCCGCCCTTAAGGTATATTTGTCAAATAAAAATCTTTTTATAGAATAAAAATATGTTTACTAAATCAACAATTACACAACTTTTTACTGTTAAATGGTAAAAAATAATGTGATTTGGAATATTTTTAGTTTCATGTAAGTCAATTATCGACATCGGTATTGTGTATTTTTTTGAATTACAGTTCACTTTATGACCGATTATTATTTTTTTTTTTTTTTGGGTTTGTTTTTTTTTTTTTTTTTTTTTTATAAATAAATTTAGACTTCAAATTTATTTCGCGCTGGATAAAATTTAATTTTCCGTTAACGCGAATGTACATAACTATTAGATTTGGTTTTTATGAGTAAAAAAGTGAATCTAGCATCAAAAAAAGGGAGAGAGAAAGTGAGAGCGAAGATTTAATTTGTGACATTAGTTATGGTTAAAAAAAATTGAATTCTTCTGTAGGGTTTTTACAATCAAAACGTACAAAAATTCACTTCATGAATCACTTTATTTATGTATCTTAAATAGGCTCCGAAAGTTTGACTGTTTAATTTGAAAGCATGTAGTTTTTGCATAATAAACAAGTTTTCGAGCTTGTAAAGAGAATTAGTGTATTTTTGTAAAAAAAAAAAAAAAAAAAAAAAAAAAAAAAAAAAAAAAAAAAAAAAAAAAAAAAAAAAAAAAAAAAAAAAAAAAAAAAAAAAAAAAAAAAAAAAAAAAAAAAAAAAAAAATATACTTAATTTAGTTGAATCCCTTTCTCCGCCAGGGGGCTAGTTTTGACACCATGACCCAAATTTAAAAAAATCAAATAGAATGATATGACTTTTTCTTTATGATAAAGATAGCCAGATAACATCCAAATAGGCCAGTGAAAACCATTTTTTCAAAATCTTGTTCCTAACTTCAAATATTGGGAAAATGAGAATAATGGATGTTTGAGATCGGGACCGCGCGGTAAATTTTCTAAAACTATTAAAAATTTAGCACAAAATGAATAAGATGTTAAAGAGCCAATTGTGAGTCTAAATAAAATTCATTTAGGTATTATTTAAAAAAATATATATCATCAGAACATTTCATGTTGCTCCAAAGGGACTAAACGCATTTTGAACTTATTGTCACTTTAATATTACTCTCGTAATTCTAACCTTTAATTTAAAAAGTAAGCCTAAAAACCTAAATAGGTATACTATATCCGAATTCGAATATGTTAGACCATCTATTTTGGAACCATTAAAATCGGTCAAACCGTTAAGAAGTTAAAGCAGGTTATTGCAAAAAACAATTGAACACCCCCGCCATTTTTGTTTTTGAAATAACTGAACTTTGTTTTTACGAAAATGATAAATTGGTTCTCGTTACAAATGTGAAAAATTTTGTTGTTTATTATGCGAAATTTATAGAAATTGCAGTTATTTAAAAACTTGAAGATGGCAGTTTCCTGCCATTCTGGTGGTCGATTTTAAAACTTAAAATATTTTCACCAATGTCATACGACGAACGGTTCCCGAGATATGGCCGAGGAACAGTCTTATTGGGTCACCCGGTACATAAATAAAAGAAATGAGTATTTTATTTTCCCTGCCTTTGATTTGTGATTGAAATTATTTATTTTTCCAATAATTAAAAGAATAAGGCTTGATAAATTAATATTTTTAAATATTTAATGACTACAACATAAAAAAATTATTAATTTTTTTGCAAGATGTAGTTATTATAAGGTTCGTTTACAAATCATAGGGGTGATTTTTGGGAGTTGAAAATTATCTGTCAATTCATTAATAGTTGAACAATGTCAACTGATGTTTCTTCTTTGGATTACAAGCCCGAATCTGCAATTATAAAATTAATATTTTCAAATAGGTTTAGTTTTAACCCTAAAAAATAAAAACCAACCCCCGGCACAGTATCAACTTTGTAAGTAGAGAAATAATAGAACTTAATTCTGCATTTCTGTGTACAAATCGTAACGATCGTAAGATCCATAGCGTAAAACATTACAATTTTTCTGTGTTAGCTAGTAAGTCATACAGTACAGATTCTCGTAAGTATTTACGGTTTCTCATAAATCCTTACACATAAACCTTAAATAATTTGACAGAGCTACAGAATTGCAAATAATACCGATCTGCTTTTAAAAATGTTCCGCTTTGATCAGCATTGTAAGATACGATCTTACCGATTACAGAATTGCAGTATAAATCAAATTTTAGGAAATTGGTGCTGCTTGGACAAATTACCCGGTATGAGTGGACTATTAATATTGTTACAAATATTTATACTCCTGTCATTTAAAAATCTTTAAATGAGTTGTCTGTTTTGTGAAGTTACCTCCCGAACTCATATTAATAATTGCTTGGTGAGGGTGACCTACACCGATCTCATCATTTGTAATTGGAATTCACTGACTGTTTTCTTGCAGATTCATGCGGACGAAGAAGAAAACGAATACCACGACTGTCGTTTGAATGCAATAGTGCACAGTCTTGTGCAGAGACAAACGACAAGTCGCGGATGCCAACAGTGCGTTGCGAGACAACAGCAGCTTATTATCTACAAAACCGAACTAGATCAGTTATTAGCGACTGTGCGAACTTTAGCATGAATCACGGTTTTTTTTAATTGTTGCGTTTTAGCATTTTTCAAATTCTATTTTACCATTTTTTTTCCTTATTAATGTACCTGCATAGTATTATCAAGTACAATCTTCCAGTGTAAAAATATTCTTCTACAATTGACAATATAAAATTTTCAAAAGCTTTTAGCATTTAAATTATTTTTAGAAGATTTCGTTTGAAGGGTGCTAAATATGCAACTTAGTAAAAGTATTGGTGGATTTGGAGTCATCTGAAAGGAATGGAGGTAAAATACTTTTTTTAATGCTTTATTCACAACATGGATCGTAAACTTTGAGATTACAGCGATATAACTTTAACATAAATACTAGATCACTACTTGGTACAACATTTTTATCGTATAATATAACAGTATTTACTACGGTGTGGTTGTGATCATCTATGGTATTGCTATAAAAATAATCTTTTTAACGTCAAAAAATTAGTATTTTGAATTACAGCCTTTTAATAAATCTTTTCTTTGATACCGTGTAGAAAATGGGAGATTCTGTAAAAGAATAAAAGTTATATTACGTGTTAGAAGGTTGAGAAAGCGAATTACCCAAATTTCTTGGTTTCTGATGATGTGATGATTTGCGCGAGAAGCAATACACCGATAGTTGTGGTTAATAGATGCGACCATTGTGAAAAGTCGTTATTTTTCTGGTAGTGTTCAATAACGCGCGAGTCTCGTCTTTCAGTCACTCGTCGGTTGTTGTTTACGTCGACGTTGCGCCGATCTACTTCGGGAACTTCTCGGCTCAATATTCTGACGTTGCGTTCGTTTGTGCGTTGTGGTTGTCTAATGTCGCGCCTGGACGTATGTGACTCTGAAGCTCTTGTACTTTCAAAGGTTTCGAAGCTCTGGATGTATCTCTCGAATTTAAGTTGCGCGAGACGCGTTCCCTTCGAGTAACATCGGCGTCTCGATAGATGCGATTTTCTACTCTATAATCGCGACTATCAATTAGGCGGCTTTGTGCACGTGTATCGCGATCGTCGGTCCTTGTCACACGCAAGTTAAGATGGCGACGAGCGTTTCGATCTTCACCTTGATTCGTTACACGAACTCGGGTAGCTTGGTCGTTTTTCATCATCAATCGGGAAACTCTAGCATCACGAGAGTTGCGGGTTGAAAGATCTCGTGTTTCGCGATCTTCCATTCTAGAGTTGCGACTTTCGTCTTCTCTAGTTGCACGAATACGGGTATCGCGATTCAGTAGTCGGAAGTTTCGGTGATCTCTCGTAAGACGAGAATCTCTATTTTCTACTCGAGCCTCGCGACTTAGCACTTGAGAATCACGACTCTCATCAGCTCTAGTTACGCGAACACGGGTGTCGGGATTTAGTAGTCGGGAGCTTTGATGGTCTCTTGTCAAACGGGAATCTCTATCCTGTCGTCCGACTCGTTCCCTAAGATAGACTCCGGCGTCACGATCTTGTTGCCTGTCGCTTCGTTCGATTCTGGATTTGCGATTTTCGTCTTTTCTCGATTCCCGCTCTACACGTTCACTACGAACGTTACGCCTCGCAACCCGAACATCTCGATTTTCTTGTTCCCTGGTTAAACGTACGTTGCGTTCATCGCCGACCCTTCTATTAGCGAAGTCTCCACGTGCCACGCAAACTCTCGATTGGTGTGTGCGTTCGACCAATCTGGGAAAGTCAAAATTCCTCGACTCTAGATATTCAGATATTCTAGAGTCGCTATCGACGATTCTACGGTTGTTAACAAGACGTTCGGCACCGACTCGATCGCGTACATTAACAACGCGATTCTCGCGTTTCAACGGATATTGTTCGAATTCGCGTATGCTCGTCCTGCTTCTCCCGACGCAGTTTCTACCATCGCAGGTGGAGACGAAACCGTCCATGCTTTTAGGAAAATAAAAAATATTAGTAAAAACGTACTGGCGAACATCTTGAGTTTGACCGGATTCATACTGGATGCGTGTTGAGTAAACTTAAAAACTGCAGTTCAATAGATGACTTGTATAGTTGTCTTTGGTGTACTTGAAGAGACGCGAAAACTTTCTGATGCCTTCCATTGAAAGCGGTCGAGTTTATATACTTACTAGAACCTCATTTCATGGATGGTTAATTTTCGTTCATTCAAATTCACTTAACCGATCCAATCTCGATTTAATACAATTTTAATCCCATTTGTTGGAAGTTATTGGAAACCACTGACATACAAGTTTCTACACTGTTAACGATAAAGTATATAAATTTCATAAAAAATAAATATGGTTTATTGTCTTTGGTTGCGGAGGGATTTGCGTTGTTCTTCTAGACTGTATTAAAATTGTGTTTAAGTTTTAGTTTCTATTTTGGGATGGCGCCATTATTGCCCCGTTGAAATTTTAGTAGCGTCGTCTTTTTACAGTGTGAATCTGTGTCGTGCAGATAACATGTTGAAGGTTTATTAAATTATGAGGGGACGCATGTGGCATTTATATTCCTTATCGCCATTGTCAAGTTTGTGCCGATATTTCACATTATCCGTTTGAGCATTTTGCAATTTTGTATTGTGACGTCAATACGTTTCAAATTTATTTTAAGGGCCGGGGGTGTTGTTGATAAATGGGCGTGACCTTTCGCAATTTATTTTATGTTGTTTTTTTTTCATTTTCTGGATTTTATTATAATTCTTATCTAGATTCTTAAGAAGTGTAATTATCCGGTTTGGTTTTGAAGATTAATTAATTTTGTTAAGAAAAAAAAGTAGACAATAAACGAAAACGGTGCGGGTGTCATTACTGATGATGATGAAAGTATGATTAAAATTCTTAAAGTGTTAACGATCTACAGCGATAGTCTTTCAAAACATAAATAACAAATAGAATAAAATAATTACAACAATACGCTTGAATAGCAAGTAATAGTAATAACATAATAAACACATACGCAGGATATGTATCTCCAAAATTCATAATACAACTGTATATTTTTTCTGTAATAGCATGGAGAAAAAATTCCTTACAAGAATCTATCAAACAATATACAGGGTGTTGTATGAAAAAAAAATCGTAACTTCGCGATGATACGTCAATATAACCTTCCATGCCATCACGCGTTATTTTCCAATACTTTTTGCGTACACTGTAAAAATAATTATTCAATTCAATTCCAGCTCAGTTTTTTATTTGAACATTGGTTAATTTTGACTTACGTACGTATATATGTACAGTGCGAGTCTAAAGTCTTAAGTAAATTCTTTAAAAAAAAACGGACGATTTTTTTTCAAAATCCTCGGATACGTCGATTTTATTTTTCAAAAAGACACCTTTTTCTGTTAAAATTTCGTTTCGATGTTTTTTGTTTTCCAGCATAGACGTCACCATAATTTTTTTTAAATGGTAACCTCAATTTTTTTACTGAAAATAAAAGATCAAGTGGCCCGTTAAATAGAAATGTCAAAATTTTGACAGGTTCCATAAGAAAATTTTCAAGAAAAAATTGTTTTTTGAAAAATTAACGTTCTTTAACTGTCTTCTCCCCACTTCTTGACAATAACCTAATCTGACTTTGACAAAAAACTTGATCTTTCATTTTCAGTAAAATAGGTTACCATTTCAAAAAAAGATTATGATGACGTCATTGCTGGAAAACAAAAAAATATTGAAACAAAATTTTAACAGAAAAAGGCGTCTTTTTGAAAAATAAAATCAACGTATCAGAAGATTTTGCTGAAAAATCGTTTTTTTAACGAATTTACTTAAGACTTTAGACTCGCACTGTATAGCGTATTGTATAGCTCTTGACCGCCTCTCGCATCCTCTTCTCCAAGCCCCTCTATCTCTCCATTCTTCTTCTCCAAAGTCTCTACTTCTCATATCTTTAGTGACTTGCTTTACCCAATCTTCAGGTGGTCTCTCTCTCTTTCTTCTTGCTTGTGGTTTCCATTTTAAGATATACGGAACTCGTCCAATGTGGTTCAACATCGGGTTTAACATGCCATTTACAAATACATCTCTTATTAATATGTTATGACTTGTGTGAGCCCATGTAAGTGCTGAGGCCAATTATTGTTCATGCGTAGCATGCTGACTTGCTAGTATGGTTTATAGTACTTGTTCTTAAAATAAAAGACCGCAAACCAAACTGAATCAGTCGGTATACTAAACAGGTTTATTTTATTTTCGGAAATTTTAAAATCAGACAAAAATTTAATAATGCGTGCTTTCCTATAAAAAAATGTAATTTTCACTTTGTTTTAATTTTTGAAATCCTAATTAAATTAATTAGTGATCTTGAATTAATTTTCTTTTACTACCAGATGAACTTCATCTGTTTGTACTGCTTTAGGGTAAGTAGCTAAATCTATATTCACAAATATCCAAT
The DNA here is from genome assembly GCA_030710515.1 of Abscondita cerata. Taxonomy (NCBI): domain Eukaryota; kingdom Metazoa; phylum Arthropoda; class Insecta; order Coleoptera; family Lampyridae; genus Abscondita; species Abscondita cerata. Next base: position 156,098 of record JALBCR010000379.1, on the reverse strand, counting down.
CCGACGTTTCTTGTTTGAGCCATCATCAAGTTTCAAAATTCTTTTTTTACGGGGTGCCCAATTTTTCTGGAAAACCTGGAGATGTCAGGGGAATTTAAATATACCATCTAATGGTCAGGGAAAGTCGGGGAATTCGGAATAATTTATAAAAGTCTTCAAAAAGTCAAGGAATTTGTGGACTGGTTAAAGAAATTGTAAAAGTATAAACTTCAGATTTTGTTTATAATTTACAAGCAAATCAAAGATTTGGAAGAGAAAACTTGAATTTAATGCTGAACTAGAAATAACGGGAAAATAAAGCAGCACTGATTTAGTGTTATAAAAAAAATGTATGTTGAAGAATTATAGTGCATGTTAATTTGATTTGTTTTAATTGAGTGGTAGACTAATATATTTTTTTTGTTTTGTAATGTTAGTAATGTATCAAAAAAAAATTCAAATTAAAAAATCGGCGAGTCTACCGATGCACAAACTTGACAAAAAATATCGAAATCTGTGTTATGTCAAAATCAGGGAAAATATATGGGAAATGTCATGGAAAACCTGGAGGGAATTTGACCATACAATATCAGTGGATACCCTGTATTTATATTGTGTTTTGGCCTAAAAATCCATAGCAAGTAATACATTTTCATTTTTATGTACGGGGTGTCCAGTAACTCTATGGACAAACTTCACGTAGTGATTCTACACCCAAAAATAAGAAAAAAGTTCATATAAACCTAGGTCCAGAAACGCTTCGTTTAGAACCTACAGGGTGTTAAAAAAAATTTTTTTCCTTGGTTTTTTGGCGATATTTTGCGAACAAATTTGAATATGGTCCTGAAATTTGAGACACGGGGGTTTTTGTGATCGAGAAACTTAAATATTTCATTTATTTTGATGCAGCTTGCAGAGGGCGCTATCTACAGTGGTATGCTTAAAAGTTACTTGGCCATAACTTTTTTACCACCCGGTATATTGACGTTCCATTTCAATTAGTTTGTTCTCTTTTCAAGTCTGAGCAAAAAAGGTATACTTGGTCGATGTCCGATCAACCGTTTTGAGATATTGGTTGTTCAGTTTAATTTAACTCCCTATAATCCTTAGCTAATTGGAATTAAAAATCAAAGTACGTTACTTTAATTTAAGAACTAAAATGGAGAAATAAATAATAAAACTAAATAAATAAATGTTACAAAATATCGCAAAAAACCGAGGAAAATCAAAAATTGACACCCTGTAGGTCCTAAACAAAGCGTTTCCGGACCTAGGTTTATATGAACTTTTTTTCTTATTTTTGGTCTAGAATCACTACGCTAAGTTTGTTCGTAGAGCTACTGGACACCCTATATAGTAATAATATATTACAATATTTAAAATTGTGGCCGTTTTGGATTTGAAAATTTAATTTATAATGAAGAGTGCGGTTCTTAATTAATATTAATTATTAATAGAGTCGCATTAGGTTTACATAAATCATAGTATAAAATTTGGCACCCAACATGGGACCGTAAAATATTTTATTCATTATTACGGTTCAATTTTTATTTCCGTAGTTCTATTTACATCAATCATCCATTCAAATTTAACTTATATTGAAAATCTAAAATGATTACCGTATACAGGGTGACTTTTTTAAACTTACAATCGCTATAATTTCTCAACAAAAACGAATTTGAAGAAAAACAAAAACACGACAAATTTAATATCAAGGGGACGATTTTGATGTATTAATGACAGTTGTGGAATCAACCCCCTAGTCCTCGGAGACTACGCTTAGGTAATTTTTAAATAGCATTACCCCACTTTGTGATACGTGATTTTTTAGGAAATATAAGGATTTCAGTGGCGTAGTAAATGTTTTACTTTCTATAATTGACCAAAAGTTAGAATTAAGAACCGACAGTGCACACTTCAATAAAATTAATTCGTAAGCAAATGACGTTTTCATAAACTTTTGTGCATTCGTGTTGTTGTTGTTAATCACTATTTTGAATGATAGTATTTTAACGTTTGTTTGACTTATTTTAGTTAAGACGGGTCGTGCCTACATCTAATCAAACCTATTCCCAAATTTTTATTATGTCAACAATGAGATACACTACCTCAGAACGTGTGGAAATTATCTTCACTTATGACTTGGAAAATCGCTCTTCACTAATAACTGCAATCACTTTTAACAACACAAATTCTATGTGCTTCAGTTGGTTGCCAAATTAGAGGCAACGGGATCTGTTGCAAAAGAAAACGACATCAGCCAAGGATCGTAGATGAACTTTCTAATATTGAATTACTTGGACAGTTTGGCATAAATTGTACAATGTCAACTCGTCAGGAAGCTGCTAAAACAGAATTATATCAAAGAACTATAGTAATATATGTAGTATTAAAATTAAAACGTCACAACTGGCATACATAAAAATCAATATTTTTAAGAACTTGGAGAAGATGATCCGTTTATCAAGTTTTGTGAAATAGTCCCCAAGAACACCTGATTTAACACCTTTGTTTTTTTTTAAATCGGTCTTTTTCAAAACTCAATCAGAATACATTGAAAAAAAATTACTGCAGATTTTCGCCTAATTTCGCAAGAAACGTTTGACAATAATTCAAAAACAGCTTCCATCATTGTCTTCACTCAATAACGGAAATCATTTCCAACATTAATTGTAACACAATTTTAAGTAGTTATTTGTCAATTAACAAATAGTTAATAATAAAATAAAATACCCCTTGTCGGTTCTTAATTCTAATTTTTGGTTAAAACTTATTGAAAATAAAAAACCGCCTTTGAAATCCTTATTATTAAATATTCTAAAACATGACGTATTATAAGTGGGGTTATGTCATTTAAAAATTCTTAAGGGTAGTCTCTGGGGGCTAGGGGGTTGATTCCATAACTGTCATTCGCGAAACATTAGGAAGAAATTCTAATTGACGACGGCCTTTATACGCCAATCTACACGGCACTACTTCACCAACCAATAAGGAAAGACCATAATTTAAGAATAGGAAACGATATGAAAGAATCAATGAAGTTACAGAAAATTTGATCGAGATACAAAATAGGACAAAAATAGAGCCGGAATATGAAAATACATACGAATTGAAGAGAGCATAAAAGAAGAAAATAGAAGAGGAAGAGTATTGTAAAAAATCTTTAGCAAACAAAAGAAAAGATGCAAAAAAGAAGAAAAAGATAAAAAGTTAAGTCTAAAAAAATGTTTAAATTAGACAAGATTAAATAGAGGTGAAAGCAAACATATAAATGTAGATGATATTGAAAGGATAACCAATTGACCGAAAATTAAAGGAACACTGCAGTAGGAGCAGAAGATCGTTAAAACAATGAGAAATGAAAAGGTAGTGGTTACTTCACATTTTGTAACTTATCAAAAAATGTTGGTGCTATTTTTATGAAACTTCTTGTTTAGAGATTTTAGAAATCACCAAAACGTTAAAAGTGTTTTATGGAAAGGCATAAAAACTATGGTATTAAATTGAAACTGAAACAACTTTTGTAAGTAATAAAATTAATTTCTGTAAATAGAATATCTCAAAGACTACTAATACGAATTTCCGATATTATAAACATATCGACACCAGTAAACGTATAAGGTTGTATAGAAAGTGCGCTTCGACTAAAAATATTTTGCTGAAAAAAAGAAAATTATGCTGTAGAAAACTTAATTTAAATAAAACTTGTTGATGATGTAATTTAAAACAATTATCCCTTCATAACTTTTTTTATGTAATTAATATTCGTTAATACATTTAGGGTCTCTTTTATTTGAAGATAGAATATGTAAAATTAATATTTTCGTAAACATTCCAAAATTGGCAAAATTTATGTAGGTTAAGAATTTTTTCTTTAGCGAAAATTTAATCAGATCTGTGGTGATATAATAAATAATTCTACATGCCAAGTTTAATAAAAATCATCCAGAGTGGTTTTTTAGATATCGATAGACATACGGTCGATCGGCCTCCAGACATCTTATTTATATGATATGGAGTAAAAAAAGTACCATGTAAAATAAAGTAAATAAAGTCGCTATTTGTCTTTATTTTATAACTTTGTTTTTATAGTGCCGGAAATTTGATTGGACCTAATTCGGACAGTTAAAAGGTAACTTAAGAATATTTCTAAAAATTTTACTTCTATGATTATTATAAAAAATTGAAAGTTTTAAACCAAAGTTTTCTTGAATTACATTTTCTACAGCTTTTATTTGAACTACCTTTAACTACAGTCGAGGGTTTTCTCCCCTTTTTTGAATTAATTATTTTTAATCTTAAGCAAATGTAACTTTTGTTATAACAAGAGCAGATAGATTTTAATTCACAATGTTTTCTGTCTTTAATATCCGACCAGTCTATTTTGGTGTCAGTAAAATCAGTGGCGCCTACTTATATTCTTTTGTTTTGATGTTGATTTTCCCCACTGCGTCAGTATTTTATTATCTGAATCCCACACTCTCCTTAATAATTTTTTTCTGTGGGATTCCGTTAAACAGTTCAAAGGGGTACAGTTATCCACAATATATTTTTCCCGTTTATTCTGAACAACTACGCTATTAAATTGTAAAACCGTTAACATCCCAGGAGATACAAATGTGGTTAAATTATAACTTCAATAAAATACTGTGGTTAATAACTGATAAACACTGTATATCTTTTCTACCACAACTGTTTTATTTAAAACTGAATACATGAAATATTAGTCTTTTGCTGAAGATGACAGCATAGCTCTCGAAGTACATGTATGCAGTTTTAAATAAAACAGTGGCGGTAGAAAAGATGTACACTCATGAAATTTAAAACTTGGACACCACAATTTCTGTAAACAAAAGTTTGCACATTGTGAAGCGGGCTTAAGGGTATCATTTACAATTCTAACAGCAGGTAGTCTCAGTAGGGGTTATCTTATAGAAGGACTGTAGAATGAATCATTACACTAAGCACGTTTTAGAAAATAGGTAATTTACGTTGCTTACTTAATTTTTTCTTTAAAGAATATATTTGAAGGTATCGCTAATTAAACACCATAGCTCGATTAATTATCGAATCAAAATTTTGTTTAGGAAATGTTTACAAAATAAAATTAGAAATAATTTTGATTTAAAAACGTCTACAAGCAATAACTTTTAAATTAAATCAAAAACTAAACATGGTTATTTGGGTTGACTGATTATTACTTATTTTTAAATAAATCTAACCTACTAATTATTGTAAGTTATTAAAAAAATCATTAAACTCTCTATTCATAATATTTAGTCCTTACAAAATGTATATTTTATGACGTTTCATTTTTTCTGTAGTTAATATAAAAAGTGAAAATAAAAACTAAGGCAATTCTTATTGTCAACGTATATATTTAGTTTTTGACAAGAATTTATTACATAATTATAATTAAGATACCAAGTTATAGTTTAAAATTAAATGAAAACTTTTTTTAAATAAAGGTATTACTATATAAATAAATATAAGAAATCAATAATGGGTGTGACCTCCATTATTATTGATACATTCTTGGAGGCGTCTGCTCATTGACGCTATCAAGGTATCAATATAATTAATATTAATCGTTTCCCATGCGGTATCAATGGCTGCAATTAGTGCATTACGGTTTACTGGTATAAAATTTGGCCCTTGTTGTCAACAAACCGAGGAACAAACATAACAACGAACCGAACGGCAATCGGAACATTAATTTGGACGGTGCTACGTACGAATTTTAGAACAAATTCGCAAGTCCTGATTGTTCCACGAACGGTTTGCGGCGTTCCGCAACTTGTCGGTTTTTTCTCCGACATCAAAGAAAATGCGCGCGAATGCGTTTGCAGGTTTGGACGAATCTAAACAAAACGGCGAACAAATTTATGCGGGAGAATTAAATTATTCTGTTTCTGTGGGTCGACCGAATTATTTGGCATTATTGGAAAGAACGGTGAATACGGTTTTTTCAAGATCTAGGGTCATTTCCCATACGCAAATCTTTTGTTTTGCAGTTACTTAGATAGTGTTTTGCTTCAGCCTACTTTGATGACAGTTAATATTTATTGACCCAATTATACTTATAATTATAATTATGTATACAAAAATAGTTGCAATACGAAAGTTATTTTAAATATTGTGATCTACAATTTTTATTTGAACTATTTTTGTTCTTTTGAAGTAAAACCTAATAACGAGCTCATCTTTATCTAACAATATCTTTAAGAATAATTAAAACAAAAAATTAGCAATATAAATTTTATTATCTACAACTTTACTTGGACTGGGCGATGTGAAGTTTTTTGAGCATCCATTCCATTTTTCATTGTTTTTTTAGTTTTGGATTCTGCTTATTATTGACGATTGTTACACAAAAATTAGCGACTCCTTTCTTATTCTACATAGTTAAGTTCTACATGTGCATTACGCAAACAATAGGTAACTCCTAAACCCAATCTTCAGTACAATTTTTTTGTTTGAATATATTTTGTACCCATTAAAATCGACGCAATTCCACCTGCCTGGTCCGTACTCTTCAACAAAATAGTCGCTTAAGACCTCGCACGGATTCGCCACCTTCGCTTCAACGGCTGCTCGTAACATCTCGATGGCTTCCAATTGCATTTTCGCGTTTAAGTTTTCAACTTCCTGTACGGTTACCTACCAAAAACAAAACATTGAGACCAGCATTGAGAATGATCTTGTTTGTACCTTTAGCGTTTGTGCACGTGTGGTAACAAACAGACTAAGAAAAACTAAAAACCATATTTTCGAAGACATTGTTTCGTGCTTGTCTTTTGAAACAATACTAAACATACATATACAAGTTCTTGGTTTGATAACCTTTGACTAGTAGAATAAAAGTCTCATTGTTTTTTCTAAACCCAAATTTTATTTTAACACTTACAGGTCAGTCACATAGGAAGCGATAAATTGTAAGAAGTGGCTAATTTTCGTGTGAATCGTGACACCGCAAGGCACAAAACCCCAAGACGTTAATCCGATTAAATATCCGTTCGAAACTAAAGGCGATCCGCTTTCTCCGGGACAAAAAATGGTTTCATCCATTTTTTCCGTACACAAGAATTTTTCGGAAAAATTGTACGCGTTAGTTAAGATCCTTTTGCAATCATCATCAGTAGAAACATAAACGAGCATGTAGTATAAGTTCGTAAAGGTGTACGATTTGTGCAGTTGAGTTTGGACTTTCCAACTTGATAACAAAGAGGCACCCCACGTGTCGTCTTCAACATTCGGCGGTATCGGTTGCACCGATTTTGTGAAAAACAGCGCCTTTTCTAGTTGTAACAGCGCAAAGTCGCTGTGCCACAAACCTCTAGAAACCGATTTTATTTTTGCATTCTTTTTCGTTTAAAATCTTACCCTTTATAATCTGGATGTATCAGGATTCTTTCGACCGAAGCCACTTGAACGTCGAAGTCGTAAATGTTTTTGTTTAGAATTCCGGCTACGACGCGTATGTTTACGTCTACTGGTGTTACGCAATAAGCCGTGGTCGCCACCCAAGACAAAGACAAAATCGCCCCACTGCATATATGGATGTAATTGGATCCTCCAACGCTTCTTTGAAGCGATATTTGATAAGGGAACTGATACCTGGACGCTTTTCCTCCGATTATTAACGATTTGTCTAAAGCTTGTTGGTGGTGAACGTGATGTGAGCTTATCACAACTATAATCAACTTTGGATTTGTTTTTGAATCTATAAGTAATGATTACTTACGTTTTAATAATAAGGGGAATATCAGTGTGATTTTTGGCATTGTAAGAGGAAGTTGGAGTTAAACTAATTGAACTCAAATGAATATCATTGTGCGTCAGTCACGTAAATGATTTGCACGAGCGATTTTATTTTATCTGGCGATAGAAAAATTTGGATCAACACATGTAGTAGTGATTGCGTATGAGGTGCTAATGATAAAACAATTGCATGTTGATGTCTTAAAATAATTGTTAAAACTAAAACAAAACGTTGAAACAGAAAGTAATTAAGTCTCTTTCTCTTTCTAATGAGAGCGAAATAACTACAAGATTGAGAAGATTTCACATGGATGCGCCGAGAGAGAAGCTTGTGCATTTTGAACCTAAATCAATTTGTTAAACGCAATAGGAAAGGTGTATCCCCTAGCAACCATTACCAACAATAAACCGCTGTCTGATTCACATTTATAAACTTTATTAATGATGTATACATCGTAGGCATTAGGCTACGGCGCTACAAAACCTGAATATTCGACAACGCATCAATTGCTTTTTGAACGCCATCAGATAGTGTCAAAAACGTTATTGAGTGTCAAATTTGTAGACTTTATTACTTTATAACATAAGGGTCATTTTAAAATTAATTATTTTTAAAATGACTTCACTTTCTAGTAGACGTCACACTTATGGGCTCTAATAAACTAACTGTTATTACTTATTCTACTTTATCAAAGAACTGATACAATATAACTAATATTAAACAAAAGATACTTAATTGTCATTATTGAAACAAAAACGATTCTTTATAGACGGGGATATTTACCTAATTGCTCAGACTTCTTTTAGCCTAGAATCTGACTTGGTCGACAAGTTGTTTACTTGACTTTTAGTTGTCTACGTTGAACTTTCTTTTGTTTGTTTCAAGTTTCTCGCCTTGATGAAGCCTCTTACAATAGGTGGCGAAACGTTGGAAACTACGGTTACCTTTTCGACACGGTCCAATCCCGGAAGTTTTTGTTTCGATAATGACTCCGGCCGTGGAAGCCTCAATTCTTTTCTTACTTAATTACCGTTTGTAGGTAGTCATATCTACTTATTGAACGAAAAATAATTTTAAAGGAATTTTAAAAAATGGACACAAAATCTAAAAAGAAACACTAGTTTTATTAAAATGGTGCAAGTAGTCTTTTTGAGATATCGTGTTTTTTGTTCAAAACTTAAAATACTTAACGTATTGGCAAGCAAAGTGAAAATTAAGTGATAAGGGGAGCATTGGATGGAAGAAAAATGTTTCAAAAGGGGTGGGGGGTGAGTGAGGGTCGGGTATATGAAAATGTAAGTGGTGGGGGAAGAAAGAAAGGTGGGTAGAAAGTAAGGAAAATTTCAAAAAGTGGATATCAACAGCTGGAAAAGGGGATAATGAACAAAAAGTAAAAAAGAGGCAACTGTTTTTTGGAAAATATATGGTGGGGACGAGAAGAACTGGGAAAAATTGAAAGATGTCTTAAGAGAGAAAAATAGTTTGAGTAAAAGGGGAATAATCACCAGATGGAGAGAAAGAAAGTAGAATGAATACAATAATATAAGACGTAAAAGTGAGAAAAGTCTATTATTATTAAAAAACAATAAAAACACTAGAAAATCCGTTCATAAATAAGTTTAGTTTAGTTGCGATCATTTTGTCGCCGTTATCTCGGCTCGAAGACAATTTTCGCCGATTATTCAACCGCCATACACCTTAAAATATTAAATATGATTAATCATCTTAGATTTGGTTATTTTAATTTGAAATTTGTGATAACTGTGACCTCGCAACCGACACGTCTAACCCCAGAATAGAGTACAGGTTGTTACACCACGAAACTTGAAGATCAAATTCGTAGCAAACGAATGTGCCGGCTAACAAAACGGCGAGGGGTGAGTTAGGATTTGTCTCTCACTTACCTTTATCGAAGACTAAAGGTCCTTACATTAGGTCACAGTCGGTGTTGTCAGGCGCCACCCTAATCTTTTAATTGTTAAGACAAATGTTCACTAAAGAAAAGGGAGAAATGCAAACACTTGAGGCAATAAAAGAGAAAAATCATTACTAACGGTTCTCTATTAAGTGTTAAAAATGTACACGGCTTTAACACGGTGTCCTAATTCTATGACGTATTTCGTCGCTTAATACAAAAAAAAACAACAGACAAACATGCAAACGATAAGTTACCCCGGTACCGGGCGAAGAAACAGATTTTTAACCGCGTTCCTAAAACTATTACATTATGTGGGTAAATCAACGAAACGAGTCTGTGGCCTAGTCAAATACGTAATTTTTACTGTAACATCAACTCGAACGTAACATGCCCTGGACTCGGTTTGATCATTTTTTTACCATTGAACATGATTTTAACGCTAACACGTAATTTAAAATAAAACAAAATATAAAAAAAATAAAGATACCCTAAACGCTGTTTAATTTATTTCACCAAACGCGAACTCACACCCAAAAGCACGGAAGTTTCGGAAGTAAAAGAGTACTTACAGTTTTCTTTCTTCTAATCCAAAATGCGGAAGATGATCCATTTATTGCAGAATAATCCACTCGGAACCTTTTTGCTAATCCGAAGATCTCGATCTAATGCTTCATGACGGCATTACATTATTCTCTTTATAATACGCTGACTCAAGAGGACGTCAATTCATCCGCTATGCGGTTATTTCGATTATTTTAACTAAATCGAACGATACTCTCTTAATAGTGGCGAAATGGAAGTTCCTTTTATGGTTCACTTAATTTCATCATTACACTCGCGCCTCGATAGTTATACATTAACGTACACTTTTCGGCACTTACGATACTTAGGCGGTTGTTTAAATTTAACAACATTAATCCGCGCAATTCGGTACATGTCAAATAACTACATGTTACTCTTAGTGAATCTGCTTAAAGACTAACTTAAAACTATTAACAATTATCAGGTAAGGGAGTCTCCCCTCTTAACATTTCCTACACAAAGAACATTACAAAAAATTAACGCGCTAACATTTTCTCAGAAATAATAAACAAAATGACTTTTCAGAAATTAGATCGTGGGTACGTTCCGTGTGTTTTATTCACTTAGTCAAAACAAGTCTTTAATTTAATTGATAAAGGCGACAACCACCGAGCTGTTTTCCTGGAATAAACAAAGAAACCTTTGAAAAAGCAAAACAAACTGCGACATATGTTGATTAAATTCGAAGAAATCGAGTGTGAAAACTATTGAAATAAGCATTTCCTAAAAACTCTAATTGCGTGAACGTGACGAAAACGCGATTCTCTACACCAACTGATTTAAACAACAACAAAAATATATCAAATGACAAAAACAATATTCCAGCAAACATGAACAGGAAAACACACGTGCATTGCGACGTAAATGAAATACTTTAAAACTATAGTCTATTCCAATTCAAAAGAGCTTTTACGAACCAAAATCATTTGCGCGTACAAAAAACAATTTTCACCAAAAGAGGAGAGAGGGGTGTGTTTTTTTTACAAAAAAAGGGTTTTGTGGTGGTTTTTTTATATAATTTGAGATTTTGAATTTACTGCCGTGGGTTCTTCCCTTGTGTGTGTCACGGGCACATTCCTCCTCCTCCATTGAGAATAAAAAAAATAAAGCCTACCCTTAATAAACATTATTTAAGTGATTAAGTACGCAAACATTCAGGAGGTGATTAGTCATTGAAAATTGAGGGGATCTTTTATATAGAAGGGAATGCAGAAAAAGTGGTAGAAGAATGATGATTTGATTTTCTTCTTTGTGTTCGTCTGGTAAAAATCAACCTAAAATGTTCAAATTTTATTCTTATGGTTCCAATGTCGCCACAATAAAAGTCATTTTCAATAGCTTAGTGTTCCTTTACCAATAATTATCTGTCATTGTATTATTTTAATAAATTGACTGTTTACGAGTAAAATTTTAAATCCATGTAACGCTCATAAAATAAATAATATGGTGGAGGATTTTTTTTTCTACTTGAAAGATCCCTATCATTTTCGCGAGGAATGACTTTATATTACAATACAAGTTTCAGAAACCATCTATTCAAGCAAGGAATTGAAATTTTATGTTATGTTTCTCTTCTGAATAATGAATGTAACGCCCGTTTTTATTTAAATAAACAAAATAGCGGAGGAACTTTTTCTACATGATTTTTATTTTCAACCAGAAATAACTTTGAATTTTTTGCGTTTATTCGTTTACCCTCTGTATATATTTTGAGGTAGCTAATTACGGGATAGGCCAACTGATTGTCGCTAACTGGCTAAAGGGACAACTGGCCGCTGAGCTACTCGACTTCAAGGACAACTGTTCTATTTACGTAAATAGGCTTTTTTACCATTTATTTCGTAAGAACAAGAAAGTACAAAATTTTACTAAGTGGATAATATACTTGATAAAATGCATTTATGTATATCAAAGTAAATGATATTGTTATTTAACATTAAAGCTCATAAAACAACCAATCGAAAGAATCACATTTGCACGATTAGTTATAATCAAGCGGTTGTGGTGTCTAAGCAATATGTCGAATTCTTCGTAAGAAAGGAAAAATATGGCCCATCCATTTCATAAGGTTCAGCGCAAAAACTATCTGTGCTATACTATAGAACCCTTCCGTTACCGATGTGTCGTTAGTAATGCTTAAAAATATCACCTTGACTGTGCAGTTTGAAATTTAAACATTTTTTAAAATGGGAACCTTGGACTTCAAAAACTAGCCCCTATTACTGTTATTGTGGTGTCAGGGTCCAGTTGGTGGCCACCAGATGTTATGGGGCTATTCGGCATCGGACACTGTTCCGATTGCAGTTCAGTAACAAATGGGGACGGAAAAAGGGGAGGAATTGTAGAAAATCTAATAAGAAATACACTTGGAGGTGTAAGAACATTGGAATAAGATAGAAAGAGATATAGTAGAAAATGAAAATAGATAAATAGGAGTGCAAACGAAAAAAAGAAAGCGACAAAACGCAATTATACAAGGTGTCTTACAATAATGCGTCAAACTTTGACACCAGAACCGATAAAACAACATGTACAAAAGTCATTATTTCATTTTCATTTTGACATTGCTCTTAACCCATCTTTTGAAAATAAAAAGGTTAGTAAATGTCCTAAGTTTTAAAGAAAAATAATATTGGAGGGAGGACACAAGCTAATATGTTTTATTGGTAATATAACCTACCAGAATTTAGATATATTCCAGTTAATAATCAATATAAATTAAGATTTTGTCCATCTTTGCTGGTAAGTCATACTTTGTCCCTTACCGTTTTTATCTGTTAATTGTTTATATTTTAGAATGTGGTTATTATACTTGAGAGTAAAGGATCAATTTTTCGAAACCGGTAATAACTCACCAATATTAAAGACAATTAAAACTAAGGATTACGAGCACTTATTTACCAATTCGATATAATACAAACCTAAAGCACTTTCACAAGATGCATTAGACAAACTAATAGATTAAGAAAGTATGTTATTGGGGGAAAGGGTCGAACGAGACGAGGAAAACGTACTTGAGAGGAGAAGAAAGGAGGGAGAAAAAAAGAAGTTCAGAAATGATGGACGTTTTAGTTCTTTTTTGGTTTATACTTTTGTTTTCTGTATATTCAACTTCTTATAAATAAGATGCGGAGTTATGCGACGGTTTCAATCCTTAAATTTTAATACTCTTTTTTTATTTATCCGATGAATTAGAGTTAGTACGTTGAAGTAAGAAAAAGTTCTGTCTGGTGGCCGGCTGGTCATCTGTCCGTGTGTAAACAAGAATAAAGGGGAAGAGTTCTGGAGGTATATAAAAAACTTTAAAATGGTAGGGCTGGTAGAAACATGGATGGAGCAAAGAGATTGGGGAATATGAAGTAATAAATTGTCAAAGGACTTCATATGGAAAATTCAATTCGCGGAAAGGGATAAAAATAAGGGGAAGGACAAAAGGAGGAATAATTACTGGGTTAAAAAAGGAGTGGCAGAAAGAAGATTTAATAGTAATAAATGAGACAAAAGGAGCGGTGAAAGCTATAGTAAAGACAGAAGAAGGGGAAAAATACGAAATAACGGTATATGGGAAAGAAATGGAAAAGACTAAGGAAATGCTAGAAAAGATGATTAAAGAAGGAGAGGAAGAAAAATTATTATAGGAGGGATTTTGGCGCAAGAATTGGGGAGGAAGGAGTGATGAAAATAAATGGAGAACAAAAAAGATGAATTTGAAGGATAAAGGAACAAATGTTTACTGCATATGTTGTAAAAAAACATAAAAAACACATAGAAAGAGTAGAAGAAAAAGAAATAAAAGAAGGAGGAATAAAAGCAGAATTGGACGAAGCTTTAAGAAAATTGAATATGGGAAAAGTGGCAGGCACAGATGGAACTCAGGGAGAGCAGTGGAAATACACAGGAGAAAGAATGATATATAGAATCAGGAAAGGGTTTCCATAGAGCTGGAAGGAAGCAATATTGTACAATATACAAAGGCGGAGATAAGCAGGAGGTGAAAAATTACAGTAGAGTAAGCATAACGAATCCGGGTACAAAATATACGCCGGCGAGATAATATCAACAAGGTTACAAAAAGAAGCGAAAGAGAAAAAAATTATACCAGAGGTGCAGACAGGTTTTAGAAAAGGAAGGGGAACAATAGACAATATATACTAAAACGAGTTATAAATAAGGAAACAGGGAAGAAAGGAGGAAAAGCATACTCTATATTTATAGACATAAAAGCAGCTTTTAACAGAGTAGATAGAAGAATTGGGAGATGATGAAAAGCGATGAGATAATAAGTGTAGAAAAAATAAGAAATACACAAGAAAACAAAATGCAGATTAAAAGTGAAGGGTAATATACGGAAGGTGCTCTGGACGGAGAAAGGGTGAAACATGGAATTCCGGTAAGCCTAATGTTATTCTCTGTATATATAAAAATACCTAGAGGAGTAACTGCGTAAAACATCAAGTGAGAGGAATAAAAATTTTAAACCTAATAACACTAGCTTCGGCAAATGATATAGTGATCTTCACACGGAGGGAGGAAGAAATGGGAAGAATAAATACGACGAAGAGATATTTAAAGAAAAATACTGAAAGTAAATGTAGGAAAAATTAAAATAATGATATTTAAGAAGAAAAGAGAAAGAGAGAGGAGAAAAAAGTTGTGGTGGGGAGAAGAGGTGATTGAAAGGGTGGATAGATATAAATATCTAGGATACATTATAAGGTACATGACAAGGGATTTAAGACACAAAGGAAGTAAAATTCTAAGGGCAAATATGTGAACTTAGAGAAGGTGTTTTTGGGAAACATGGAAAAGATAAAGAGGATAGTGAAAGGTGTGATGATATATGGGGCAATAATTTGGGGGTGGAAAGAGTGGCAAGTGCTAGAAAAGATACAGGAAGGATTTTAGAGGTGGAGAGAAAGACACCTGGATATTTAATAGAGGGACAAATAAAACTGGAGAAAATAAGAGTAGGAACAGGAAAGAGAACGATAAGATTTGAGGAAAGAATTGAGAATAGGAAAGATAGTGAAATTTTGTATGAATGTTAGAAAGAGATAGAATTAGAAAAAAATAAATTACGGAGAAGAAAAAGAAAGTCAAAAAGAGAAGGAAGAAGGATTGAAGAAGAAATAACAAAAAGGACAAAAATAATCAGATACAAAAAAGAAGAATGAGGATCAGAGAAGGAAGATACAATATGGGATACGTGGATTCCAAGGTACTTAACTGATAATGCAAGATGATAGCTAGGTTTAGACTTAGGTAATGAAGAAAACGAAAATAAATATTGGATGATAGACGAAGAAGGATTATGTAAAATGTGTCGAAATGATTGGGGACAATATTAAACATCTAAGAGAAGATTGTGTGGAATTAAGGGAGGAGGGAATGAGAAGAGAAAGTTTACTAGGAGAGAAAGGCGATGGTATAAATTGGATGAAAAGGTAAACAAGAGAAGAAGAAAGGAAAAGAAAATAATGATAAATAAATTATCATTTTGAATTAAATTTGTTAATTTTAAAAACAAATAAAATTTTGATTTGATTTGATTAGATTTTGGGCATAATCTATCGAGCCAAAAGGGCCGTTCAAACGATTTTCGAATGTTTGAAATATTTAGAAAAATATTCATTTTACCCATTTATTTTGCTTCAAATGAAAGTTATTTGTAGTTGTAGTGCATTTCCCTTCTTTCTTAAACGTAGATTTTATTTTCTACAACGTATCGTTTTTTTCACTTTTTCATCAAAATTATTAAGTTGCCAGGATGTGTAGACGTTTATTTTATTTTTCGAGAAAAGGTTTTATGTCACCGCACACTTTTGATACTCGATAAAGTCAACGTCGGAAGTACTTGAAATAATTTTTTTATCGTAGGTGGCTATATTTTTATACTGTCTATTATTTATTTTCTACATTTTACATGAGTCGATTGGCCATATAATTCTGAGTTTATGTAACCTAAATTATGTTATCTTATCCTTGACCGTTTTTTTCCAAAAAAATGGTCTTTGTAGTAGTTAACGAAAAAATTTTTTATCTCGCAAATCAGTTGAAATTATAAAATTAAATTTATGGAGCAGTTGACTGAAAATTAAGGCTTACTCCTGATGTCCTACTGGTTCTTCTATTTTGTACCATATGTGTACAGGCAATTTTCAAATCTTACAATCAAAATTATCAAAAGTCAATTTTATCAAATGGCACCTTCTGCTTTTTTTTTGCATCATTCGAGAGAAAATTGAATTTTATAGTAGATTGCTTAAGCATTTCCTATACTCATGTAAAAAGAATTATAGGTTTGTAATTCAGCAATTTTGGCACACCCTGTATAGCTGAAGGTCTGAAAATATTTTAGATAGAACGAAAATGATCGATTACGGCCGCGTACGAAATTTCAAGTTTCTGATTTATCTGCAAGTTTTAATGCACGCTCTACGCAGATCACCCTGTATCTATACCAATAGGTTCTGTGAACGGTGATAAATTTTGTATAAATTCAGAAGAATAATGAAAAAATGTTTTGTTGTTTTGAATTAATTCATCGTATAAAAAATTTTTGTTTAGTAATAGAATTAATTTTTTCATTTTGTTACACATTTAGGAAATGAAATTACAATTTCAAATTCAATGTAGACAATTTTGAGTACGGTGCTGTACGAATCTTAAGTAGAAAGTTAAGGTGCGCACGCACGCCACTGTTTTAAATAACTTAGAAACGCGGGTGGCCTTAGTTGTATCTCTTTTTATCTCTCACGAATTCATCCTCTTCGCACACCAGAAGTATGCGCTTGCGGGTGGTCTTCTTTCGATCTCTTTCGCACAAACGTCCAAATAAATGTTGTCGTCTCATAAACTTTGTAAGTAAACAGACTTAAGCATGGTGCTCGCACCGCAATTTGAATTTCAATTGAAAATAATGAATCGAAACGTTTTATTTTAATTAATTTTTGTGGTGTGCGTGTAATAAGCGCGATGAAATTATTTTTGTTAATCCTCTGGAACTGCATTCTTGTGCACGCGTATGAACAAAGCAATTTGGAGAATGAGACGGCGGGCCCGCTGCCGCAAGCAATGAGACATTTAGAATCGAAAAGGTATCGATCTAAAGATACATTCATGCACGATCGATTTAATATTTTATTATCGGACATTAATTTGCAATATTGTCAGCGCCCGGCCAGGTGCGAAATTTTAAATTACACAACATGCATGGGGTCGAAATTACCTTATTACTCCACCAGCCTAGATTTGACGAACTCGAGTTCGCAAGAGAAAGTGCAAGAAAAACTGCAAATTTACAAGTACCTGCGCTACATACCAAAATGTTGGGCCGTAATCCAACCATTCCTTTGTGCTCTTTACATGCCAAAGTGTCATGACGATATCGTTGATCTTCCTTCGAAGGAAATGTGCAATATCACTTTAAAACCGTGTAAAGTCTTGTATGATAATGGATTGTTTCCCGATTTCATCAAATGCGAAGACGAATCTTTGTTTCCTTCCCAGTGCAAAAACGACATACATGAAGTTAAGTTTAACATGAGCGGGTTTTGTATGCAGCCTCTGGTGCATGTGGATCATTCTGATTTATCATATCCGGGTAAGATTTTAATATGTCATTTAAGTATGTGTTGACGATCTTGGTTTGGCACTGTGCCAACTGCTCTTGAATAAAATGAGTAGAGATTTTTTACTTTCCAGCTTTAGGAAGGAAAACACAAATATCATGTTTTTTTGTATGATTTCGGGTATCTTACGGCCGGTTACACTGACACAACTTAAATTTAAGCAATGCTTAAAAAACATTTTAATTGTATTGGTGCAACTGACCACCAGGAATTCAGATACTTCATACGCTTCTAGGAATGTTCATTTCCATGGTTACTATAACGATTTTTCTTTCAAAATTCTCCAAACGGTCTCCCAGACAGTTCTTCATTTTCTTACAATTCCACCAAATTCCACTTCTTGAGCAACTGGATGTTCGTGTGCGTGGGTGTGTTCTACAGTTTATATAATCACCCGAATACGAACGTTTACGAACATACACGACCACGACCAACCACACGTATACCCACGACCACCCACGGAAACATGCACGCACACGAATTTCAAATTGTGGGAGGAAATTTGGTTCAACTTCGGCATCATATAACTACTAAAGCCGAAGTAAAGCTCCCTACCAAGTAATCAATATCCGATCATTACCAGATTCTATGCTAAGATTGAAGTGGACAACAACTAAGATTAAATGATTTCATTATAATTTTGGCTATGATTTTGCAATTTTTTTATTATGAGTAATTTAATCAGCAATTACAATACAAGAGTTCTATTCGTTAATCTTATGAAGGGCGAAGAGTTCTTACAGCAAGTCGGCGGTCGTTTTCTTTTGAGTCATTTTGTCTGTGTTCTGTAATAGGGGTTCTATATGAGTGGAATTCGAGTCGAGTAGGGTGGATAGAGCTTTTTGTAACAGATGACTTCATTCGCAAATAAAATAGCACGTCCGAATAGTGATCTCCTTTGTCGACAGATATGAAAGCAAAATCGATTCTTTGACTATTTCCTACCAAGCGCTGCTGGTTTAAAACAATCTGGAATTGCCTAGTGCAAATTTGCAGTAGATTGTACAATTGCAAACAAACACGGAGAATCACTCCACAGCTCTTTCGTTCTTTTAGGACTCTTCATGAATAGCTAGAGCTCTATTTCACTCCAGTCCTTTCACCACTGAATGACCCAAAAGGACGAACCGGCGTGAAGTTACATTTGGATTTGAAATCAAATGCATTTGAATTTAAAAATTCAGTTGTACCCCCGCAGATATTTTATATGTTGGTCATTGTAAGCCAGTTGTTATAACTCTGGCAACAATTGATCCTAAAGTGACGTCAGACAGTTAAATTTGAGCAAAAACTTTAAACATTTGCAATTATGGAAGTGTACTCCCACAGATTTTTGTTTGTCATTGCTAGCCAGTTGTTATAACCCTGCCAACAAATTACCCCAAAGTGTCGTCAGGGGGTAGCAATTTTAATCTAGATGTAAAATTGTGCAAAAACATTAAACATTCGCAATTATGGGAGTGTACCCCCACAGATTTTTTATATGTTGGTCATTGCTAGCCAGTTGTTATAACTCTGGCAAGAAATGACCCCAAAGTGCCGTCTGGGGTTGGCAATTTTTAATCAAAGTGTAAGAATTGATCAAAAACATTAAACATTCGCAATTATGGAAGTGTACCCCCGTAGATTTTTTATATATTGGTCATTGTAAGCCAGTAGTTATAACCCTGTCAACAAATTAACTTAAAGTGCCGTCAGGGGGTAGCAATCTTAAATCTAAGTATAAAAATTATTGCGAATGTGTAATGTTTTTGGTCAATTTTACACTTAGAATAAAGATTGCTACCCCCTGACGGCACTTTTGGGGTAATTTGTTGGCAAGGTTATAAAACTGGCTTACAATGACCAACACATAAAAATGTGGGGGTACACCCCATAATAGCAAATGTTTAATGTTTTGGGTCAATTTTTACACTTTGATTAAAAATACCACCTCCTGACGGTACTTTGGGTTCCTTTGTTGGTAGGGTTATAGCCACTGGCTTTCAATGACCAACATATAAAAATCTGCGGGGGTACAATCTCATAATAACAAATGTTTAATATTTTTGTTCAATTTTTACACTTATAAAAATTGCCACCCTCTAACAGCAATGTGGGGTAATTTTTTGCTAGGGTTACAAAAACTGCTTGACAAGAATCAACATATAAAAAATCTGAGGGGTACACTGAAATTTTTAAAATCAAATTAATTTGATGTCAAATCCAAATGTAACTTCACTTCTTGGTGGTTATTTGCACAATTTCTTGCGAATTTACAGCAGGTGATTTGACATCTCAGGTATTTCGGTACTCTTCCTTTAATTATAAGCTTTTATTTCTCATTATATCTCCCTCCGATATATTCACTTTCCTTTCCTGTATCTGAATATCCTTGTCTCTTCTTATTACTTTCATTTCTATGCTCCCTTCAGGTCCTCTTAATTTTTTAATTTCTTCTATGGAGTATCCTACCCTTTCGTAATACAGTTTTCTTTCATCTTCACCGTAACTGTTTTTTGATTCTCTACTTTCTTCCAGCATTCCTTTAATATTTCACTTTCTCTCTCCCTCATTCTTTCTTCGATTTTCCCGCCCATATCCTTATTTTATCTATTTTTACTTTCTCTTCTACTATATATCCTGGTGTTTCCTTCTCTAAACCTAACGTCAATTTCCAATATTTATCTTTATTAGTCTCTCCCTTTCTTTCCATCTCCATACCTTAGGCGCCATCTTAACCTATATTTTCTTATCACCTCGGTTCACTGTTCACGTTGCTAGGAACAAATTCGATGCGAAAATCGACTTTTTTTCAAATTCGTCTCGCTTTAAAACGGCTCGAGATATTTTCCTTTCGAAAAAAGTCTTGAGTTTACGAAAGATGTGTCTTTATTTTTCGATTTAGATTTTTTTCGTACGGGGGCATCTTCGAGGTTGAAATAAAATTAAAAATAGTCAAAAAAAAAAAAATAAAAAAATTTACTAAATTTTTTAAAAAAAAAAAAAAAAAAAATAAGTATAAAAAAAAAAAAAATTATTAAACTTGTTTATTTTTGATCTCGCGTGTTTTCAAAAGTTATAAGCGAAAAACTTTTCCGAAAAAATTTCAATCGAAAACTAAAACGGCCATAATTTCTAAATTATAATCGATAAAGAAAAAATTTATTTAAGAAAAACGTTCGTTTGTGCCCCTGTCGCATAATGTGTAATAAAATTTTTCTTTTTTAATTTTTTTCAAGCAATTTTACATTGTCAATACGAAATACTGTACTTTTTACATTTTTTTAACTCCGGAACCGGGTTTCCATTAAAAAAAGTTTATGTGACATCTCGACTATTGGTGACCAAAGTTAAAAATTGACTACTCCAATAGATTCTACGCTAAAAACTGAACAATAAATGTCTACACTTTTTCCTGAATTTTTATCAACAGATGAGATATGGAACCCTATTGAAATTTGGAAAAACTCAATTTTGGCGCCTGAATCAAAAATGAAAAAAGATAGCAGATTTTTGTTTTCGCTGTTTAATTTGTCTGAAAAAGTGCCCTAATGCTCCGTGAACAGTTTTGCTCTAACAGTAATAGTTACTGAAATACCCTGCAATCCCATTGAAATCGGTCCACCCTGTACTTCATCTTTGTTATCATAACTTAAGTTATATTTCAAATACTTGTATCTATCGATCACTCCTATTTTCTGTTTCCCCACCACCATTTTTCTTCATTACTTCTTTCCTTTTTCTTCTTAAATATCATCATTTTAGTTTTCCATCCAAATACTTTTTTAACCCTCTTATAATTCCTCCCATTTTTCTTCTTTTTTTTTTGCAGCTCCACATCATCAGCATATGCTAATACCCAGACTTTCTTCCTTGCTATCACAATTCATCCTTGCTGTTGTTTTTTCACATGTTCCTCTAGGTCACTTACATATATCGAAAATAAGATTAGACTTAATGTCAACACTGCCTAAGACCATTAGTTACCCAAAACTCCCTACCCAAACTACCCTTCATTCTCGTTCTACACTTTGTTTCCGTTATATATTTCCTCAATTACTTCCACCACCTTTCTGTTTCATAACTTTCCATAGTAACTGCCTATTCACATTGTCAAATGCTGTTTTAATATATAAAAACAAAGCATACACTTTTCCAGCTTTCCTCCCTATCTTTCCTCTTCCTTTCCTAAAACCTGCTTGCCAGTCTGGTATCACCTTCTTTTCTTCTATTTCTTTCTCTAACCTTTTCGAATTATTTCCCATATATCCTACATTCGTAATACTTATCGGCATGTAGTTTTTTTTTATTTCTTTCTATTCCCTCTCTTATACATAGGACAGATTATCGCTTCCTTTCATTTTTCAGGAATTCCTTCTCCTTTCCATATACTTTCATATAATTTGCTTAATCTTGTTTTCATTGTCTCTCTTATGTATTTCCATTGATCCCATTGCGTTCCATCTGTACCTTCCGCTTTGCCTTTTTACTTTTCTTAACGCGACTTCCAACTTCTCTTTTTATTTTTCTATTTCTTATTTTCTCTCCCTTCTTCTTTCTCCTAGAGGTATTAGTGTCTCTGTTTTTCATCCCAATAGCATTTTGCATTCTCTATCTATCTCCTTGTCCATCCAATTTAATGTTTTCTCTTTCTGTTAATAAATTCCCATACATGTCCTTCATTCTGTATATCCTCTACCTTTGCTACTAACTCCTTTTTGTATTTTTCCTTTCTCTTTATACATTCTTTGTTATATGTTTCTCTTATCTCCTTGTACTCTTTAAAATCTATCTTACATTTTTTCCATTTTTCTCTCGCGTCTCATCTCTTTTTTTATTTCTTTCACATTCTCCATTTCCCTTACTCCTATTACTCTCAATAATTTTTATATCTTCTCTTTTCTGCAACTTCGTCTATTTTCTTTACTGTCTCATTTATTTCTTCTTTCATTGTTTGAAATGTTTCTTGTTCTTCCTCTAATTTTTCTCTATACCTCTCTATACTTTCTTTTGTTCAAACTTACCTTTCTCCCCATTCCTCATTTTTTTCTTGTTCTTTTTCCTCTCCTTTGCCTATCATGATCACCTCTAATGGTTGATGGACTGATTCCTCTTCTTCTCCTATCCTCAACTGCTCTATCATTTACTAAAACATAGTCTATGACAGATTCTCTTCTTTCTTCTATGAAAGTGTATTCCCCATTTCCACCTTCTTCTATATTTCCATTGATTATAGTCCACCTTCTTTCTCCGCATTTAATTTTTTGTTTATCGATCTTTTTTTAAACCTTTCCGACTATCATTATTCCATCCGCATCCCCTGTTCTCGCATTAAAGTCCCCCCTTATAATAATTTTCCTTCTTCTCGTTTCTTTACCATCTCTTCAATTTCTGCCTTTATATTTCTCATTTCTTTACCCTTATTATTTCAAACCACTTCCTTTTTTTCGGTTTTCACCCTAGTTTTCATTACCTCATTCACATTCTCTTTTTTATCTTCTTTCTTTTTCCACTTCTCCCTTACGCCTATTATTATTCCTCTCCTAGCCCCTACCCCTTTTATTTGTTATTTCGGCTATTTGTATCCCCACTCATATCCGAACTCAATAATCAAATAATCGTGTTTTGTAATTGCTTTCACTCTAACGACAAAGTTGCTTCATTCACAAATTTAATGTCATTATGTTGTGTCATTGGAGACCAACCAATACTGATCTCAACTGTTTGGACTGGCATCTTTGGATTATGGAAACGTTGGTCTTGCACGATTAGGGTTTTATAAATTAGGATTTTGTTTTCTACAGCTACCTTCGATTTTCTATCTAGTAACTAATTTAGCGGTTTGGTGTTCATGGCCATTCCTAAATATTTTATTAGAACGGTGTTAAGATACATGACTTGGGGGTTTTTCAAGAGTGATTTACTTTCATTATTTTTGTCTAACTGACTTTGTAATGTGTTACAGGGTGGACTTATAGGTCTAATAGTGTAGAGCAGTGCACCCAGGACACTGCCGTGTGGCACTTCTCATTTGATTGCGAGTTAGATTTTATATTCCCTACTTTGACTTAAAACTGCAGGTCGCTGAGATAGGATTGTAGCAGGATAAAGTAAGAAGGAAGGATTTGTTTGACTTTAGTATACGAAACTTGATTGAAAGCCTGTGTTACGTCGAGGTTATACAAGTTAAATTGTATCTACTACTCTTAGGTTTTATTTTTAAAAATTTGTGGTGGTTAATGCATTATTAACTAATTAGGTTTGTTCCCAAATACTAATCGTGGGAGAGACAAAATAAAAATGTTCTTAAAAGTAAAGATCTCGGTAAAGATCATCTCATTTACTCAATACAATAAAAGAAAACAAAGTTTTCTAGAAAAAAATTGTTCAAATAAACGTTGTTTTTACATTAAAGCGAGCATTAAAGCTACTTTATTGACAGAGAGATTGTATACATGGTGGTTTAATAAGCGAGGTGAGCAGCTGTATCTCAGAAACCACTCATCGTATTACTTGCCGTAAAAAATTATATATTAAAAGTAAGTAGCCAAGACAAAATGCTAGAAATTATTTTTGAATTTCTAAAATAACCACCAGGACGACGCGTAATTGCCATCTTGAATTTAAAAACCGTCTTCTGAACATTTTTCTTATATTAACGATAGTTAGAGTAAATGCCATTTTAAAGATGTGACAAATTAAAATCTTTTTTGGTAAGTGCGTTTTGCTTTGAAATGAAAGTGGTGGGGGTTGGAAATAAATGTCTATAACTTTAAAAGGTTTAAGATATTTTAATAAACTTGGTGTCGTTAAAAAGAACTTTTCCTAGGCTATCAATCGTGCTATGAGTGATTGGACAGCACTTGCATTCCTTGCCCCTTTCGACCCCAACATAGATAGACCATATTAAAGTAGAAATTCCAACGAAGAAAATACGCGGGTGCAGTTTGAAAATCGAAACTTTGACTGGAAGAATTTTTTCTTGAAAATGTTCTTGTTTTTTTCCGGAAAATCTTAAATATCTCGGAAACTAATTTTTTTTGGTTGCACAAAAAAATCGTGCTTATGTAGTATAAATAAAGATGTACTTTCACCAAGTTTAATTTCAAATTCATAAACCAAAAAAATGTTTTTGTGATTTTCACCTTTAATTTGAGCTTATGTTGAAAAATGTTCCGTACAGGAGTTCTTCATTTTTATTATCTACAACATTTCTGTAGAACATTTTGCGGTAGAGAGTCATTTTCTGCTTAAATATTGCAAAAGTACATTTTCCACCTCTAGAAACCCACCCATTTCCATAGTTCCACTCATTTTTTGTTACGTTTATTTTTACGTATTAGTTATACCCCAAACTGTACTTTTTTACCGGTCGCAGCCTGTTAAAACTTTTTGGTCAAAAAACCTAACTGCACTGGACTAATTTATGAGTGTGACAGCATACCTGATATCGTTGTTCTATCTATGAACTACTGTACAACGCTTTCTGCATGTCCAGAGGAAGTAAAACCGTGCTTTGGTCTCTGTTGAAGTTTATATACACATCGGTTGCGATTCTAACTCTTTGAATTTGAATCGGAAATGTAACTTTCTACTTCCGAATTTTTCATCGTCCGTTACCGTGACTTCGACAACGACCATACCACGTTGAAAGCACCGGTTCTCGTCCAGTCGCATCTAAACCCCCGTAGGTGAAGGTCGAAATTCAAAGTGCTTCTTAAGCCAGTAAAAACGAGAATTCCCTTAGGGGCAATAATTTTCTAAAATTAGTGTATATACATACTAGTGTTTAACTCAAACCTTTGGCAAGTGTTTAAAATGTAAATAATATAAATAATGTTAATACGTTAGAATAAATAAGTAGTATAGTGTAAACATAAATGGACGCTAAAGTGCGCGTATTTAAAAACAATGACCGTTACCAAAACTACAATACAAAATGTCCCACAGATAACCTAAACAAAACTGTGGATATTGCAAATCCAAACCCAAACATACTAGCTATAGTAAAAAATACCTTAAAAGACTTATCAGAGGACACTGAAAACGAAAAAGCTGTGATTTTAAAACTAAGTGACGCCAGCAGGCACACAAAGATGGCGAGCAGTACCGCTAGCAACGCCAACTTCAACAACGATCAAGAATCGCATGCGCTCCGAGAAAAACAAAAACGACGAATTGTTGAGACTTTTAACCCGCGAATATCTCACCCCGCTACGAAGCGGCGCGGAGATGGAACAATAGAAAACACAAGCATACCACTGCAAAATAAATACGAGCAACTGCAGAAAGAGGAAATGGAATGCTCCAACATTAACAACGAGGAAAAGGAAGTAGTAGAAGAAGAAGAAACAATAACAAACGTAAATAGAAAAACAAAAGAACGGCTACCGCCAGTCATCTTACACGAAGAAATTAAAGACTACAAACAATTCACAAACTACATCAAAGAACATGTTAAACACGGCTATGAACTTAAGTATTATAGAAACTATACAAACGTATATGTGACACACACTGACGACTTTGAAAACTTGAACAATGCACTACAAAAATGTACAATAGATTACCACACTTCGAGATCTTAAAGATTTTTTTACGATACTCTTCCTCTTCTATTTTCTTCTTTTATGCTCTCTTCAATTCGTATGTATTTTCATATTCCGGCTCTATTTTTGTCCTATTTTGTATCTCGATCAAATTTTCTGCAACTTCATTGATTCTTTCATATCGTTTCCTATTCTTAAATTATGGTCGGCAAGGATCCGAATACACCTCCAAAATGTGCAAACTGCCAAGGGCAACACACGACAAACAGCACGGAATGTGACGTGTACATTCAAAAAATTAACAGTCTAAAACAGTACACTAAAAAACCGCCGGTGAGGGAGGAAAGGCGTGAATATCAGCACTCTGAAGACAAATTTCCACCGCTACAAGCAAGAACAAGAACCTACTCGCAAGCGACCCAAGGAGCGACAATCACTCATATCAACAAAGAAAACTGTGAAAACAATCACACAAACCACAATAACAGCAACAACAGCAGAACCATAACTCAAGAAAACAAAGGCAGCAACGACTTCCGGTAACTCAACGAGCACGTAAATATAGGTAAGGACTGAGGACGAAAAACATTAACATTGATAAACTTGCATAACTTTTAAACCACTAAATAAATTTTCAAAAAAAATTAGTTTTGGATAGGTTATTTATTATATAAAAATTAAGAAAAAACAAAAAATCAATCAGACTTATCGTCATAAAAAATTTTGAGCTTGTCGGGAATGGTCTCCATCATGGCTTTTATGGTGGTGCTCGACACATTCTTGGTTGCTATGGTCTACATTTTTCTAAAACTTTCAATCGATTTTGTAGCCTTTTTTGTCTGCTTTAAGCTTCTTTTCACCAAAGCCCAGTACCGCTCGATTGGGCGAAGCTCAGGGCAATTTGGTGGGTTAACCTCCCTGGGTACAAAATCGACATGATTCTCTTCGTACCATTTTTTTGTCTGCTTACTGTAATGGCACGAAGCTAAATCCGGCCAAAAAAATGTGGATACCTTATGTTTACTCAGAAAAGGCTGCAATCTTTTTTGGAGACACTCCTTCGTGTAAATATCGGAGTTAATTGTTCCATTTGTTATGAAAGATTGGCTTCTTTCACCGCAGCTACAAATCGCCTGCCAAACGAGATATTTTTCTGGAAACTTGGACTTTATTTTACTTCTAAACTTCTTAAGAACATTTCCTCGTCCACAGGAAACATAAAACTCCTGACCAGGTAGTTGAGAAAAATCGGCGGGGACGTAAGTCACATCGTCCATCACGCAACATTGACGTTTTTGGAAAAAATCTGCTCTCAACTTTCTGGCTCGTTTCTTGGCTTCAATGTTTTTCTCCGCATTACGATCTGGAGTTGTTTGAACTTTGTAGGACTTAAATCCACTCTTTTTTTTATTTTTCGAATTGTCTTTTCCGACAAGTCGACTTTTGCAGCTAATTTCCGGTTCGATATCAGCGGATTCTTAACCATCGTAGATATTGCCTTTGCACCTTTTTGGTGAATGAAAACCCTCTAGTCGTCCACTTTCTGGTTTCCGTGTTATGGTAAAGTCTTCCTTGTACCGCTTGATGACTTTTGCTGCCACTTGCCTGCAAACTTTTGCCTCCTTTGCAATGCGAACGACTGACCATTGTGGATTCTCAAAAAATTTTTTAATGATTAATCTATGTACTTCCACTACTTTTGCCATTGTGAACACAATTTGACTCAAATTAAAATAAAAATTTGACGACATATTCTGACAACTATTTCAAAGCCTACTATATCAAAATTTTGTAAAAAAATTATATGGTATAAAAGTTATGCAAGTTTTTCAATGTTTTTCGCCCTCAGTCCTTAAGATACTGGCAGCAGTTAAAGATTTAAACAAGCAGCTGGAAGGAATTACCGATCAGCGCACAAAAGTAGATTTAGTCTTTAATTTTATGATAAACATTGATCAATATGGCATCTAAATTAAATATAATCACCTGGAATGCAAACAGCGTCCTTAATAAAAGGAATAATTAATAAATTTATTGAATTATCGTAAGGTCAATGTCATGTTAATCAATGAAACCAAACTAACAAATAAACACAAATTAAAGATTAGGGGTTACACCGTAATAAGAAAAGATAGAGGCAACGGCGAAAACCACGGGGGAGTAGCCATTGTCATACACCAAACAATACCACACACAGTCATACAAACAAGTTAAACACAAATAGAGACCTTAACAATTAGATTGCCAGACAACACGCATGTAATCGCAGCGTACAATAGACCGTCCTACAAATTTAAGTTCAGCGACCTCGACAAATACTTCATTCTTTTTAACAAAGTCATACTGATAGGTGACCTTAACGCCAAACACCCCGATTGGAGGTGTAATAACGCAAACACAAACGGAAACACATTAAGAACCTACGCAGACGAAAACAACATCACGATACGGTACAGTAATAAACCGACCCATTTTCCTGAAAACAACATGACCCCGACAACCATAGACATTGTCATAACTAAAAATGTAACAAACATAACACGTCCAATTACATTAGAAGACCTGAACTCCGACCATAACCCGTTACAAATCTTACTAAATAATTTCAAGTACAAAAATCATAGTCTAAAAACAATAATCTCGTACAAGGATACCGACTGGAAAGCATTGAGACGAGACCTGGACCAACAAATACAAATAAACAACAAAATTGACGACATTCAGACACTAGAAAGTGAAAACTAACCCGCGCAATAATTCTCGTCAGAGGAATGCATACAACAATAAAGAAAGTAGACCATCAACGCGAAACACTACCAAATACTATAATTCAAAAAATCAAAAACAAGAATCAACACCGAAAACAATGGCAACGCACTAGAGTTGCACACCACAAAGAAGAAATGAACAGATTAAATAATTAAATCAAAACGGAAATTAAAGAATTTAACAACAACGTCTGGACAGAGACCCTGACAAAACTAAAACCCCAGGATAACTCACTGTGGATACTGACAAAAAATCTTAAAAAATCATACGTAAGCATTCCCACTCTGCACAAAAACAATACCGATTACATCACCGACAGAGAAAAGACTGAAGTACTGGCGGCTACCCTAGTGGAAGCACATACTTTAGACCACAATCAAACAGACGAGTTTCACGAAACGGTAGAAAAAAACAGTAACTGACTTTCTTAATGGACGACACACAATAAACAAACAAAAGTTTTCAAAGATTATCACCAACCCCAATTTGCTTTTAAACCAAAACATAACACTACCCAAATAATAACTAAACAGGTATATGACGTAACCATAAACTTCAACAAAAACAATAACACAGTCATGACCCTACTTGACCTTCAAAAAGCTTTTGACAAAGTATGGACTAAAGGATTAATATACAAACTAATCAAGTACGGATTTCCTCCAAACATGATTAAACTAATATACTCATACTTAACCGACAGATCATTCATAATAAAAATAAACAATCAACTATCCACAAGCAGGCAGATAAGCGCTGGGGTACCTCAAGGATCAGTCCTGGGGCCAAAACTCTTTAATCTATACATAAACGATATACCGCAAAACTACAAAACGGAAATAATGCAATACGCAGATGACACGGCCATACTTGGTCACTCGTACTACGCACAAGCTGCGAACTACAATACACAACTGCATATCAATAAATTAATTGAATTTTTCCAAAAATGGAAAATATCAATAAACGCGGAAAAAACAGAACAGATCCTTTTTACTAAAAAATTTACAAATAACAAAATTTTCACCAAATCAAAGATTAACGACCAACGGATCACTCCCATAAAGACTGTGAAATACCTGGGAGTCCACTTGGATGAAAAATTAAACTTCAAGACCCACATGAAGGAAACAATAAAGAAAGCATACATTATAACAAACAAACTATACGCGTTACTAGTTAACCGGAATACATCAATGACTAACAAAAAACTTATTTACACCACTTTAATCAGACCGACCCTTATGTATGCCTCCCCAGTATGGTGCAGCGCCCCCAAACTAAACCACTCCAAATTTATAAAAACAAAATCCTAAGAATCATAATAAACTCAGATAGATACACGCGAATTGACTACCTACACGAGCAAACCAATATCCCTTACATACACGACTATATTAAAGACATTTCTGACAAATTTTATAGAAACCAACTACAAGACAACCCTATTCTTGAAAAATTACCCAATACCGCAGACATAACAGAAACGTAGGAACAAAACACAAACTTCCATACGAAACACTCCCAATATACGAAGAAATAGTTAGCTAGTAAAAATTTTTCGAAAGCAGGTTTTTTCAATAATTTTTCCTGCAAACATCACTAAATAATTCAATTTTCACCAACAAAACACAAAAACACTAATTGTCAAAATCTTAGAAATATACAATAAAATCTTAGGTACGCATAATAATGCAGGAACTAATGACATAAAATAATATGATCATAAAATAATATGATCATAAAATGTACAGATACTTATTTGTTATGTAATTCGTAGTTAATGTACATATACAGGGTAGCTTTTATGTATGGATCCAAGGCTCTGTAGCCAAAACGGTTGAATGCATCATTCTGGAAATTTTAGGGATCAAATCTGAAGCTAATTCACATAATTTGACACAATCAAAAATTTCTTTGCTCGATAATTTTTGACACGGCCGCCATCTTGAATTTTTTAAATAGCAAGATGGGTCATGTGATATATCATTTGAAAGCTTATTTTATTTACTTTGTAACTGAGTTTGAATATTTGAGTTGGATGGTAAAAATACGCTCAGAAAAATAAAAATTAATTTACTGCTCACGAAATAATTATCGAGAAAAAAAAGGAACAATAAGACTTACATGGAGAAACAAGAATCATTAGATTTAAATAACATCGTATGTAGAAAGTCAATGTTCTTAAGAAAACTGAAATACTTTAGCGAATTAAATGCTCAAAATGTGAACCATTTACCTCCTGACAGTGATGTATACGATTTAGGAAAGAATTAATCGAATTTATCAACCAATTTTCTGGAATAGCTGCAATCTCAGCTTCAATACGGTTTCTCAATTCATTTAAATCGTAGGGTCTGTCCTTGTATACACAGCTTTTCAAATGGCCCCACAAGAAAAAGTCCAGAGGGGTCAAGTCAGGTGACCGGGCTGGCCACTCGAGAGTTCCCCTTCTCCCTATCTAGCGTCTTGGAAAAGTTTCATCTAGATAATTTCGAACGTTTATTCCATAATGGGGTGGGGCACCGTCCTGCTGAAACCAGATATCGCCCCTAACAGCATTTGGGTCGTCCGCGTTTGGAAAAAGTTCTACAATCCTAGGGATAACATTCTCCTGTAGGATGTTGAGGTAACTGTTGGCATTGAGATTCTATGAAAAATGGTCCAATAATTCTACCTCCAATTATGCCACACCAATAAATTTATTTTTTGAGGATACTGGGTGTGCACTGTTTCCATCCAATGTGGATTCGTGTCGGAATAATATCGGCAGTTGTGTCTATTTACGGCGCCATTGAGAGTAAATGTGGCCTCATCAGAGAACAAAATGGAACTTGCAAAATTGTTATTCTCCGCAATTGCTTCCATAATGTTCTCGCAAAACTGATCACGTCTAACAAAATCGTCTTCCGATAATTCTTGTACTAAATGTACCTTGTAAGGATGATATTTGTGATGCTTTAGAATTTTCTGAACTGAATATCGAGACATATTATGGTTTAGTGCAAGTTGATATGCTGATGTTTTGGGCTGATGAACTACATCCATTAATACTGCCAGTGAATTATCCTCTGTAGCCACTGTTGTTGGTCGGCCACTTCTGCGACGGTTCTTAACACTCCCAGTGATATTATACCGTCGTAAAGTCTTGGTCACAGTAGATCTCACTATAGGATTCCTATCAGGGTTTTCAGCATTGAAGAGTTGGCAAACTTCTTTATGCGTGCGTTTTCTATCGCCGTAACCAATCATCATAAGAATTTGTAATCTTTCTGATTCAGTTAGCTGATTCATTTTTACGAGACGGTTCTAATTATTGAATAATAATGAACTAGTAATGAGAATAACTGATGTTTTGACGTTATAAAGTTACCTAGGTAACGTCACCTAGGTAACGTGTCAAAAGCATCGCCACCTAAATTAAAAGGCGATAATACAAATAATTGCAGAAATAATTATTAGAATAAATTTTTAGGTATTTCCTCCAAATACAACTTCAATGTTTCTAGTCAGTTGCAAAGTAAATAAAATAAGCTTTCAAATGATATATCACATGACCCATCTTGCTGTTTAAAAATTCAAGATGGCGGCCGTGTCAAAAAATTATCGAGCAAAGAAATTTTTTGATTGTGTCAAATTATGTGAAATAGCTTCAGATTTGATCCCTAAAATTTCCAGAATGATGCCTTCAACCGTTTTGGCTCAGAGCCTTGGTTCCATACATAAAAGCTACCCTGTATATGTAGTTAAATTGTAAATAAAGTTTGTTTTTCTTCAAGCGACAATAAAACGTCATATTATTGAACTACTGGCAGACGCTAAAAACTTTTTTTACTGTCTAGACATTAAAAGCAAAACAGTTATTTTGTTTCCACAACTATTTAGAGGTTGGTACCTCGATTATGTCATATTATGAATGTAACAGTAAAGTACCAACTTGATTCGTCGAGAATAAAAAGTCACTATAAGACTCGAGAATCTCGAAAATTTGAAAATAACACATAAAAACTAGGAATAAACGCTTGAAGAAAACATAATATATTTTACTTGGAGTTAAAAAATATAATTGTTTTGCTTGATTTGCTGTCTCGGCTAACACCTCGCCAGCAAACTTTTAAGCTCAACAATTATATTGTTTAACTCCTAGTAAAATAATCTACTATTTATTTGATTTGGTTCTCGTCTGATCACCGAAGTTAAGCAACGTCGGGTGCGGCCAGTACTTGGATGGGTGACCGCTTGGGAACACCGCGTGTCGTTGTCTCTCTTTTTTTATGGTTTATTAATAATTTTTAATTTGTTACAGGTATCGACGATTGCGGCCTTCAATGCAAAGACGTTTTATATACCAACGAAGAGCACAGACAAATTCAGAAGCTCATGATCTACTGCATCGTCTTTTGCATAATTTTAAATCTGTTTACAATCATTACGTTTATCATTGACTGGAAGACTGCGAATAAATACCCCGCTTTAGCCATTTTTACATCAACTTGTGCTTCTTTATTTCGTATTGCGGATGGCTCGCCCAATTTTTGAGCGCCGATGCCAGGGAAGACATAGTGTGCAAAAAGGGCGGCACTTTACGCAAACACGAACCGAGCGCCAACGAAAACCTCAGTTGTGTCACAGTTTTTGTTATGGTGTATTATTTTTTAATTGCCGGGATGGTTTGGTTCGTGATATTTACCTACGCTTGGCATATGAGTTCTTTGCAAGCTCTTGGTTAGTAACCCTTAGTAAGGCGCATCCCAGATTAATTCATCTATTTCAGGAAAAATTCAAGAGCGTGTCGATAAGAAACGTGCGTATTTCCACTTGGTGGCTTGGAGTTTACCTTTAATACTAACAATAACAACAATGGGCATCGGAGAGATAGATGGTGATTACGTCTTAGGCATCTGTTTCGTCGGTTGTATCAATTCGGGTGCCAGAATTGGATTGTTGTTGGCCCCTTTAGCTGCGACTATTATTACAGCCGGATACATAGTAATCAGAGGTAATAATCAGATTTAACGATACGACTTAATCACAGCATAATAAACACGCAGTAGGGTATCTGTCGAGCGGCGCCTTTGAACTAACTAATTCAAAAAATATGACCCTCAGTCATTTTATTCGGATTTTAACTTTTAAAATGAAATAATTGTAGAATTACTTTAGTGCATCAAGATACGCTGCTGTGTGTTTATTATGCTGTGATTTAATTGTTAATGATTACAATTTTAGGTCTTCTTCTATTAATCCAAGTTAAAATAGATAGTAAAGACGTCATCTCTGAACACTCCAGTCGGAAAATACGCTCAAACATCGTACGTATGGGCGTGTTTGGGCTCTTCATGTTCATTTTCTGCATTATTACATTTGTTTTTCACATCTATATGTTCACCAATTCGGATACTTTAGACAAAAGCTTGCACAATTATATACTGTAAGTCTCGCCCTCTTGATGGAAGTCAAGTTTAACTCTATGTTTAGGTGCAAGTTAACCAGTTTGAGTTCCGATCTGTCGCATTGTAAGATGGAAGCGAGGCCGAGCGTCGCGATGCTACAACTTCAGTTGCTGGCGGTTTTTGGATGCGGCATCGCAGCGGCGTCGTGGGTTTGGTGTACGGCTACTTTTCACGTGTGGACGCGGTACATCAGACGGTAAGTGGCGTCAACGTGTTTACATTATTCAAATTATCTTCCTTCGACAGAAAATTTCACTGCGAAGTCGAGAAACCGTTGAAATTTCAAAAGCACAAAATAATAGCACAAGCTTTTGAAAAACGCAAAATTTTTAATGAAGGACGTAAAATATCGATAGAATGTCAGCCGCACACCGACCCGGTCGGTTTGCATTTTGATCTCAATAGCGCAGCCAGTAACGAGTTAAGTACGACGTGGGCAGCGAATTTGCCCAGATTGGTGAATCGCCGCGGCGCCGTTCCGAACGAGATGATCAATTACTCGGCGTCGAGTAACTCGGAAATGAGTTACAGCCTCCAACAGATCAGTATCGAGAGTAGGCGTAATTCGGGCGAGAGTCAATTGTCTGTGCAAATATCGGAAGTTACCGCGAAAATTAACGGCCGCGTTCGTAGGAATCGGATGAGACATAAGAGGAACGTCATTAGAAGGTCGCGTTCTAGAGTGAGGCGCAAGCGCAACAGCACGGCGAGTCTAGACTCGCAGTTCGGAACTCAGTTGTGTAATATATTTAACGTGGCCGATGCCAAGACGGCTTTGCCGAATCTTAACAAACGGAGGACGGCTAACGCCGGTTTGGACGAGCTCTTGGCTAACGCGAAGTTAATTTTGCCTTACGACAAGAGTCACAGTGAAGACGAAAACGTTTCCGTGACAATTTCGAAAGCAAGTTCAACGTGGTCGTCAACAATCACAGTACGAACAATTTGGATTTAAACGATCAGTTGATTATGAAGTCGTTACATCAGGATCTGCACATCGACGACTATTATGACGACTCCGACGATTCGATGACCGACGATTCATCTTGTCCCGAGCTAAAGCAACTACTGCAAAGTTCGTTGAATTCGGCAGTTTCGACTGGCACACAGAACAGATCGAGTAAACAGTCGAAAACGTCGATAGATGTTGCCGTACAAGCGAATGCTAACGAGATCGTTACTCAGACTGCCGCTTTGCAAGCCGAATGCGATGGTAGGATTGAGAGGACGCGTAAGTTGAAGGGCAGGCATAAGAAACATAAAAAGCCAAACAAGTAGGATAGTGTTTTTTTTTAATTTTTTAAAATAAATGTGTTAAACTTTTTTATGATTGTTGTTTTCCACTATGTTTCTTTGTTTACTTATTGTATCCCTTAATTTCACATTCCTTCTTTATCCCAAATCTTATTTTCATTCTAAATTCGTCAGTTTGCCACCTTGGGCACAGAATAATAATACTTCGTTGCGCAGAGTTCCAGGAACGTTTGATCTGGCTGATCCTACGAAAATCTCGCTTTATCGACACACCTGTGTTTCAAGCATTAAAGCTATCGCTTACATAGCGCTATGCACTTTAAACGCACCCATGTCGTTACAGTTAAATGTTGGCATTTTCTTAGTTTATATTATTCATGACTTGAGCGGGGAAAGCTTACTATTTCTTAGCAGCGGCATTTCGCTACACTTTGGCTACTCCTGGCTGCGCGTGGGTAAAGCGCGAACGCTACTTAAGATCAAAATTATTGCTCAGTGAAATTTCTGTATGCACGCAGTGAATATATTTATTATTCTGTGCCTTGGGCACGACGTGACGCTTAGCTCCTCCCACTGTACGTATCTTTTGAAGGATGCCTGTTTTTTTAATTCTTTTTTCAGTTGAGTGAAAAGTAATGCACCAACGTTAATGGTGTAAAATGAAAAGTTGTAAAGGATAAAAAGACCACTCCACTCGATCGGATAATAATTTTCCGAGAAAAATTGAAAACAGTGGAATATTTGCGTTTTTCTTTAAACATTCGTAGATCCTTCATTTTTTGAGATTTTTGGAAAATAGGAGGTAATTATACGTGCTTATTGTGTGCAAAACCCTGCAATTATCAGGCATCATGCACACATAATTGCGATTTAAATTTTTTAATGCAATATATTCAATCGAGGCTGAATGCTCTTGTGATATTTAACACCCGAAAAATGTGAAAGATGACTGAAATTGATCGAGAGCGAGAAAGCGCCGTTTGAGGGGACTGCGATTAAAAGCATGTGTGCATGTATTGTAATGTTTTGTTTTGCCTTGGAACGTTCATAAGTAAATTATTATACGTATCTCGAATGCAAATACGGATAAGGATACGGTCATGTCCCCAAACTGCTTTTGACACTTTAGGTATACGATGACGTTTTCTCCCACATTACAAAAGCAAAATTTGAATAATCTGCAATTAACGCGAAGCGAACTTAGCCGATCGAAAAGTGGCAAAAGCTAACTAAAACACCTACGTCGAATCCACGATAAAATCCCTAACAACCGCTAGGCTAGAGTGAAGTGATAAATGTAGTAATGTCAGCAATGAAATAAAATACAAGCATGGTGATAACGTAAATTATATTAAACGTTGATTTGTTTTAAACAAAATGATCAAATTTGGCAAAGTTTTGTAAATGCTTAAAGTCAAAAGGTACTCCTCTGCCGAGGCTGCCTAAGGGAAGAAGGGCAAGAAAAAACCTTAGGTTCCGCTTTAACAACTAAACAAACACAATATAACCAAAGAATGTATCGACATTCATTGTAGGAAATTATTATTATTACAAAAACAATTATAATACATGTATCCTGTTGAGAAACCGTTCATCAGTTCATAATTATTAGAATGTAGATGCAAAAATGTTTTCCATTAAGAATATAGCAATTCAACTCATTTATACATACATTTTAATTAAAACTGAAGAATGTTAGTTAACAGTGTATAACACCGTGGGTAACAGGCGAGTTTCACCAGTCGCTACGCGTCTATTTAGTTGAATTTTTAAGATTTAATTAATATTAAGTTTTGCAAATATTGCATACACATAAACATATTGAAATATACAGGGTGCGGCAGATAAACTGTCAATTAGAAATAGAAAGTAATGGAACTTTTTTCTCATATACAACACATAATTATTTGCTTTAATTTTTTTTTCTTGTAGAAGAGAATGTACTGTAATAGCCTCTGCGAATGAAACAATTGAATTTATTCATACAGCGTTCAAAAAAGATGCACAAAATTCAATATGATAAAACGGCTGAAACTTGTGTTTTTCAAATGGAAACTCCCTATTTTTATTACTTGAACTAATTTATCATTAAGAAATAAGAAAAAATTGTGTTTATTCCAAAAAATGTTATTTTTTGATATACAGGGTGTCCCCTGATTGGGGTACCCAGGCGGTAAAATTGTTATTATTCATTTTACGACCAAAAGTAATTCTTATTTCCAAAACTTCTGTTTTTTGAGAAAATGAATTCACGATAAGAAACTTTTATACCACATGTGCAGGGTGTTAATAAACTAGGAAAGTGGGGATTAGGTACCATTTTTATTATTTTTTACAAAAATCTTATTAAACAAAGATTTTTATAAACTAAAGTAAATTCTAAATACAAATAATTAGTATTTAGACTTAACGTTAGTTAGTGTAAAAATAATAAATACTTGAAGCATTTTCCTACTTTCCTAATTTATTTATTCTTATCGTGAATTTATTTTCTCAAAAAGCAGAACTTTTATAATAACTTTTGGTCGTAAAATGTATAATATATTTTTTTCCCTTGGGTACCCCAACCGCGGTCCCTGTGTTATTATCAATTTTCTACTTTTCCATTCAAATAGTGGATTTTTGAAATTTGTCCAAACTAAGGATAAGGATACTATTGACATAGTATATGTTTAGCTTCTCCGATTTTATATATCTTTTGAACGATACGTACGGATTTGAAGATAAACCGACGTAGAAAAGATGCTCTTAAGTATGTGCGTAACGGAAAACGTCTACAAAAGTTAGATTATGTATAATAAGTGTATAACTTGTATCACACACAGTGTGTTTGTTTTATTTTGATTTTCACGTTCTTTACAAATATAGCAAAACATTTAAATTTTTTAGCACTAAACAATAAAATTATTGAGAAGAAATCTAACCTCAAAAATGCTTAAGCAAAACAAATTTATTTTGTGAAACAATTTCCAAGTTCCGCATGTTAGCTTGTCGAAATTCGATGTCCATCTCAGTTACATCAATATGGAGCTTCAACCTCGTCAATGTAAAATAATGGAATATATGCTACATATAAGTTATATACAGGGTATCCGGAAATTATGCGCAATAACTTCGGGTGCTAATTCTAGAGTAAAAATAAAGGCCACAAGTTTCTATAACATTTTTCGAAAACTCAAAGGTAAAGGATCTACAGCACTTTAAAGTTAGGATTTTTAAAACATTTTTTTTTTTAATTTTTTTTTTTGTTTCTTAACCGATTAATTTGAAATTTGGCACGCGATTACTCATGCTCATGCGCATAAACGTGCAAAATTTGACGTTCATCCATCAAGCTTGAAGGGCTGGAACCGCCCCTGTCATGCATTTAATTGCTCGAAACTTTTTGCTTTTGACTTTTTTGCAAATTTTATTAACATGGGATGAAAGATTTAAAAACACGCAAAAAAGGTTTACTTGTTTCATTTTCGTAAATCGAGCCGTTTTCGAGAAAAACGACTTTAAAGTTTGTCTTGCACCAGCATACATGATACTGATTTATTTCATTTTTGACATTTCAACGAAGTGTGCCTTGAGAATAAGTGCTATACAGCGTTTTATACGCCTATGAGATCAAAGACAGGCATTTTGAAATAACAAATTATTTATTTATTTTTTAATCAAAAACGAAGAATAATAATTTTTTGGGCACCTCAATACCTCGCAATTTAATATTAATGACAGCTTTCACTTTTTATAATAGATTTTCGAATTACCTCCCGTCTTCCTCAATGCACAAATTAAGTCTTCTCAAAAAATTACGAAGAACTCGAAAAAAAATTCTCTCCTTTTGTCTAATTCAGTGGTTCCCATACTTTTTTTTCTCATAGACCACTTTAAACATTTTGCTGGATCTGGTGGACCCCCTGCAGCTATTACATTTACTAACTTACTTCCAAAACCCGAAAAAGTATATGTCTATGTAAATCTGTGTTGTGGCTATTTTTCAATCAACTATGAGTTGAAAGTTTTCGAAAAAAGGTGAGAATTTATATTGCTTTGATTATGCTGTGAGTATTGTCATTCAAGCTAAGTTTCAAAGCCAGTCTAAAAGCGTCTTCATCCAACAGTTGGATTCCTACTTTACTTTTTGTATTCTAAGATTGACTCACAGTACAAGAAACCAATAATCTCCCACTTCGGAGTGGTAAAAGTAAAAATAAATATTTTCTTGTTTTGTAGCTATTTATTCAAACACAAAAATTACTACACTTTTAATTATGTTGTTATAACAGTCTTAGTAGAATCAAAATTTAACATCAAAACTAATAATGATTATTAATTTTGATGTTAACTTTATCTCAGATTACCATTGTAATCTGAGATAAAAGTTATAATTTTAATGGGAGGGATGTACTTGGTGAATTGACAGCAAATTATCAATATTTGGCTTGAGTTTAGTTAAGTATAACCGTAAATCTCCTCGCTCTGTAATATTTAATCTGCTCCGTTTTTTGTCAACAAGTTTGTTACGGCACTAAAACTGCGTTCGACAAGATATGACGAAGGAAACGCTATGAGAAATTTTTGCACAATTCCCCACAGTCCTGGATATTTTTCAGGTATTTGTGCCTGCAGCCAAAATGATTGATACCCTCTTTTGAATGCTACTTTGAGCTCCTCATTAGTGCTAAGCTCGAGTAGCTCTTCTTGCAGTACCACATTTTCCACTTCAGTTTCATCATATGGATTTATTATCCATGGTGGTATATCCATCGACAGAATGTCTTCAAATCTGATTTTAAAATCATCATACAGGGCAATCAAATGTTGAACATACGTCTGAATATCTTCGTCGAGGCATTCTACCTGCGATAAATTTGGAAACTGGGAAAATTCACGTCGACCAATATTTTGCTTCATAAGTTTCAGTTTACCAAGAAAAGCTGAAATTTCACTCTTTGTTTTTATCAAATTGAGGCTGTCCCTTGTAACTGTAGGTCCTTGTAACTGTAGGTTGAGGTCATTGAATTTTTGAACAAATCTGTCAAATACGCAATGTCTGCTTTGAAATTCATGAGGTTTTCTTTTAAAACAGGATCTTTAGTGTTCAGAAACTCTAAAACAGAGTCGAAAAGCAAATAGAATCTTGATAGACATGCACCTTTCGACAACCAGCGTACTTCGGTATGTAGCAGCAATCGTTGGAAGTCCTCATCATTTTCTTCGCACAACTGTGCAAATAAGCGCGTATTTAATGCATTGCTTCTTATTTTGTTAACTGCATTAATCACAAATTGAAGCGCTTGGTGCAATCTATCACTCAATTTTTCGCTACTAGATGTTGTCGGTGGATGACACAGTGAATTGCAATTACCTCTGGTATAATCCTTTTAAGATGACTTATAAACCCACGATATCGCCCGACCATGGCAGGAGCTCCATCTGTTGCCACCGAAATAATGTTTGTGAATGCAATTGATTTTTCCGTAAAAATCATTCAGAACATTAAAATTGATTCACCTTTAGTGTCAGTCTTCAAAGTTTTCGCGAATAGTAACTCTTCAAACATTTGTTCGCCTTTGATAAATCGAACATATGCCAATAATAATGCTTCATTGCCAGGTAAAGTTGACTCGTCCAGTTGAATAGAAAAATGAGTTGTTTGCAGATAATTACACAAGAAACTTTCAACATCAGAGCTCATTTCATCAATACGTCTTTGTACAGTGTTGTTACTCAAAGGAATTCTTTTAAGTATGTCAAATGAAGATTTGTGCAGGACAGTTTTAAGACCTCTTCAACAGCAGGCAAAATTAACTCCTCTCCAATGGTATGCGGTTTCCCAGATTTTGCTATAAGTAATGAGATATTGTAAGATGCCCGCAAGCCATCGTCGTTGCTTTCAGACGTTGAAGCGAACATACTATGCACGGTGGGTCTCTTTTCATACTTTTCCTTCAATGTTTGGAAATATTTCAAATCCTTACCTATTTTGTCAGGATGACACCTTCTTAGATGATCTTCCAGCTTCGATGGTTTCATAGAGTCATTGCTCAAGACTTTGTTGCATAAAAGACACATGGGCAATCGCTTGTCTGTATTTGATGGAAGAAAACCAAATTTCAAATATTCAACACTGTACTGTCGACACTTCTTCTTAGATTCAGCCATGTTTCGTATCAATTACTTACCTGTAAATATGAAAAAATGTTTGTTAAGTAATCTTAAAATGATTTAACAAACATAATAGAAGTGGCTTTTAAGATACAAGTTGCTAACAAATAGATAGGTAGGTACTTACTTTTCCAACACTGGCAAACAATAATATCAATTCACTTTAATTTTCAAAAGTCTGAAAACTACTTCCGTCACTGGTGAACACTTTCTTTTTGAAATTCCGGAAACAACTGAGTAATGTTTATCATTCGCATTCGTATTTATATTAAAGAAAAATCCAACAAGTTCATGCAAGTTCAGACACGACTTTAACTAGGCGGGCGGGCGGCGCGGCATCGGCGAGTCTTGACACGCTCTTTCTGAATATGGAATATGCAAGTTCTTACAAAAACAATTGCTGAGCTTCTTATAATATTGTCTTCCTATATTCATAGGAGAAGTCAAGCTTCTTATAATATTGTCTGCCTATATATATTATTGTCTCCCTTATTCATAGGAGAAGTCAAGTCGGGTCACCTAATACATTTTTATAGACCCCCGTTAACGAGTTGTGGACCCCCATTTTTTTTCACGCAAGCGTAGACCCCTATCGGGCTCCCGTGGACCCTGGGGGTCCACCTGGACCACTTTGGGAATCTAGGGTCTAATTGCTTCAGAATTAACGATAATTCGCTCCCTCAACTCTTCTACGCTGTTTATTGGCGTCTGATACACTAAGGATTTTAAATGACCCCAAAAAAAAGTCCATTGGGTTTAAGTCTGGCGATCTGGGAGCCCACTCTACATACCCACCGCGTCCTATCCACCTGCCAGGAAACGTTTCGTTTAAAATCTCCTTACAGCTACGCCATAATGTGGAGGAGCTCCATCTTGTAATAACCACATTGAATTTCTAAGGTGAAGGGGCACATTTCCCAACAGAACAGGCAACTGATTTCTTAAGAAATCTAAGTATGCCTCACTATTCAGCCTAGGTTGCAAAAAAAATGGCCCGATTAAATGATCTCTTACTATGCCAGCCCACACATTAACGGAAAATTTGTTTTGAAAATTGCTTTCCACTGTCGCATAAGAATTTTCATCAGCCCAATAATGTTCATTGTGTAGATTTATTACGCCATCGTGTCCAAATCCAGCTTCATCAGTAAAGAGCAAATTTCCTAAAAAGTTTTCATCGCCGTTGTAAAGATCAAGGATCCTATTGCACATGCGCACTCGAGCCATAGGATCTTGAGGACTCAAGGCCTGAACTTTTCGGCAATGGTAGGGATGAAGGAGTTGTTCTTGTAATACCTCGTGCACTGAACTTTTTGAAATATTGAGCACCAATTCTTCTTACACTACGTTTAGGATCATTTTCGATGTATTCTAATATGCCTTGTTCAACTTGAGGCGTTTGGGTTCGTCTCTGTCGACCTGAGTCAGAATGTCTCCGTTTAAAAGATCCGAATTCTCCTAGCCTGGTGTGGATAGTACTAAATAGTCTTGATTGCGGAATCCTTCTATTTGGGAATGCTGCACCATTCAAGCGTTTTGCTTCCTACGCATTTCTACCAGCTACACCGTAATAATAGTGCATATCCCTTAATTCATTGTTGGAATATGTGTTATCCATTTTACTAAATTTAAATTCACCAACTGAATTTATTTAAAACAAGTTACTAATAATCTGTCGAAAATGTTTCCATATTATTATGACTTTTGTTCCCATAGGAACGCATAACATTATTTTGTTCTCAAGGCACACTTCGTTGAAATGTCAAAATGAAATAAATCAGTATCATGTATGCTGGTGCAAGACAAACTTTAAAGTCGTTTTTCTCGAAAACGGCTCGATTTACGAAGGTGAAACAAGTAAACAAGCCCTTTAAGCTTGATGGATGAACGTCAAATTTTGCACGTTTATGCGCATGAGCATGAGTAATCAGCGTGCCAAATTTCAAATTAATTGGTTAAGAATAAAAAAAAAAATTTTTTTAAAATCCTAACATGTTATAAAAAAATGTTATAGAAACTTGTGGCCTTTATTTTTACTCTAGAATTAGCACCCAAAATTTTTGCGCATAACTTCCGGACACCCTGTATAATCAAAGAGTTAAAGTCGCCAGAATAGAAGGAGAGGTGCAAGGATGGACCTATCTTTGATCGTG
This sequence comes from Abscondita cerata, assembly GCA_030710515.1. Taxonomy (NCBI): domain Eukaryota; kingdom Metazoa; phylum Arthropoda; class Insecta; order Coleoptera; family Lampyridae; genus Abscondita; species Abscondita cerata. The sequence continues at coordinate 111,910 of JALBCR010000379.1, read as the reverse complement.
TGGAAAATACGTTTCAACTCTAAGCACAGTTTATTTCATATTCATATACCCCAAAAAGTGCGCGTGTGTATCCTTGATGGTTCAACCGAATACGGTTTCGATACAATCAATTACCGCTCACTTCCTTATTGTAACAAAAAATGAAATTTAGCATTTTCTCCTATTATTAATTTATAGACGAAGCTCTACGTTACCGCTGTATACAAATCAAGGGTATAAACTCGATTTCTATACATTGAATGAATTTAAAATTAGCAAGTTGGCGATTCTAGTTTCGGTTTGTGCTATCGTAGCACGTCCGAATAGTTAACACTAGTGTTTTGAACTGTTGGCAAATTTTAATTATTTAAATAACATTAATTAATCTATCCTTTTCTAATTATTAATTAATTAACTGTATGTCCTAGTATACAATTAAGGGGTTGTTTGATTTTGACAAAGTTCAGATGAATACATTTTTATTTTACTAAACAGTTATAAGCAAATCGGCAACATTGTGTTTTTAGTGATGTTTGGATTTGAATGAAATTACTAAAATTCTCTTGTTGGCAATAGCTCTAACGAAGCAGATCTTTTAAACATATTACAAAAATGGTAATTATTTTGTAATCTTTTAAAATACAATTAATCCTTAAAAGCACCATAGAAATAATAAAAATTTCTTCGTTTGGTTTTATAATGAGAACGTTTTTGTAGAGATTTCAATATTTTGCATTCGTGAACTTTCGTAGGTTAAGTTTACGTTATAATGTTTTAATCGTTTTCTTTTAAGGCAAAACGTACAAAGAAGGTTGGAATTGTAGGAAAATATGGAACCCGTTATGGAGCTTCGTTACGTAAAATGGTCAAAAAAATGGAAATTACACAGCACTCAAAATATTCTTGTTCATTTTGTGGAAAGGTACATGCTTACGATGTTATAAGTTTGCGATTTAGTGTGATTGCTTTTAGGATTCAATGAAGCGTAGCTGCGTTGGTATTTGGACATGCAAACGATGCAAGCGAGTGGTAGCCGGAGGTGCCTGGGTTTATTCAACCACAGCGGCAGCATCTGTACGATCGGCTGTCAGACGTTTAAGAGAAGTTAAAGAACAATAATTTGATATAAAATAAAAATTAAATTAAGTTGTCACAACGTTTTTTCTGCTCACGAAGTGAGTTTTAACCCTTAAACCCTACGCTTTATTTTACACTTAAATTTATAAATCAAATCTATTAAGATTGAAGTTCTTTCATGCATGGATGTACCTAAACCATGATCCCGCTTTATTTTACACTTATATTTATAAATCAAATCTATTCAGCTTTAGCTTGAAGTTCTTTCAACTTTTGTTCATGTAAGGATGTATCTAAACCTTGATCTCGCCTATTCCTAATTGCGATTAGCAATTGCTGTTCTTCCAATCCTTTAACTCTGCTATATAGACTCATATCCAATTCTGCATCGATATCTGATTCTTCCCGTAGTATACAAAAGTATACCATAAATACTGTTAAACTGGCGAGAACGACTCCGGGTTCATACCATAAACGATCTTGCGATGTCCCTTGCCTCGAATATTCAGCTTTCCATTTACTAGCCGGACTGCTCGTGTATACAATAGGTTTGTCTAAATCGGAGGTAGGTTTTGTTGAGTAATTTGGGCTTCTAAGCCATGGTCTTAACAGAATTAAGTTTAAAAGAAAAAGTGGTTGCACAAGCTACACTTACCTTAGGTGCTGGTGGTGCTTCAACCTAGTTTGTCTAATTAAGGTATTTATTAAAAACATAATAGCGATTGTTAAGGTGTACTATTTTTAAAACTAGCGCTTTTAAATAACTAAATGTGGGGACATTTTGTTGTATCGCCATTGATTCGTAAAGTGGCGCACTCTATTATACTAATACAATTTTACTAGCAAATTTCAAATTTACATGTAGTTAAAGATTAATAAAACTTAAATAAAAATTTAATGTAAATAATATAAAAAATCTTTAAATTCTAATTCGGAAGGGTTTTGAATAAAAGTAACGGTTTTTAGGAGAAATTTGGCAACACCGTAAGCGTCGGGTACTTATATCCGTTTCCTTGTACAGCAGCCTCTGTCATTTGCGTTTAGTCTTCGAAGATGGTAAGTCGTGTGAATTTTTTTTTTAATTCTTTAAAATTTCGTTCATCCCTTATAATACTGCTTTCGTATTTAAGCATCGATTTAACTGACGACACAAGCGATGCGTTTGCAACGTTATTTTTGAGTTTCCCCTTTTTTTAATTTTGTTTCGCCACCATGTGTCTAATTACAATGATGATTTAGAATAATAATGTTTATGGTTAAAATCCGAAATATTATGAGGATATTATTCTAGGGCGGTCTGATTTTATACTTCTATTGATTAAATCACAATAATTTCGTTTGAATTTAACCTGAAATTTCGCTTTCCAGTCGCACAGAAAGTTCAGCGCTCCCCGTCACGGTTCCATGGGTTTCTACCCTAAAAAACGATCACAAAGACATCGTGGTAAAGTTAAGGCGTTTCCCAAAGATGATCCCAGCAAACCTGTGCACCTTACTGCGTTCATAGGCTACAAAGCTGGAATGACGCACGTTGTGCGAGAAGCCGATAGGCCGGGATCAAGTAAGTTGTTGTTTTACATATAAGCGACATGGTCAGTATGAAGCTCTTACCCTTCTACTGTCGGGTCGAAATCGCTCATTCAATAGCGGTTCTCTCCGTAGTGTCGCAGATTATGTTACCCTTCGGGTGGTGCATTAGGCATATTCCATGTTCTGTGTGTAGCCTCTGGGCATAGACACTTGGACAAACCATGCCTTGTACAGACCTCAATCAAATTAAAAACCACTCTCTTATTTTTATTTGTAATTTCTTAGAGATTAACAAGAAGGAAATTGTGGAAGCGGTGACGATTCTAGAAACCCCACCGATGGTTGTCGTAGGCTGTGTCGGTTACATCGAAACCCCACACGGCCTTCACGCGTTAGTTACAGTTTGGGCCGAACATTTATCTGAAGATTGTCGCAGACGTTTCTACAAAAATTGGTAAGTGTCACAAAATTCATAGTCGAATGAAGCGTTAACGACTGCTAAAGCTCTCCAATCGCTGCATGAGGGCATTAAAACTGCATAGCTCGGATTGATTTCCGTTATATGTGATGAGCGGGTGTCTCCTCTAAACTATGAGACACCTCTCTGTTATAAGTCTTGTTTAATCCAGGTATAAGAGCAAGAAGAAGGCGTTTACTAAAGCCTCAAAGAAGTGGCAAGACGTTCTAGGTAAGAAGTCGATTGAACGTGACTTCAAGAAGATGTTGAAGTATTGTAAGGTTATTCGTGTGATCGCCCACACCCAAATGAAATTATTGAATTTACGTCAGAAGAAGGCGCACATTATGGAGATTCAGGTGAACGGAGGTACTGTTGCCGACAAAATCGCTTGGATCAAAGACCATCTCGAGAAACCAATTCCTGTTGCTTCTGTATTTGCTCAAGACGAAATGATTGATTGCATCGGTGTCACCAAGGGCAAAGGATTTAAAGGTATTTATTTATTTTGATTAATTATTTACGTTTGAATGGTGATGATAACACGGATGTTTTTTTTCTGAATATTATAATGTGGAAATTTACCCGCGCTGCCTTCCTACTGATTGCATCTGCTTCCGATAAATTTGTTTCCTTTGAGAGTGGTGAATTTATAATGGTTTTGTGTTTAGGTGTAACATCACGTTGGCACACTAAGAAGTTACCCCGTAAAACTCACAAAGGTTTGCGTAAGGTTGCGTGTATTGGTGCTTGGCATCCATCTCGCGTATCCTTCACCGTCGCCCGTGCTGGTCAAAAAGGTTACCACCATAGAACTGAAATCAACAAGAAGATCTACCGCATTGGTGCTGGAATTCACACCAAAGATGGAAAGGTAACTATTCAAACAAATCTCGAATTTATTTTCCTCAAGTTTATGATGAGATATCCTAGAGCCAAAAGGATTATGACAAAAATCGTTGATTATTATATGATAGGACTGATGATTTCTTACATTTACAGTATTTTACGTCTTCACTTCGCAGAATGTTAATAATTATTTATGTTGCAGGTCATCAAGAACAATGCTTCAACTGAGTACGATTTAACAGAGAAGAGCATTACTCCGATGGGTGGTTTCTGTCATTATGGTATCGTCAATCACGATTTCATTATGATCAAGGGTTGCTGCGCGGGACCAAAGAAACGCGTCATCACTTTGAGAAAATCTCTTCTTACGCACACGAAACGTGTTGCTCTCGAAAAGATTAATCTTAAATTTATCGACACTTCGTCCAAATTTGGTCACGGTAGGTTCCAGACGCCCGCGGACAAACTCGCGTTCATGGGTGTGCTCAAGAAGGATCGTATTAAGGAGGAAGAGAAAAAGCGGCGCCCGCTAGTAGTTCGTAATGTTGATGTTTTTATTGTTGTATGACTTTGTGTAATACAATATAGAAGGAATTTGTTTTATTTTTTAAAACTAAACTGTGATAGATTTTTAAGTTTGTTATTATTTATAATAAAAATTAATTTTTAGTAGTTATTGGAAAGATATTTTGTATCAAGATTTAAATTCAATGTTTTCTATAACGTTTTGAATACGAAATTCGAAATTTTACAAATCCTACATGGAGGGGTAGTAATTATGATTGATTTATTTCAAAGATTTTACTTTGTTTATTTCGAGTATTCAAAAAATGATAAATATAAAAACATGAATAGTTCATAAAGAAGGTCGCGAGAGACTTCACGGCGCTATCTAAAGCGTTGATCACACTATGCAATTTCTTGCGCAAGTTCTTGCAGCAACTTCAAAATTGCAGCAATCTGCTTGATCACATTATGCAATTTATCGCTGTAACTTCTTGCGCAAGAAATTGAAAGTAAATAGAACGGGTTCTATTTTTTGAAGAGATTGCATGCAATTTTGGTTACTTTTGAGTCACTTCAACTGTTGCCAACGTATAAACCATAGATATAAACTCCCTACTTTTTCATGTTTTTATACTTTTGTTTTTTAATTAAAATGAATTCCTATGATAGAGACAATTTATGTGCAATTATTTGTGCTTCATCTGCTTTAATGTTAGTACAAAATTCGAGGAGGTGGTGGGTACGACCGTGGATAGCAGAACGATCTAATAATTGTGGAAATTTATATATACCTGAAAAATTTGAAGAATGTGAAGATTTAGGTAGTATGAAGAATTTTCTTCGAATGAATAAAGAAACATTTGATTTATTATTGAATTTAATTGAAAAAGACATTACAAAACAAAATACACGTTTGCGAGAAAGCATCTCAGCAAAACATAAGTTGATAATAACTCTTCGCTATTTAGCAACCGGAGAATCGTTTCGAAGCCTTCATTATTCTTTTAGAATTGGTGCATCTACAATCAGCAATCTTATTCCCGAAGTGTGCAATACGGGATACGTTTTATATATTTCAATTAAACTACCAATAACTTCTTTTGTCCACTCCATTGTTAATTATTCACCACTACAAGAATTATAAGAACTACACCTAACACCCTTCATAAACACCCCGATGATAAAAGAATGATAAATAACATTTCAAACATTTGTGGGTTACGTTAAGGTTCCAACTGCAGTTTAGTAGTAGTAATATTTTTATTCTGTGTGTGGTACCAAAAGTGAAGTTTTATCATTATTATGTAGATGCCGCTATTAAAATGCAATAAATTGCATGTAGTGTGAACACGTAAGAAATTTCAATAAATTGCAGCAATTTATTGCTGCAAGAACTTGCGCAAGAAATTGCATAGTGTGATCAACGCATAATGTTCTACAAAAAAATTAAATTCTATATATTATTTCCTTCGTCTGTCAAATTTAAATTTTCCATTAAAATCACGATCTCGACTTAATTTTGGCATTAATCTTTGATTATTAATGCCAAAATTAAGTCTCAACGAATTGATCCTAAAAGAAACTCGAAATTTAGATGCAATAAAAATAGTCGGCTATTTGTCAAGGTCTTGTTATATTACTGTCGATTATTTCCCTCGTCTTAATTTCCACCAATCAGAAACGTGCAATTTTGAATTACAAATAGTTTCTAGATGGAAAAACTGTATGGCAGCAGTTTTTTCGAGTTGACACGCGGCAAAACTTGACAGTTGTCACCGAAAAATACAATACCTTTGAATATAATCTGTTACTCATGAAATAGTCTTCTCAAATACCATTCGGGCATCTAATTTTTCCTGTGAAAGAAATCGAAAATACAATGCAAAAGCAGAAGACGAGGATTTTTGTTGCCACCAGCACTCATGCTTCTTGTTAAAATATTACTTAGCAACGTGTTTTTTCGATTTTTTCGGAAAAATTAGATGTCCTTATGATATATGTTACTTACCAATAAATCAAAAACTACTTATTTACAGGTATTTGTGATGCCAATGTTTTAACCGAATTTTTCGGACGCCCTGTACCAAAGCCGTTGCGTGGCATGGAACTGTGGAGCGAGCGCTCCAGGCGCTTTAGTAATAAGCAAAGTTGAAATGTAATTGAAGATAAAAGAGTTACACGTTTTAGTATAACAATAACAAATTCCTTATTATGGTGTTTTTCTAACAAATTTTTTCTTGGAATTAGTTATTTTGTCTCTACCTTAACGCCAATAGGTAGGATATACATTGTTATGCGGATTATAGTCGGTACTTCTTATTTCTACACTACAGGTAAAGACTTTCACTAATGTTACAAAAATTCTACTATTTAACTTTTAAGCGGATTACGATATTTCTTTGGGGTCTCTAAATGCACTTTAATGTTATTGAGCCTGCATAATCATTTGCAAATTTGGCGTTGGTGTAACCAGTTGTTTATAAAGGGGTGGCAAAAACTAATTTTGATTGTGTTTGTTTACATTTGTGGTATATTTTTTAAGAATAAATTTCGTTCAGTGAAGTTTCTTAGTAGTAGTGATATTCTATTGTTGATTTTTAAACATATTGAACATAGATATACGTGAGTTCGACTGAATAAACGTACATATTGTGTAAGGTCAACATGCCTATTATACTCAGTATACTATTGGCGCGGAGCAATAAACCTGTCAGAATTATCGAATCTCCCGTATTGCACTGGCGTAGGTACCTGATACGTTTGGAAAATCATATTTTTAGTAGGTAAATATATTATAATAGTAAAATCTACATCTGCATTACTATTTTATTTTATATTTATGTCATATATTATTTATATGTTATTTATTTTTGTATCTTGGTATAATACCCACATCTACGGCTATGATTCTCGTTTCGTCAGTACCTGCCCAGCCAACATTGAAGCATTTCATGTTAAGCAAATATTACGTTACACAAAAATGTGACACTTATTAGAAACGTTCGTAGTTACGCAACAAATGCAGTAACAAATCCTACGTTTGTCCTCCCCAGTAACATTACCAGGTAACGTTTCATTGAGCCGATATGTTGCGTAAATGATTAATATGATTCACTACTTATCAAAACGTAACTATCGTACATCATAAAGTACTACAGTAACGTATATAAACAACCACTTTGAAAACGTTACTGTGAAGTTTCTTTATACGCAACAGATACATTACATATAGTTTTATTTCAAATAATCTATTCGTAAGAATAATAATTTGGTTACATAACGAAAGTCTTACATAATTATAATTGATTTTTTTTCTTCTGTAACGCAGCTCTGCTCCTCTAAACCAATCCATTATAGCTGATCTGAATAAATCATTGGAAAGGTTTGAATAATTTTCAATAGCTGCATCTACAGTAAATAAAAAAAATATTTTTTAATAACATAATATACCTACATACCCTTTAACATATTCATTACCAGCATTCCATCCAATTTTACATTGTTATTCTTTCCCATTAATGAGCATGTCCTCGCCATTTCAAGTGAGAAACAACTTTGCAACATTTTATATATGCAGTCTCTTGCATTGTTCCCCATGTTACGTTTTAAAAGCTGTACCTATTATAATTGTTAATACTAAATTAGAAACTTTTTCAAAATATATACATATATATATATATATAAACATTTGATTACCAGAGCTTGATATACTTTAGTATCAATCAATTTTTCATTTAAATTTGTTAATTCGTCAACGTTGGTTACAGGCAGTTCTGGAACGTTAACTTTTTGTGCATTTGATACTCCTCCTGATCCCCTTTGAATATAATTCTCAATATTTTGCATACGAAAGTGAAACGAAACTAATAAGTTTTTTATTTCTACTATGTCTCTAACTAGCTGATGATTTAGTTCTCCAAAATCTACGGAAGGTTTATACAAAGTTTAATCTACGATATGTAAACGATAGGCACTACCTTTGTCTTCTGTTTGCACCAATTTATTCACATATTCAACTACAGAAATATTATCGTTTGAAGTATTAACGAAGGAGTTTTCTCCAAATACATTGTAGTGAACTTCAGTTGAATAATTTCTTGAACCTAAAGAGCTAATAATTACGAAACCATAACAATTCTAAAATAATACGTCATACTACTTGTTTCTTCTATTTCAATTACATTTGTTTGCGGAACTAAAATAAAACATTCTTAATAACATGTGTCTGTTAGAACAAGAAACAAACTTACTTGTACAATCTGGTGAGTCTTCGACTCTAGCTATACCTAAAATTAAATCAAACTAGAAACTGTAAAAGTGGAAATTATTAAATAACTTACTATTCAGACGTGGCACAATTGATGAAATTGGAATATCTGCAATTATATGAACTATGTAGACATTGTTGTTAAAATTGTTTTAAGTACCTTTTTTTAATGTTGGGCATTGAGGAAGTAGTTCGCTGTCTTGATCATTCCACATCACACAATCAGCAAATTTTGGATTAGAATGAAGTCTACTTTTGCGAGGAGGGATTACATCTTCATCTTCATTGACGGTTGTGGATTCGAAATCTACTAATCTTTTCATCTTGGCTTTAGCATCGTCCAAAGAATCTGATGAATTTATATGTTTACTAAACGAAATTAAAGTTTAATGCACTTACTGAAAGTAGCTACCACTTCTACAACTGCCTTCATCCAATTGTGTTTTGGTTTTTTTTTCAAACGAAGAGCTTTATTGATGCTGGACCGTGAAGGATAAAACATTACAGTAGAACCATCCTCATAGTTTAGCCAACTACTATGGGCGATACTATAACTCTCCTCTTCATCTATTACCGGAAGATCCAGTACAACCATGTACTGATTCACATTAACCTTACATCATAAACAACACTTAGTATTATAAAGAATGCGTATATTTTAAAGAACAAACTATTTTACAATCCACATAAAAACAAGTTGATTTGTTGACTTTATTCTAGTAGACACATACTGATTAAACGGTGTGCTTTTAATTACTTTTAATAATCAAAACTACTAAAAATTGTGCAATAATGGCATTACCACACACTTATTGCAATCACTCTTATCAAATTTAATCATTTTACCTTTAATTTCAGAAATTTTTATTCTATACACACTACTTAATGCAGTTTTATCTACTTCACATACATTTAATAACAAAGAATTGCAAGGATAAAAATGACAATTACTTATATTTAAAAATTTTTGAACATCTAAAAAAAATGTATCATCTTTAGAAAGTATACCTCGAACTATCACAATTTCGTTATTGTTTAAAATATAACAATTATTACGTTCGGTGGTGTCAATTGTCATATTATTTACAATTAACCTGTTTCCTGTAAACGATGTAGACATTTTAGGAGACCTTTCAAGTATTTCGGTATGATGATAAGTTCGGTATTCTAGGATACGGTGACAGACTTGAGCCAATGGATCAGGACCAGCTTTTATACTTTTTTTATTTTATACAAGTAGTTTTCATAAGGAAAAGAGCTAAACTTGTCGACACAACCAAATTTTTTAACGTCATCACACAAGTGTATTAAGTTATGCACATTATAGTTAACAAACTTGTTTCCATACAATATACCATAATGCTCAACGAAGTAAATAAACAATTCCTTAGCATAATCCACATACTGATCTGCTAATTCCGCAGACGATATTATTCGCATTCCAGTGTGAAAACACATAAAATGTTTGTAAAATCAGTTGTCAAATGATCGTGTAGAACCAAGGGACCCAGATAAAGCATAAACATTCGTAGTTCTGTTGCCTTCCAATGATCAACATCCTTAGTAGATCTTGGTAATCGTGTAAATTCTGTAGGTATCTGCTGACGCAATTGTTGTATATATGCATTTAGTTTTACTTGTGTCGCTTCCTTAAATCGAATATTAGCAGCACCAAAAACAAAAAACTTTAAAATCCTTTTCATGATGCCTAAACAAGTCAAATGCATATAATCCAAGGGGACTTGTTGCACCAAATCAATATCAAGTTCTGTTAATATTGTTATTCCTCTATGATGATCTTCATCAGACTCGAAGGCGGCTATCCACCTTGGGATAAGTCATATGATGATCAATATAGGTTCCCTCTGTAGAACATTTAGTGCAACCAAAATAAGCATTATGGTTTTTAATACACAGAAGAAATGACCTCGCGGGAGCATCACATATGATGGCATTAATTTGAATTTGTGTTTGTTTGCCATTGTATGTTACACCATTATTGCGACTTATTTGTAACATCTCCTTCACAAACGGATTTATTAATTCGTTAGAACTGTTAGGTTTGCCAGAACCATAATAAATTCCAACTAAAATTGGTTCTGTATTATCAAAATTAGTCAAACTGATTAGTATTGGCCAAAACTGAGTTGATGAATTCTTAAATATTGGTAACCCATCAATATTAACATTAATTAGTAAAACTGGTGGACATTGACAGGCTTTATTGGAATTTAAAAATGTTTCAATGCTTTTGCAATACCAAAATGACAATACTGTCCTGGTATACAGTTAACTATATTAGGAATATCAAATTTTGATATCTTTAACAAAGTTCTTACATCTTTAGGTAACTTAGTAATATCTTTAAAAATTGATAATAAACGGTTAGAAGCTGCATGTGAAATATTGTTTTCCACAATCCAAGATGCTAATTTTTTATTTACTGAAATATCCTGTTCATTATTTTTAGCAGAGGAAGGATTATGCGTGTAGTCTAATGAGCTTAAAAACTCTTCTTTTTCTTCTTCTACATTATTTACTTCTACGGATTCAGTTACTAACGGACTGTTAAAATTTGAAACCAACTTAACAGTACTTTGCAGTGGGATACTCTTACTGCATTCAATTATGTTCGGTGTTTCAATACTTTCTTGAATATGTGTTTGACGACTTTTCAATTCAGTTTGTACCAACCTTCGAAGGTGTCGTTTACTTAAACTACCAAATTTCTTTGAAATCTTGTTCACCTGTTTAAGATCATTTCTTTAGGTAAATAATTGTAAAATGCACATTACAGAGTCATACTTTCTAGCACTCATGAGATTCTATGCATGGTCTTTTGACGGTGTAATAATTTACACTTATGAAGTTAAGGCAGTTTGTGATTACAGTAAAATTAAGTGAGAATAGGAACAAAATTAATGAAATAACATCTTATACTTACATTTTGAGACATATTTGAAGAATAATATACGACAACGATTGTAGCACAAGCACAAGTAGAAAACAGGTTAGGTTGATGCTCGTATGGCGGGAATACGCTAAAAATATAGTAGTGTCTCATGTACGCACATCGGTTACATCGTTAATAATTACAGAAAACGAACATTTCTTTTGAAACGAAACAAATGTACTTTATTATGGGTATAAATTAAGCATGCCACTGTAACTAAGACAAAATACTACAGTTACGTAATATTAACGTTAAGCCTGAAGCGTATCAGTTACGTTGCTATATAAATGTTCACGTGAAACGTAATTTACCTACGTAAGTTATGTTTCACTGTAAACATGTCAGTGTGATCTAAATACGTAGAAGTGATTACATTTCAGCAACGTTTAATGTTGGCTGGGTGGGCTGATGGCAACGTGTTTACACAGATTAACCTATTGTTCTCAGACCCTAGATGGGTGGATATGCTGCAAGAGCGGCACAATGATCGTATTTTGGTTAGAATTTATTGGTTTTTACTTAACCGTAGAAGTACCGCTTTCACAATAAAATAAAGAATTATTTCAAGTAATTATGATTTATTACTCCGCGCCAATAGTATACAGACTATAGGAAAGTATATAAAAACAATGCTATTAGGTATATGCTGTTATTGAAAATCGGACATAAAGTGTAAGTACCTACCTACAAAAAATACATAATTTATTTTTCTATTGAAATTTGAAATACCTACCTCTATCTACAGTGTATTATTTTTTTTCAGTACTCTTGCGTATTGAATAAAAAAACCTAAAATACTTCTCATACATAAAATAATGTGTGAACTTAGGAGACCAGGAACAAACAAAAAGTCGGTTTGGGAATTTAAAAAACAAAAAGAGAAAGAGAGCATATAAAACAGAAAAATAATGCTCTAAATAGTTTTTTTAATAAAAACTTAACCGATGCAACAACTTCTTTATGAACTGATGAACCAAAGAATAAAATATCGAAAACTGTGATGCTGAGAATAATCCATAGTCAAGTGAAGTTTTTGTAATGAAGATTTGCCAATTAATATCAGTACTACTGACAACATTGAAGATCAAATATCGTCTGATCCAGCTAATTCGAAAAATTTGTCTCATAATGACAAACTAACATTAGTGAAACGCGGCCCTTTGCAAGTTATTGACTTTAGTTTTCCTGCAAATCGTTTCGGTAGACATTTTTCAACCTCGAATTATATGCGTGTACTGACAAATGGCGAAAAAATAAACAGGGAGTCGATAGTGATTTAGTATTTTGTTTTTCGTGTGTTTTATTTTCCAAATTTAGAAATACCTGGGCTGTAAATGGCCATTGTGATTGGTCACATTCAGTGGCGCGCCAAGCCTTTTGGTGCCCTGGGGCAAATCACTATTATGCTCCCTGTCCCCTATCCATCAAAGTGTTTCACAATTCAAAAGAATTTTGTTTTTAAAAATTTTGCTGAAAAGCTCTGTGAATATTGAGTAAATTGCATGCAGATTTTATTACTAAGAAATAATAAACACTGGACATTTCAAGAAACATTTTTATTGAACGAACAGATACATATTACTTTAAATTGCACTAATAATAATAATAATTTAATTTAAGGGTTTGTTGTAATATTCGCAGCTTGTTCGATATCTATTGCAACAAGGAAGTTTTAACACAATTTGTACGCAAGAAGCGTTGAAAATTATTTGAAAAACCTCAAAGAATTATTCCATCTGATTTTGAAAAATTATTTTGCATAAGTTTTTTTTTGAAATTATCACATGATGGAAATGCTAAGGGATATTTTTTATTCCATACGGAAGACCATAGTGTTAGGTAAGTATTCCATCAAAAAAGTTCCACAAAGTTGGCGTAAATTTTTTCAAAATTACATTTTAACATATTAACTTCAACTTTTTCAAGAAAAATTGAAAATCGAAATATCTCAAAATCCAGTGAGTTTTGTATAATACATATTAGGGTTAAATTTACTCCTTACCTCTTGTTCTATCAGATCTCCAAAGGAATGTATCCAATTACCAGTGACCCTGTATATGTAGTTAGCAAAATAGAAGCTCATTAAACTTAGTTTTGCAAAAATTACACATACCCAATAAAATAAATAAATAAAAATAGGTATTCATAATTAAGCTCATCTCATTGATGTTCACCTCTCACGGCAAGAAAAATATTAATTGTACAAAGGGCTTGTATTGATTCTGATCCATCTAAGTAGCAAAATCAGACAACGAAGGGTTTCTCAGCAAATAATCAATCAATAATGATGAAATATATTTACAACATGTGATATACAGAAAAGTGCAAAGAAATTAATACAAACCAAATAGAATATACACTTTTTTACCTTTTTGGCTGTGGCGGTACTTTAAATTTAAATTTAAATAACCGTTTTAACTTAGAAACTGTTGGAAACCGAAAAAAAATCTTGTCTAGTCATGTCATCGCCGACTATGATTCTCACTTCTCAAAATTTCGTAAGTGTAATAAAATCAAATATCTTCTGAAAAAAGTTTACAAAAATAATTTTTTGAAACCACCTCTCTTTTTCACACCGGTTGTACTGTACTGGACGCACTTGGTACACTCTATAATACATACCAGTAAAAATGAGTTATCCGGGTACCTAACTCCCATAATTTCTAGTTTCTTCAATCAAATGCCGACAAAGAAATGAATCAAAAACCATTTTGGTTTATATTGTAAGGAGACGGAATTGTAGGTCCAAATTTCTTTGGGTACCATTTTTAACATTTTATATTTTGATAAAAAAGTTAGTATTACCATTGAAAGGTTGTATTCAACGTTACAATTTTCGATTGTTGATTTCCGAGAGTATGTAAACGAGAGCACTGTCGTAAAATACACTGTTGGTGGTCGGGTTCACCGAAATTAACTAATTTTCTGGGAATTACGAAAATATCCGTTATTAGTTCAAAGCGTGTAGCCTCCGTTTGTCGAATACATTCACAGTTAATTAAAATAACGCCGCACAGTGGGGTATTTGACCTGAAAAGTCGCGCAAAATACCTAAAAGTCGATTGTCATATTTATGTATTATCTCTTTTCTACTCGGTACATGACTAAACAGGTTATTAAATCCACGGTTACCAAAGTGGTTTATTGATCAAAGTCATGCGTAGTGAAGGCCTAAACTTTGATAAAAATTTCAGTCTTGATTGATAGCTGTCAGTTGTATGAGAGGTGTTTACAAATATATCTTTATTTTAAACTTTTAAGAAGTTTTTCAAAAACGTGCAAAAAAAACGAATGAATTCATAACGGTGACGGAAACTTCAGCTGAAGTAAAACTGCAGGATCTTTTAGATCACACTGCATTAAGATTGTGTGATTATCTCAGTGATGTGATTAATAGCAATACGCAAGAAGAAAGATATTCTTTGGAGTTGTTTAGCAAGTGGGAGTGTGACGGCTCTCAACAAAATCAGTTCAACAAACATTTGAAAATGAAGAAAGAAGTGATTTTAACATTTTTTAAAGTTCAATGGTACCTATTCGTCTTGTGAGTACAAGAACACAGAGAGTCATATGGCAAAATCCTTCTCCATCCTCTCCCAGGTTCTGCAGACCAATCAGAATTCAGTTTGTTTATGAGACTACAGATGTAACAAAGAAAGAAGTTACATACATTCAAAACCAAATTGAAAGTTTGAACTTGACTGTTTTACCTGCCTCTGATCTAGGAAAGATAAAGCATACCGTCTTCTTACTATGATCGATAGTAAGGTATGTAATGCCATCACAGATACAACTTCAACAATGCGCTGTTATTTATGCCAGCTCACTTCTAAAGATTTCAACGATTTAAAGTTGGCAAGGACAAAAAAGATCGAGCCTAATCGTGTTAACTTTGGCCTTTCTGTACTACATGCCCGCATACGTTTTTTTAAAACCATGCTACACTTATTCTACAAACTTCCGCAAGGAAAGTGGCAGGCAAGATCCTCGGACGAAAAGAAAACGGTTTCAGATAGAAAGAAAATACTTCAAGATAAATTCAAAAAGAACTTGGATATTACTCGTGGATATTCCCAAACAAGGCGTTGGAACTGCTAACGATGGCAACACATCAAGAAGATTCTTCTCCAATCTTGAATTATCATCTCGCATCACAGGGTTAGATTATCTTCTCTTGTCAAATTTGAAAACCATTCTCGAAATGATAGCAAGTGGCTTCGCTATCAATATCGGTACGTTTGCTGATTACTGTCGTAAAACAACAGATGGTCCCGAAATAATAAAACACTCACTTGTTCTCATTGGATAACTATCAGAGGAAGCAGCGGAGACGAGGAACAAAAATATTTTCGGAAATACAAGGAGGGGTTTGCCAGGAAATCGTCAAGAGTTTCTTGCAATGAAGATGTGCTATTGACATCTGATTTCGTCATCTCAAGCAATAGGAAGAAGCAAAGCAAAAGAAGGCATTCAGTAAAGAAGCACTAAATCTACTAAACAGCGAATCCAGAAACTCATTTTCTACATCTTCCTCGTTTTTTTCTTTATCCGAATCATATTTCTCCGACATTCTCGTTGAATGTAAGAAAGTATTTTTCTCATTATAGTTTAAAACGCAAAACGAAAGTATGTTAGACACCGGGTTTTGAACTCTGGTTCATTGTAAACTTCTTTTTGTGAAATAATGATGAATGATATGTATAAATTAGTATACACTGAGATAAAAATTAAAAGTAGAGTTGACAAAATGGAAAACGCAACTTTTCAGGTCAAATACCCCACTGTGCGCCGTTAAAAAAACAGCAAAAATTAGTTTTTCGTGAATTAGAAAAACACCGATCCGGTTTGCAACGTTTGAATTCCGAAATATTGAGTTTACCTGCTTTTCTTTATTTACCGCAGTTAAAAAGGTCAAAGGAATGGAACTCTAAAACTGCAGCGTCTATTTTAACAAACGGGAAAACACCAAAAAACTGCACCAAAAACCATACTAGGACACGTTTTTGGTGTTTTCCCATTCGTTAAAGTTAAAAAGGATTCAACGGCCACAATAATTACAAATAGTACTGTGAACAACCCCGTTTTAAAAAACGTGTTTATTAAGTTTTACTTAACTGAGCAAATAAAAATTTAATCAAAACTTTGAGATTCAGATAGTTTAAGAGCATTATCTTTTCGACTTAGAATTTTTACCTGCGAAAGTAAAATTTCACAACCACTTCTGTTTTGAGAAAGTGATCAGGCGCTCCGCTTTGTATTGTCTTGATACGGAGGTTAGCCCCATTAGTAGTTTTCCTGTTGAAAAGCTATCACAAACCGTAAACTAAGTATACATTTGTTCAAAGCCGTGAAAACAGCTTGTATATAACGAAAACTTACCCTTAACGTCGTATTTGAAGTGTTAATAATAACACACTGTGCGAAACGCATAGCTTTGACAAATCGAATTCTTTCCATTATTTTTCGTACTTATACACAGTTGGGAGGTTTTGTAAATATTAGGAATTGATTAATCAGCAGGAAACTGTATATTTTACAGTCTTTAAGCATAAATAAAGGGCAAACCACCATTGAAGATCCTTCCGTCTCTGGCTCTAAAATCCCGGACGACCTCATTGTGCAGAGTGTAGTTTCTTTTTATTGTTTTATAATTTTTATTGTACCGTTCTGTTGTTAATTTCATTTTTAAGTCTATATAAAGTTTACTTTAGATATCGTGTACTATAAAGTGATTTGCCACAGAACTCTACATCTTGACGCGTGGGGTCAATTTTTTAAGGAAAAACCACAATGGTGGACTGCTTTATTAGTTTTGCATATTTTTTGTACTTTTTTTATATTTCCAAAACCACAACTTATTTCAAAAATAGAGAAGGTAACGAAAAATTAACAATATTCAAAACAGAATACTCTCACAAACAGAAAAACACTAAAAACTGCACGAAAAAACTTTACTCGGACACGTGTTTCAAAAGCTATCATCATCAGCGAACCGATACTCTGACGCTGACGCTGTATTTTAGTGTTCCATTCCTTTGAACAGAAGACCCTAAATTTATGTTTTGTTTATTACTTTACTTTTGCTGTTAACTGTTAAATATTTCAATGAAGATCTAGTCTTGGATTATCTCTAGAATAACGTACCAATTTGCACACAAACAAGAATTATTTAGTCTTAAGTTAATGGTAAACAAGAAGTGAAATTTGTTGTGCTCTAAAATTTAATCCTACAATGTATCCATTTTTATCTGCTAATCTGGTCTAACCTTTGACTTTAATCAATTAAAGGCGTTTATATTATTTTTATAGGTTTTTTTGTTGCGCTCGTTAAAGCTTTTGAATTTATAATAAACATTTAAACGCTATCGTGCCTGGACTATAAAAACTCACTACATACAGTTTATATAGATAACGAAGTTTTATACAGTTTTCCAAAATGTGGTTTTCTAACCTCATATTTTCATCATCGATATTTTTGGTTTCATCAAAATTTACTCTATCTGAAGATAACTTTACTCAACTACAGAATTGTTTAAGCAAAATACAACACATTTATGACGTGGCGGAATTTACGTTCTACATAAATTACAACAAAAAGTATAAACATCTACAGTTGGCACCACTGCCTGTAATAATCAATCACAAATTAAAACCTTTAAAATATTTTCAAAATTCAAAGCTACGTTTTACATAATCATTCCGAATGGAAGTTTGGACGATACTTTCTTCAATCTGACGCAAACATATCATTGGAATCCTCGAGCGAAATTTGTCATTGTTCTAGACCTTCTTGACGAATCAATTTTTGTAGTCGCTCAAAAGTATTATGTCTTCAACATTGTTGTGCTGATACCAACGGACTCGGCATCGAAATATTTTCGTATTTTCCTTACGAATCTTTAACGTCAGCTGTACTTGTAGACGAGTACGTCGATGGTAGTTTTAACAACTCAAGCAACTTATTCTTCGAAAAACTTCCGAAGAGTTGGTCGAACACCACCGTGCGTACAATAGCTTTTACGTATCCTCCGTTCGTCTTTAACCGGTCCGGGTTAATCTACGGAATGGAGATAGAGATTTTAAAATTGGTTCGAAATACACGTTTTAAATACGTATGTAATTCGCTTTTTTTAGATGCAAAGCTTCGAAAAGTTCAATATAGTTTATGTGAAGAAGCAGTATGTAAATTGGGGACGAAAATTGAAGAATGGATCTTACGAAGGAGCGTACGCAGATTTTCGCAATTATCAGGTCGATTTAGGTATTGGAATGTTCTTCGCCAATATTAACGATAACTGGGATTTCGATGAGACTTATCCTTATATGGAAGATACCGTCAAGTGGACGGTGCCAATGGCGAAACTTCAAGAACGATGGCAACGAGTTCTAGGTATTTTCAGCAGCGAGATTTGGTTGCTGATTTTTGCATTTTTTGTTTGGTTTTGTGGATTATTGCTGTTGATGGGTTTTATAGTAAACGAACATAGATATCGGCACATTTGGGATTGCTTAACTATATGCTATCAGTGTTTTTTAGGACAGGCTGTTGATTTACCTAAAGCTGGCGTTTTGCGCATTGCACTCGGATTTTGGGTGTTCTTCGCGCTGTTGATGACTGCTACTTTTCAAGGCAGATTAATTTCGGTGTTAAACACGAATATTAGGGAACCTCAAATAACGAACGTTGAAGAATTGATTGCTTCTAAAATTAAATTCGGTTTTTATCCAGATACGGCGTATTTATTTTTACAACCCGATAACAAAATCGAGTGGTACATTTATAATAATTATCAGGAATGTCCGGTCGATTCTCAATGTTTAAATCGCGTGGCATTTGATGGCGATTTCGCCACGTTTAAGACGAAAAAATACATCGAACACAAAATAAGTACTTCGTATTTGGATCATTTCGGAAATTCTTTAATTTATGTGCTTGATAGTACCGTATTTGAGGTTTTGATTACTATGGTGTTTGTGCGTGGATTTCCGATGTACGAGCGCGTGAATTTGTTGTTGATGCGATTAAAATCGGCCGGATTTGTAGAGCATACTTATAAGAAAGCGGCGTTCTATGCAGAAAAAGCAATGCAGTCTGCCAAGAAAACGACTTTCGTTTTTCAGGTGATTACGATGGATGAGGTTTTTTGGATGTTTTGTGTACTTCTCATTGGTTTGAGTTTCTCTTTGGTTGTTTTCGTCGGAGAAGTTTGCTTAAACAAATGGAGACAACGTGTTCGTACTAGAGGATGGGTAGCTTAATGAATGTGATTGTTTGGAGTGGGTGTAAAACTAGATCTAGTCTAGTCAGTTGAACCATTGATTTACTATATTTGCGGTCATATCATGTCTGTAGACTTGATGAAAAGTTTAACCGCTTTAGTATAGTTCCTATCGTTACTTTGTGTCACTTTGTCATCTGTCTTAACCAGAGTATACCAAATCTTAGTGCAGAATAATTTAGACAAACTATCTAGTATAATATATTATTGATACCTTTGCTGTAAGTTCGCAGGAGGTGGTACAATTGCAAACACCGAGAATCACTCGACAGCTGTTTCGTCCTTTTGGGACTCTTCATGAGTGATAGAACTCGAGTGGAAATTTACTATTGTACAAATGCCTGCTGTCGCAATATTAATACTGCAAACTACACTAAAAAGAACAAATTGTGAATTTGATGCAATCAACATAGGTAGCGAATCTGAAATAGCACTATTTTCCATTTAATTAATAAAGTTATTGTAACGTTGCATTTGTATTATTTTTGTAATAGCAGCTCATTATTCCTCATTTCTATAAGTAGCGACGGCTATTGTTACGCCATGAAAACTCGTTGCAAAGTGCAAAACTAACTCATTGCCGAGAGGTCAGTTTGGAAAATATCTCTCACTTCCTTTATCACGAGTCAATTACGGGGTTTTGTTAAGCGCTACTCAGATCTTTAAAATGTATAACAAGTGCTTACGAAACAAGATTATACTGAAATTTACAGATACACAAGTTTATAAAAAGAAATGAGGCTGCGGTTTTTCTTTAAGACAAAATAATTAATTTAGCATCAACCTTGAAATTGACAACCCTCATCTCAGTTCGTTTCACTTCGAACAATAAAACATAAACAGTCAAAAAAAAATACGCAAGGACGTCCTATGGTAATTTGGTTCATTCTTAAGTACGCAAACAGGCACTAAACACGGTGGTTCTTCGGGGAAAATAATCAATTTACTTACAGTTGTTTTGTTTTCTTCAGATAAATCAAATAATCCGTTTTGAAGTATACACCAAAACTCCCAAGGTTTTCGTCGTTACACTAAAAATGCTTTATCAGGAACAGTTTATTACGCCGAATTTATCGAAAAAATGCTACATTAACGGTATTGTATTTCTATAATAAGTTCGCTGGTGTAAGGGAACACAAAGTATCTGCAAGCGTGGCTTTGACTTCAATTAGTCAACGAAACGTCTCTTTTGTTTTCGCGAACTATATGGTTCCTAACATATTATTGTAAATATCACTTTAATATACCCATAAATTTTATTAGATTGTACCCGAAGAACTTTACGTCCACTGTTCACTGTTTAGCGATTGTTAAAAATAACAATTATACTCCGCTACAGTTTTGTATTTGTTTATAATTTTATAGTACTACGTAATTTCGAATTCGCTTATAAACTAACTTAAAAAGGAGGGAGTGCGTCCCTCTTCCTAAAATTTTTTTACATACACAAAGAACCTTACAAAAAAAATAGGTTAACAGTAATTCTCAGAAAGATAAGCAATCTGTAAATTCAGAATTTAACAGTGTATTGTTCGGTTTAGACATAACAAAATATCAGATTTACTTTATAAAATCGACGACATTGAAGTTCTTTTTTTTGGAACAAACAAAGAGTTTATTAATTTAGCAAAGTAAAATTATATGAAACATTTGATAAAAACTATCGAGATGAACATTTCTTTAAAGCTTAATTGTGAGAAATCGAAGATTAAGCATTTCACGACACCACGCCTAATTAGAAAAAATAAAATTAGTGGCGTAAAAGGTGTGATAGCGCACCCATATTTCCGCCGCAGGTTTTCGTATTTTAGTATAATATTTCTTAAATTATGAAGAAAAAAATATTTAAAAACAATTTCCCAAAACAATTGTATAGTTTTTAAAAAGGTATGAGTTACATTAGGTATGTTTCCCATATGACTGCTTTTGAGAGATAGGGTACACACAATACTGATAACACCCCTTAATAGGGGTCTTTAACAATGCATTTTGTTTATATAAGCCTTAAACGCACGGTCGGCGAAAAAATAATTATTTTCCACCAATATTTAAATTAGAAAACAATTAGTATAATTACTTATGATCTCTTAGAATAGTTTATTGATTACAAAACATATATACACTTGTGAAGACCCGAACTACTTTTAAAATTTGATTTAATGAATAGCTCTAAATGCTACACAAAATTTATAACCTCAGTTTCTCCGAACGTTTTTAATAAACGTGCAACCCGTGTACCAACGAACATTAAGATGGCCTTTGGTTTTCATTTTAACCTGGTGAGTAATCGATTGTTGATGGAGTATAACAATTAATCGTGCGGAGGAGGTTTTAGGGTTTGATGGTTAAACGGGATATACGACAAGACAACGTAGGTGAGAAAATAAACAAACTTTGCCGAAACGTTTAGCCAAATCTTGACACCAAGAAAACTGAGTGTTATAGTGAGCAACCAATGGCAAATGATATGAAACCAACTCCAGACTACCATGTAACAGAGAGAAATAATAGTATCAGAATCATATAGAACGACTTCATCGTTTTTTCTATTGGAAGGTTGTGTGTGCATCCTAATAAGTATAAAGGCTTTGTTGTAAAATTAACAAACTATTTCGCTGTTGCATAATTTTATATGATCAGATGTATGTGTCACCATCCATTAAACTAACTAAAACATGCAAGTACTAAAATGTCATGTTTTATTTTAACAATTTAAATTTATCACCAATACTTAAAATACACCGTGTTTTCTGACTGAATGAAAATGTGGCACAAGGCATCTATTTAAGCACGAATTTAAAATTCTGGAACGAGTCCCATAATACAAGTTAAGCACAAACGAGTGCTTGAAAATTTTACCATATTTTATCAATAAAAAATAATTTTAAATCTAGGGAGTCTAAGGATGCCACGTTGATCAACAGGCACACATTTTATTGGACCTAACATTTAAATAACTTTATTTCGCTGCTTTAATAGATTGTTCTAATCATAAAATTAAAAAACCTATCACCTATACGTTATGAAATTTCTATTCTAAAACGAGCACATAATATTCTCAAAAATTTTATAAAAAATTACATTCTCTACAACTTTTAATTGAAGATTTTTTTCTCTTACAAATATCCGCTATATTTCGATGTAGCATAAAATGTAGCAAAAGAAGTAGGACGTGATCGCACTATAATTAAAAAAATCGATGTAATTCTTTAGATTGAATGTACCGACTTTACCCAATGTTTTTCTTTAAATATAACTTTTACTTTGAACGGAAAAACTAAAAGCTGCATCAGCCGAAATCGCCACAAGAGCATGAGCCACCGAAAAAACTTAAGTTGTGCTTTGCTCCAAAACTGAAAGCCTCCGAGACACTATTAGTAAAACCAAAATCTCTTTAACTACCTCTATGAGCATTTTGCTTTCTAGCATTATAGAAAATAGTTCATTTCAACTATAATTTCAAAAAAAATTGATGTAACCCTTTAGATTCGATGTACCTGCTTTATTTAATGTTTGTTAAATAACATCTTACTTATAATATAACCTTGACTTTGAAAATCACATAATTAATCACATTTGAACTTATTAACTTAATGGGAAATATAATTATTAAAAGTTAAAATCTCTTAAAATCATTTTTTTTTTACTTCAATAAAAAAAAAACAAAAAAATAATTTTTTTTTTAAAAAAAAAAAAGTATTAAATTTTTTTTTAAAAAAAAAATTTATTATACTTATTTTTTTAACTAAATATTTTTTTTTTATCATTGTAGAAAACGATCCACTTTAACGATGATTTAAAAAAATTCTATGTAACGCTTTAAATTGATGTATCCTGTTTAATGTAATCTATTTTTTAAATGCCATTTTTTCTGAGTTTTTTTTAAATGTAACTTTGACTTTGAACATCATATAATTAATCCACATTTAAAATTATTAACCTAAGGGGGAATATTAGTGAAAAAGTAGAAGCTGCATCAACCGAAATTGTTTCTACACCACCACCACAAGATCTACCGAAAAAACTTGAGGCATACGGTGCTTGTCCTGAAACAAAAAGGCGAGACGCTTGGTAAAATCAAAATCCATTATACTTCGCCTTAGAACTTGACATTTTGCTTTTTACCATCATAGAAAACAGTCCACTTTAACCTAAATTTTAAAAAAATTCGATGTAATTTTTTAGATTCGATGTACCTGCTTTACGTAATGTTTTTTTAAATGTCATTTTACATATAACCTTGACTTTGAACATCACTTAATTCATCCACATTTAATATTATTAACTTAATGGGAAATATTAGTGAAAAGTAGAAGCTGCATCAGCCGAAATTATTTCTACATCACCACCACAAGAGCCACCGAAAAAACTTAAGGCATGCTGTGCTTGTCCCGAAACTAAAAGGGCTCGAGACGCTTGGTAAAACCAAAACCCATTAAACTACGCTTTACAACTCGACATTTTGCTTTTTTTAGCATCATAGAAAACGGTCAGGAGAATTGTCAAGGTTTAATCGAGGCACACAAGGAGTGCATGAGAAAAATGGGTTTTAACATTTAAGTGTCGTGCTAAATTTTTCGTAGTGTACCTATATTAGTTTTAGTTGTATAAAGACAATAATGGATGAAGAAACGGAAGCTCGGGTTGCTTTAAGAGAACGTTTTTTGCGATTAATTTCCTCAATCACAGGTTGGTATTAGAATATTCCTGCTACCTTATTCTCAATTGCTTTGATTTAGGTGGAAAGCAGTGTGAAATGCAGTTGTATGATAACAACAAATACAATTGTAAAGTGCGGGGTTTTGACTCTGCATTCGAACATGTGATTGTTGAAGAACTAGTTACACCTCATCCGATACCCGACGGAAAAGCTGTTATTAGATTAAATGATGTAATTGTATTAAAATGCGAAATGGATAAATTGTCACATTAAATAACTTTCGCATTTTTGTGTGTAATTCTTTAATTCCTCTTATGTGTATAGTAACTTTTCGTATTTGTAGGTTTTTATGTTGCACAACTTGCGTTCGCTACCGTCGACGTTACAATAGTCGTAATCGTGCTTTAATAAATTAATGCAGGCGTCGACATTTGTATTAATTCCATTAATTGAATAAGAAAGCGATTTAAAAAAAAGTGTACTAAAAGGTAAGCCGAAATTGATTCATTATTATATTCTTTGGATACGAAATGGTTCGCGCGTATTTCACTATTTTTTTTAAGTTGTCTTATTTGATGTAGTTCATTTGGCTTTCGCCCCCTAAACGTCCAAAAACGAAAGTTTTCTTTTAAAGCAAATTAATAAAAGGGTGTAGCATTTGTGTTTGGTGTAAGTGGCGGCGTATTAAATAATAAAATTGTGTTTTACATTACGGTAAGTTATTTTTTTGTTGTTGTTGTTTCCTTCGTAGGTAAGTGATCAAACTTCGTCAGTTTTAACCAAATCTTTTCTTTGCAGGTATAATTTTTACTGTTGTTTAAAGAAGACGGTGTTAAGTGTTGTGTTTGTGCGATCATGGAACCGGCGGCGCCCGGAACTGAAGATGAAGTCAAGCTTCCGGTGCAAACACACGTCAGTAAAAAGGTAAACATTTTCAATTTTATTTTGCAACCTTTTAGGTAAGTATAGTTACGATAATAATGTGCTCAGACTTTTTTATATTTGTGTTTGTTTTACGCAATTCAACAGATTGTTTGCAAAAATTCCTCAATTACATGATAATGGTTTCATGTTGTGGAAAATTTTCCGTTATCCATTAAGATGTTTATGCTTGTAATTTGCGTAATTCTGATATGTTTTAAATGTGAACCTATAAGTAACTGATCACTTTATGGTATATAATCACATAAATTTTGTATATTATCTCTTGTTCGATGAAATGAAGAAGATGATTCAAGAATAATTTTCAATTCCTTTGATTAATAAAATATAGGACCAGTTCTATAAAACTAAGTTCTAGTTAATCGTATGTTAAATACAATCGTTGCTACGGATACAATTGTATTTAACCAACAGTTGATTTGAACCGTGTTTTATACAATTGGCCGTGAATCTTTTTGTTGTATAAATAGTGTTCAATATTAATTATATTCATTACTTCACCTCACCATCATCTTATACATTTACAAATCATTCTGCTTATCTAAGTGTGTTATTTTGTTTAGTCACTGATGATGACAGTTTCTCTATAGAAACGTTGTAACTATTCAAGATTTCGTTAAATTATGTATCGGATGTCAAAATGTATATTTTTGAAACTAATATCCTAAAGTATTTTGGCAAGTCGTTTGTCAAAAGTGAGTGCAGTGTGTATCAATTTGGGGAGAGCAAAAACCCGAAATTTTAAGGTTTTTTAGTTTTTGTTTGACAACGAAATTTAAAGAACATAAAAGTATATTCTGCTACAAAAGGTCACGTTTAGAAGTTGTAAGCCAAAAACTGAAAGAAGTCTGACACTTTTAGGGTTTTGGCTCTTCTCAATTTGACTCTGGTTTCTCGAGATCAAAACTGAAATTCTGCTTATTACTAAATAAAATCTTTTGCTATTTTGCTTATTTTAAGATGTACTCAAAATACGTAGGTATTGTTAAATTTTATCGCTTTGTTTTTGTTTCCCAATTTACATGCGCGAGATAAACGCATCCAAGATCGTATTACAAGAGTTATTTATTTGAAAAACGTCGAGTAAATATAATTGGATAAATACACGATATAATTTATATCAATTCTCATTCAATGGCAACTTGGGATTGAACTGAATAACTACACGACTACGCTTTTATAAGGTAAATGCAGGATATTAAGACATTTTCTACTGTAAAAATTATTTGCGTAGACAGTGGAAAGGTTCCACATAATAATGATTCCTTTATTGTATAAATTGCTTATATTTCATTAGTTTATGTTATTTTTCTCATCACAAACTTTTATTTGATATATTTCTGAAGATCGTGTTTGTCCCTAACTCCGTGAAAGAATTTTGGGTAATTTTTTTGTAACTGGTGGGACAGTCAGACAACTTTCAAGTCAAATTTCTAGATATTTGACTATAAAATTAAGGAAAACAAGATCATGACTGGAAAGATCTCTGTCTGAAGATTACTTTTGCTATAGCTGATTTTTCACCAATAAATTGTAACAGAGTTATTCACCAAAAAAGGGGTGTAACGCGTGGGACAGTTTTCACCCACTGGTTTTTTCTTCCGGAAGAAAAGGTTGAATCAGGTGATTCCTGAAGAAATCAAATTCCGGAAAAAATATATGTTTAAGTTGAAGGTATAACAGTTGATGTTTAAATTGTTACTTTTGTTTTTTTTTATATGAGAAAATATGAGAAAGTTAACGTAACGGGTGGGACGCGTCTCAAGACTATGCTCTAAAAACCCCTATAAAATGAGTAAATGCTTATAATGAATTGTTCTAAAGCGAAAGCTTCTCTTGTACTATTAATAAATCAAACTAGAATGTTCAACAATTATTTGAACACCAAGTTAAAAAAAAAGGAACAAATAGAAAAAAGTTTAATAACAAAAACATTCTTAATGAAAAAAAAGAAGAAAACGAGAATATAACACTAACTCATAGACATTAAATTACTTGCACTTTAGTAGGCGTAAGAAAATATTTTTGGGTAGAATCTAGTACGGTTTTTCAAAAAATTCTACATCGGAACTGAATTGATAATAATCATGGTTCTTCTTCACAATGAGTTTAGGCTCACACCAAAAATATCATCAAATTGAATGAAACATACTTCTTCCGATACATGAAATCGTCTCATTTGATTTGAAGTTGTTAGTGTCAGGAACAAAACTTTTGCTTCGCGTTCTTTGAAGTCAATTTGTTGGATAATTCTAGTATACCTATAGACATTCAAATTCTTCCTGTTCTCTGCGGCAATTTTGACGAGCACACAAGTTCCTGGTTTTAATTCACTATAGTCAATTTTTCCTGACTTCCTAGCTGAATTTTCAGCCTTTCTTGATGGACCTGGTAACACTTCGTTGGAACTGTTTTCTTCCTCGGAGTCAGTAAATACATCTTCTACTCTCAATTTCTTTCTTTGAGAAGTCTAATTATTCAGACTTCATGCTCAAAACATTTCTCTGACTTGTAGCAATATTTTGTGCAATCATCTTTTGCTTCAAAAAAATGCATTGATTTTACCTTAGGTATGGCTGAAATTTCTTTCCATTTGGCATCCAATTCTTTCTGATAATTTTTGACGTCTTCTTCAGGGATGTAAAAAGTTTTCATACCTGTAATGTTCTTTTCTGCAAACTCATGACAATCTTTTGCCCCACTAAAAACAGTTCTACTTCTCATCGCAGCCCAAAATGATTGCTTCAAAACTGCACCGATTCCATCAACCGCATCTTTCCCATGACTAGTTGCCATGGAATTTCACCCAATTTCTAGTTTAAAGTCTTCTTTGGTATGAACAAGGTTTGACAAAGTGTAACGGGTTTTAAATTGACCAGAGCAGCCATCAGTAAAATTTTTCAGTTTTTGTAGAAAAGGTATTTAATTTTCAAATGATCAAAATAACTTTCAAACAGTACCATACTGTGTATTTATCTTGTTTTTTGATGTCGTAGAGTATCGCAAAGCATTTCTTCTCATCATTCAACCACACACAACAGATAAAAATCATTACATGCTTTTGGTTAAAGAAGGCGGATTGCGCCTCATCTTGGTACTTGATAGAGAATTTTTCCGCAAAGTCAATTTGCATGATTGCATTATTATGCTCTATATTCTCTCTACCTTTTGTGAAGTGCTCAGACTGAACATTATTCATATAGTAATGTAGTTTGAACTGACCTAAGTTCTCTTGCAAAGCGTTGACAGCTTTGGGAAGTGTGTGTTCAACATCAATTAAAGTTAGCCGTTTCTCATTCTTGCTCCGAGTTCATTGACGATATTTAACAATTTTTGTGCCTGAAATTTCCTATGAAATAAAAGACCCAACAGAGCGACATTGATCACAATTGCCTCTCACACAAGATTCATTATTTGTATCGCAACAAATTTTGTCCATTACTTCATGAATTTTGGAGGGAAAATCAACAATTTCATCAGAAATGCAATTAATTAGATAGCGAAAGTTTTCATGGTATATACATGTACACACGTTATGAGGAGTCTTGTTTCTCAAAAAAACTTGTGCAGGTTTTAGATGATAAAATGCTATAAAACTTAATTTGTATTCAGAATAAGTTTGACAGAACAGTTGATGCAGCTCACCAACCGTCATAACAAGGCACTTCTTCGCGATTCGCTGTCGTGTCCCGGTGGCAGGATTTTTCCAAGAGAATGTATCTTTTATCCCTGGTGCTTGATAAGAATGTTTCTCCGACAAGTAAAATTGTATCGCTTGAATTATTACCTCTTCAGGAATCGTTGTCGCAGGTTTCTTTTTTGATGGCTTCTTAAATAACACCTGTCTAGCTTCCTTTGGAAATGATTTTTCATCGTAAATTAATTTTGCACAACAGCCACTTTGTTCCGTGGGCTAGCAGGCAATACCCGTCTAAATTTTTGTACAGCTTTTCCCATGTTCGACTAGAAGAGTAAGATCCCATACCTGGACTTGTAGCAATAGCTGCAGCAACCTCTTTTTTCTTCTGACGTTGATGTCTCTTTCGTGCTGTTCCTTTTGCTCGCTGACGTGCCTTTTCATCTGCATTTTCTTCACAAAGTTGTCTCTTCTTTTGTGGCCTTGCTGCATTCCGTTCCGTTCTCTTTTTAAATACTCAGCATATTGTGTTGAATTCTCTTTTAACTTCTATCTATGTTTTTGCATCCTATTCGCATGTTTAAAACCTGCAAAATACCATTACGCATTACTAGCATCTATCATCCTTTGTTTTCTTTCCCAAGTTCTCTTACTAGTTTGTATATAGAATGTATTAGTACATCTTTGGTTACTGGAAAATCCATTCTGGCCATTACGATTACCCAGTCACTGACGAGAGCTTCTTCATCTGTCGAAGTACCGTTGGTGCATCTGCATAATTTTGTTTCTTGTACTTTGTACAGTGTGGCCCAATCTGAGTAGTATTGTATGGATAATTTTGTAATTAATAAAGATAAAGATTTGGTTAAATGGGCAATGTTGTACAAATTTTCATGCTAATACGCCGTTAACTAGTATCAAAAATTACGATCCGCTCCGAAGATCTTCTATTTCAAACATTTCAGGTGACATATCATTGAAAGCAGAAAAAATAGTAGAAGTTATTTATGAAAAATTCTAATATGTCGTCCATTTAAAATAAGAAAGTTATATTTTTTATATAATATCAATCTATAATTTCACAAATTTAAATACATTTAAATATAACTTAGAATGTATAGAATACTTAAAAATAGTGTTCAGTGTTGTTACACTCACCAACAACAGGAGTGTTAAACTGCTTGCGTCAGTGCGACTGAAGAAATCTGAAGCTCAAAAGACCTTTTTTAAAAAAATAGGCATGTTGTCAAATCGTGTATTTTTTTCTTATTTTGTGTCTGAAATGAAAAACTCCCGTATTAATGTGCCATCCCGTAATATTGTACATCTACTTTATTGTAGAATAATATTCTAGAAGATAATGGAATACTCAGGAGAACGAAAGTTCTAGAACGCCATCATTCTAAATTATTCTAGTAACTCGAGTGGTGAAAGAATATTTTGCGATTTATCAATAGAACGGGCTTTTCTTATTCTATTCACTGAGTTTTAATATTATGATAACCGCTAGATGATGTTTTAACTATAAAATAAATGTTATGGTGTCCTTAACATTAGAGGTGGTATCGGCAAAGAGTTTCTTTTGAAACCAACTTATGGATATATATCTCAGCACAGAGAAATGAGATCTGCTGATATACAGTTGGATCGAAAACCGAAGTAGGGACTACGGCAGGAGTATTTGGACCACATACACGGAACCTGTGGAACAATTCACCAGTACTTTTCAGGCGGAAGTATATGCAATTGAATTGATCATGGTATCATTGGTATCATGTCATCAACCCAAAGATGGCGCAGATGTCTAAAACTAAGCTAAACGAGCTGGGAGCACTCAATAAGGTTAAGCTCATTTGGATTCCGGGACATACCGAAATGAGCTAGCAGATGTCTTTTCTGGAGGAGCCACTAGGTTTACTGAACCGGAACCCTTCTGGAATATTGGCAAGCCCATAATACAAGTAGACCGGAAAAAGAAGAGAGAAGTACTGTTATTAAAATACCAAGTCCAAGGCAATCAACGTTGTTTTGAAAAAGGAGGTAAGTAGGAAATGCGCAAACAGAAAAAACCACAGGCAATCTGAATTTTGGGATCCCGGAACCCTCTCCCACACCAATAATTGCGAAAACGGTTCGATCGGCTATAACTCGTGATGCCATACTTTTACAGACGATCCAAAATGATCTTTTGCGGGGGATTTTACGCGCTACAATTTTAGTCTGTAGATGAAACTCGAAAAATCGATGTTCTTTGAGATATAAGCTTTCAGAAACAAATGGATTCGCTTGGATTGGCAGAAATCCACAAGTTCAGGAGTATCTGTTCAGTTTTTGATGCTTGATATTTTTTTCTTATACCGCGAATTAGTTGTACCGACGTTTTCGAATTTCTCAGATCGATACTTTTTGAGAAATGGACCAAGAACTGCTCCATTTTTTCGCAGCGGGGACTCTTTTAAATTCCTTTCACGCCCGCGATGTTTTGTGGTCCTGATCACCGACCTCGAAAAATTGATATTTTCGAGATATCGGAGAAAAAGTGTTCCGAGTTTTAAACGATGCTGCAATTTGCAAAGTGGTGCTGAAAAGTAAAAAAACAGTTTTAAATTGTCAGGTAAGTAAACTTTTTCCACGTTTCCGTTGAGGTAAGGATGCAGGCGCCTTTTTGTTTGCACGTGATGTCCCCGTAACGCGTAATCTACGGCGACGTGTTCAGTTTGACTTTAGGAATCAGCGAAAAAAGCGTGGAAAGCGATTTTGAAAAAATGGAGCCGTTTTTGTTCTGTATATATAGAAAAGTATCGATCTGAGTAATTCGCGGGATAGGACCAAAATTGTTGCCCTCAAAAAACTGCGCAATCTGAGTGGCTACCGTGGCATCTCGTCGTTTTTTCGAGATGAAAATTTAAAAAATTAATTTTACCTTTGCGACGCTGTAACTCGAAAAATGTCGGTCAAATTAATTTGCGGTATAGAACAAAAATATTGGGCAACAAAAACTGAACAGAATAGGTGTCTTTCTGAAACTCTTGGATTTCCCCAATTTAAACGAATTCAATTCGATCACTTTGTAACGCTTGTACCAGCACGGCATCGCGAGTTACAGGAAATTAACCCTTTTCGTGATTATGTGGATCCCGAAAACTCAGATTTATATTCAGCAAGAACTGCCCTATTTTATAAATGTAAGCTTTCGCAGCCGTTGTCACTAAGATTGTTATCTTCCGGGTTAAGCCGTGTTTGTCCTTCCCTTCTTCGTTCTCCGCTTGACGTTTCGCTAACCATGCTGTTAGCGTATTCAGAAGTTAACTTTAGAGTAACGGCTCAACTCTGAAGAAAACAATCTTAACTCCTTTATTTATTTTGTCCCGTTTGCCTTCCCAGTCAAATGACATTTTGCCTGGACTATAATTAATTTCACCGAGAGAAACTAGGTAAAGGTTGTCTGTTTATGAGCGGAATCCTGACAGGCTACTGCTCACTTAGCAAACACCTTTCTAGGTTACGTGTGACTACGAACCCGGAGTGCTGATTCTGTCATTCGAGGATCTTCAGAAGATGGAGAAGTTTTTGGATCATTTCGTGAACCTGGAGGAAATCACTTCATTGAATTCCAGGCCAAATCTGAGAATCCTCCTGAGGGATTGCGTTAAACACTGAAGGGTGTGCACAATCATCAGGATTGATTCAGTGCAGTGTCAACCCCAGATAAATCTAAATATAATCTAGATGTTTAAAACTGTAGAAGTATTATTGAAAACTGCAACTCAAGTTGAAATCGTGCTACAGCACGACACTTTGATTGGAAAACTTATAAAAAAGACAATGGTAAAATTTCAAAAGGTCTGGCATGATTTTATCCGGACATACAGATTTGATAAGTTCAACAAAAATAAAGAAATTGAAATTAATTAGCAAATTTGAGCAAGAAAGAAAAAAATTTTTTCAAATATTTTTGATATGTTTGGTTAAATTACGTAAAAGTTTTCTAGTACACATTGTAATGTGCTCTGATACTGAAAATATCCTAAAAACATTTTAGAGACATATAAATCGGATAGAATGCATCATATTTTTCGCGACACACGGTATAATTTTTATGTTTATATATTTACACAATATATTTGTTTTATCGATGCCAAGATTTATGGTATGATCTGATAGGAAGCGCTATAGTAGAATATAGTAATGGTGCCCTGCGTTTAATATTAATACCGAAGTCACGACAAAATTGTCGAAATTAAAATTAACAAAGTAAAAAGTCTGACCGGAAAATCATAACGTGAATCAAGCATCTTCTTCTATCATACTTAGCAACTAGTTGACGGTGGTCAATGGTTAATGTTTCATTGTTTCTACTATATTCTCCCAAAATAAAGTGAAAAATTGTTTAATTCAGAATATGTTTAATTACCATTTGGAAAGAAATTTAAAAATGGTATCGAATTCTTACCATATTTAAATGGGTAGTTATTTTTATCAGTTTTCCTAATCAAGGTGAAGATTTTCAGATAGACCGAAGAAAGCTTTTTACTGATAATATACGGTTGTCTATATCTATATGACTGTTACGTTTAATTTTTTAAATAGAAGAAAATACATGTTAGTGGCTCCATAATTAACGCAGTTAATCAGTTCTATTGAGACTTAATGTAATTGAAGCAATTAATGAAACCAAAAATGATCAATATTTATATTATGAAGGTGTGTATACATCTGGAAATTCAAAAATAACCACTTGAGCGCGCGTATATAGCATAAATTAGGGTGCCCAACGTGGGACAGGTCAATGAAACGGCAAAAATTTATAATATGATATTAATAGAAAGCATAAAACCAGGGGACCCGGCGTTTTATGAATAATGTAAAATGTTATAGGTAAAATATTGTGGTGAAATTTAGAAAGATCAATGCATGTAATAATGATTAATTTTTTTTTTTTTTTTTTTGGGGTCTAAATAAGTGGAATATTTTTCATTATTATATATATAGTCCAGCATAAGAGAAATACAAATATGTATTGAAATTCTTGGGTAGATGAATAGAAAGAGAATGAATTTAATATAAACGTGGATGAAAATAAGAAAGGATTAAGAACAAAAAGAAACGAATGTTATCGTTGTTATTTTTTCCGCATTCACAACCAGAATCGATCACCGTTATTAAGAGATTATTTATTTTAAACACATACAGTACAATATTATACGACTTTATAATTTATATCAATTACAATTCGCAACTGAACTGAATAAATACCGACTCCGCTTTTATAGAAGATAATCGAACGTTCAGGATACAGAGTTCTACAACACCGCCATCATTCTAACTTATTCTGTGGTATAACAAACAATGAGTTCAAGGTAATAACAACATTTTAAAAAAAAATGGTGAATGAAATGAAATTATCAGAGTTTATTAATTTTTAATAGTATCACATAAACTAATTGCTTGAGTGAGTGTATATTGCAGTATAGTATGCATTACGACTACATATTGATTAAGCAAAATAGCAAGAAAATAATAACAATTACGCAAAAACATTGTTTTATAAGTTTTCAGGTCATTGATACAAATTTCGTTGATTCATTTTAATCTGTTATCGGGATTTGGTAAATAGTTCTTATTTAATTGATGGTAAACCAGAAGAAAAAAATGAACATAGTTTCATTTACAAAAATAATTGCAAGAAAGCCAGCGTTTGACTATTTTTGGGGATCATATAGAAATAAAAATTACTAGTTTAGGGATTAAGATTTAACAATCGATGTTACTTGACTAGAATTGTGTCCTTCGAAAATTAATTTTTTGTGAAAATTTCAATTATTTATAGATTTTTCCACTTTTAAGACAAATTAATAAATCGCATCTTTTTAACTTCTTTCGTTTTCTTAGTTCAATATTTCGCGTCTCTGTTGATTATACGATAGGTTTAAACCCTTGCTTGTATGAATCAAAGAAGCCATTCATAAGAAACGTTCCAATTCTTCTAGTATTTAACTTTTATTTAACATAATCCCTTCTATTATTTTCTCCAGCTCACCAGCATCTTTTATAAATACATTGACAATTAATTCAGCTTATCTAAGTCTAGTAGAATTCAACAATTTGTAAAATTATGGAAATAAAGAAACTCTTGAATACTTCAAATACTTACAAAAACTTCTCAATGTCACAATTTAAATAAATGATAACGCCCCAAATTAACGTCCGTCAATCATTTACCAATAGGGTATCAACTTTTCGAGTTCATTATTTTCTCGTGCGATCACAGACAACATTTTAAGAAAATTAATTTTTTCCGTCGACAGTGCGTTTATGGCTTACATTAATTCAAACAAAATTGACCGTTAATGACACCTATTAATGAACAAGTTTCTATTAATAAACGATTTTGGTATAGGCAACTAAACATACATATCAGTAAATCAAGTTGCCATTTCGCCAATATCTGATAATGGCAATGTTTAATGATGTTAATGGTTAACGTTCACAATGATGTTAATGATTTATTGAAGTTTAAATTGCGCGGTTCCTTTTTCTTACGGCATATATTCTTCACCGAATATGCTTAGCTTCAGAATGCGCATGTCAATAATCTTTATTTCTATTGGTAGATGTTAGTCGACGATGTTAAAAACATTAACATAACTATTGTTGTAAACTAACTGGAACAAATAAGACATTCTTCTATTAACACTAACATCATTGTGGAATGCCCATAAGTCTTTATTATTCTTAACGCGTTCTTTTCCAAATCTTTCCTACGAATACTCTCCTTTTAATGCGATAGTTGCGAAATCGAAGCGAAGATTTGTATTGTCTTATTACACACATACATGTTTATGGTCTAACTATGAACAATAAAAAAGTTGACATCGGTTAAAAACATTTTTTTCTTTTGTACTTCCCACATTTAAGTCGATTTAAACGGTACGCGTCGACTCTTAACATCTTTCGTGCGTATTATATTCTTCTAATTTTTATTTTACTTAGGAAACCGAACAAGAACGGTTACTGTCGATAAAAGCGCGACTTCCAAATGGAAAATATGGAAACGTCTTCGAGTATAATTTCAACAGTCGCTCCGAGCACTGGTATTGCAATTTGTGTCAGTGTCCGGTTATGGGACGCGTGTACCACCACGAGATTGGAAAGAGGCACTCGAGCAATATGCAGCACGCCGGAAGCCTCCCTTTCGACATCGATTCGTTACTACAGGTTGCTCCAGGCGAGCCCGTCCCACCAGGAGTTGAAGGAGAAGTTGAGAAAGTTGCGCAAATTCAAGTAAATTTTAATGGTTTAAAGTAGTTTAAGTTTCTTACGTTTTCGTTTTTTGTAGGAAACTCTAGATAATTACACTGTCGGACCTTTAACCGGATTAGAGTACTTAGTAGAACTCGTTGAATATGATCGAGACAAGGAACCGTCATATTTATGTTTGTTGTGCGACAAACGTGGCGATCCGCGCACCGTTATAGCACATTTGGCCAGTTATAATCACATAATTCAGGTAAGTGTTTCGAGCGTTTTTTTGAAAGATTTTTGAATGCCGTCGATGGTTACAGTACATTCAACGGCATTTTACGAAATGTTTCCGAGCTTTGGCTCCGTACATCACGAAGCAGTACAAGCGGAATTGGCAATCGACGATGCAGAAAGTAGCGGAGGCGATTGAAGATAAGTTCGGACGTTTGAAGCCCCACGTGGCCGAGGCCGAAACGTTTACCGAAAAGCGCATGCATTATCAGAATTTGGTGGCAGCTTCGAGACATCTTAGCGAAAGGAGTGGAGTGACGTTTGAGGATCTCATTGACGAGAAGCAACTGACTGCATTAACACCCGGTAAGATATTAATCTAATAACGATAATCAATGGATAAACAGATTATTTATTATTACTTAACTGCAAATTGTTTCCAATACATACAGAGTCTTTCAAAATTAGGTAGTCAAACGGAAAAAAAGTGCAATGAGCATAGAAAATAACACTAATAATATGTCTAATGAACACGTGTCGAAAAATGCCCATACGGCTCCTTAAAGACGAACTGTATGTCAAAATGAGCAAAATATTACAAATTCGCTCCGAACTCCACATCGCCCTGATATAAAGTGTCTACTTAAGTTGGAACCATATCTGTTTTTGGAAAAAAAGTTATTCTTGATAAAAAGTTCTGTATGGTCCAAAAAATGCAACCATCAAGTATTCATTTTTTAAGCCGTATACTAGATTTATCAAAAAATATCAATTTTACTCAAGAGTAAAGTACCATTATTTTTTACAATAGAGAAGAATGTTATAATGAAAAGTTGTTTTGAATTAAAAATTACATCCAAATATGAAATTACAGCCATTTAGCATGAAAATTTAGGTTTGGTGAAATTTCTTGCAATTAAAATACGTAATGAATGCATAATTTTACAAATTGAAAGTGGATTTTTTAAAATCGATAATAAAAGAGTTATCCACACTGTTTCAACTGA
The DNA here is from genome assembly GCA_030710515.1 of Abscondita cerata. NCBI lineage: Eukaryota > Metazoa > Arthropoda > Insecta > Coleoptera > Lampyridae > Abscondita > Abscondita cerata. The sequence continues at coordinate 74,290 of JALBCR010000379.1, read as the reverse complement.
AGTAGACACACTGCACTAATCAACGTGTAAGAACATGTAGAAAAAGTGGGAAACAAGCCGTTACGTTGTACAAAAAAGGAACATTTAATTAATTGTTTTCTCAGATTATTGGTCTTAAAATTCGGGAAGGACCGCATAACAATGAAAAAGAAAAACTTGTAAATATACCTATCTGTTTGGAAAGAGCGTAGGTAATATATTTTTATACCCGTTTCATCGAAACAAATGACATGCCTTGAAATAAGACTAAACGCGAAATGCTCGAAAAGGAAAAAAAACGATAAAATTGCGTTTTGTAAAAAATAATTCAAATAAATGTTATAGATTTCTTTAATAACTTTGAATAATAAATATTCTTCAAGGTATTGTTAAACAATTAGGATCATGTGATTGTCATACTTCAGTAATTACTTATCTGATGAAAAAAATACTTGTGTACAAATAAGTTAGGAATTATTTGAAGAAAAAATTTGTGCAATAAATATTGTATTGTAAATAACACCTATATCCCAAGTCGCATACAAATTGACCCAGTGGTTTTCTTGATATCCTGTTTACGTACGGAGCCTGCAGATCGGAAACTCTTAATTCGTTGGAAAAAGTGAAAATGGGGCACTATCCTATAAGTGGAGTAAAAATTAAACCTTTGTTACAGGTTTGTTGTTCAGGTTGGAGAATATAAGTATAAAAAAAATAAATATTTAATACTGAGGAAGTTGCTTGAAACCTACACGTAACTCGGTGTTGTAGAGTGGGTCACAGAAAGGAATCGGAGAACGTAGCTTCTAAAACGACAGTTGGCGCCACCTAGTAACCATCTTTAAGGATGAGACCTTAAGAAAAGTAAAACAAACAGACTTGTAGAAGAATTAGAGAATATATTCTGACAAGATTTACCAAAGTAAGGGCGAAACAACAACAAAAGTTAAAATAACGAGAGGCACGATAGTATACGGATTATCACAGTTAATACATCAATCACAGTCTGATAATATAAATTTTAAATAGATAATAGATGTCACAAATGTATTTAAGCGTCTGACGTATATGAAAAATATAATTTCAAAATATTTCGCCCAAATCAAATGGCCTGACTTCATGTATCATGCATACATTAAACATTTAAATTAGTACTACAAAAATTAATCAAGGATTCGTTGACTACAAAAGCGTTTGAGTTCACAAATGGTAAACCCGATGTTTATTTGGTATCTTAAAATGTATATTGTAATTAAAATAATGTTTCATACATGCATAAAAACCGCGTTAGGAAGATAACGGTGATCTCACCGTACAATTCTTAATTTCAACTTATCTGCCGTATATCGATGACAGCTTCACAAGAACGAATCGGACAGCCATGAGTGCTGACGCAGTATCGGTGTCGAAAAGACACCAGGTCAAGGTCATTATCATACATCCAAATGTAAATTTTTTATTCAAGTAGCAGCTTTGAAGTTGAACAGTATGGAACGTACATCACTCGGTAATTGACAAATATTTGCACTTTTGAAGCAGGAAATCCAGTAGAAGGAAATGATATTATTGAATTCTCCAGGTAGAAATTGCATTCAGTAAACATTACAGAAGTAATAAGTCCTCCAAAATTTGTGGTATATACTCATGAAGATATATCTAAGGAGTTAGCTGCCGTACATCTGTGACGCCACTCTCTGATAGCGCTAAAATTAGCAGAAAATCTAATAATTAATTCGGTAGGAACGACCCTACTAAAAATTACGGTCACACTTTTGGAAGGAGACATTTTTGAACATACTTTACTTTTTCTGTAATAAATTGACCTAAATAACATTCTAAAACATTTTACCACACAAAATGTTTCCTAAAGTACTAATTCTGAAGTAATTGTTGGTTTATTGGTATTGCTTCTTCTTAAGCTAAGGTAAAACAGGAGGAAAGATACTGCTCATTCGTTTTAAGTTTCGTTAAAAAGACTTAATTTATGAAATCGATGCTTAGATTTTTATAGTACCGAAAATTTTATACGATTATGATCAGAATCTATAATTTCATAAGTTAAATATCATACGTAATTGAACAAAAGTTGTTGCAAATTATATTTTCTACAACTTTTATATGGATCACTCCCTTACCTCTTTTGAGCAATTTTTTTAAATCTTAAGCAAAAATAACTTTCTATTATAACAAGAGCAAATAGATTTTGATTCATATACAGGGTGTCTCACCGTTGGGATCTTGGAAACCGCAAAGAGATACAAATTTGGATAGAGCAACGAAAGTCTTTCTAAATATGGGCACTAGCACTTATCAAAATTAAATTTTTCACTTTTTCGACGAATTAGATATTTATAAAACTTTGCATATCGGTCTTATTTATAATCGTGCAGATCCTGGGCATAATTTATAAAGTCAAAATGGCTATTAACCTAAATAGATGTTCGAAACTTTAGAATATTTTCCAAAATTTTTTTACATAAAGTTGTTTATAATTTAATTGTACACAACTTTTATTTATATTATTGATCCGATAAGTAATTACTGAGATATTACTATCACGTGACACAAATTGTTTCTACAATATCTTCGTCAATATTAATTATACAAAAAAGTTATGGAAGAAAAGTTTTTTGTAAATTTTCTTGTCTATAACTTTGTTTAAACTATTTTTTTCTAAAACGCAATTTTCATTTCAACTCATCTTAAAAGGAACGTGTGCACGCGAGGTACCTCGTTTTGTTCCGACGTAGGAACGATATATGTAGCAATTGCTAATGAAATTTATAATTGCATTTTAAAATTTGGAAATCTTGAAACAACAGTATAAATGCCACTCATTTAACATAGAACTACTACAGAAAAAGACGAGTCGTTTAACACTATACTTCGTAGAGCACATAATTTTTAGATTACGGCGGGGTTTAACTTAATATTGAATCCCCTCCCCATTAATTTTAAAATTAGTGACAAATGGTACGAGCACTAAATTTGACATTTTACCACTTAATTCCGTTTCTTTGCAAAAAAATCATCTATTCGAAATATTTTTTCTATTTCCCGACTTTCTTTGCGCAATGCTTTCAAGAATTGTTTTTTCTGCTTCGACAATTTTTCTAATCCGTTTATACGCAGTGTATCTTTCGAGTGGCGCCTTTAAAAGTTATTAATACAAAAAAATATGAGCTTGTGGCCATTTTCTTCGATTTAAAACGTTGAGTCGGACTAGTTATGGCGTTACAAATACAGGGTGTCCCATGACTTTTTGATAGTCTATATTTCATAACACAAGTCTGATATTTCGCAGCTATAAACTGTTAAAATTGATGCTTTCATGTAGTGTCTTAAAATGTTATCAACTACTTAAATTACGTATGCATTTTGTTTTAAAATCTATCGCTACCATTAATTTTACGGAAATTGTAAATTGCGCAAAAACTGTAACCTTTTAGGCATAAGACACCCTTATATCATTCAAAAGAAGACTATTTTGTTAACGTTATGAATTAATAAAATACAGGGTGTTCTATTTAAAATAAGGCTTATATTACATATTGAATAATCCAATAACTAACCTGTAAATTCTAAAAAACCCTGTAAAAGATATGTTTAATATTTAGTCATGGAATAAATTCATCTAATATCCAATTATTTAGATGTAAGAATATATTTGTTATGATTTGTTGTATTTGAAGATATTGACTTTTTAATACTTTATATTTCAAGAAAAGTCGACGTAACTCAGAACACTCTGTGTTTAGGTATAGCATTTTTATGAAAGTATACATTATTTTTACAGGCGATCAAAAACGCTATAAAATGCAGGGTGTTCCATAAGAAAAAATACAACTTTGATGCGCCACACTTTTTGGGACATACTGTATATTTAAAAAAAATGTTTAAATGTTAAATTTATCAATCTGCAAGTTACTAAAGTGACAAAACTTGTACAACTTTACTGAGTAAATCATTCTAAAGTTTTTTCATTGGAAAAATGTAACCACTACTGGTATTCGGGTGACCATAGCTCAATAAGTAGTAGTATATTTTAATTTCTTAAAATATTCAAAATGTGTGATTATTTAACTATTACTATACCGTGTGTCCCGGAAAATATGTTTAACGTGAGAAATTTGAAAGGTCCCCAAAGTGTGTTTAGGATATTTCCAGTATCAGAACACCTTACTGTATACTAGAATACGTTTTGGGTAGGTAATATTTTTAAAATTTAACCAAATATTAAAAATATTTCAAGAAATATATCGCGTAGTAAGGAGCTTACTTTAAATAAACATTACAGCTAAATTATCGCGAATACGAGCGTAGGTTCAAGTCTCAGTCCGATTCTTTTTTTTTAGTTTTTTATTATTTTAAATGAACTTCGTTTAATTTCGCTTGGTGAAGAGACATAATAAAAAGTTTTAACTTTTTTAATTGAACTGGTATTTATTAGAATATTATTCACATTTAGTTTAATAATCACTAAATGTTTAATAATGTGAATAATATTCTAATAAATCCATTGCCAGTTCTAGTAAAACAAAAATAAAACTCGTGCCTCTTTATCGACAGATATTAAACTCTGTTCTTTTAAAATAATTATACAACTAAAACAAAAAGGAATCGGACTTGGATTTGAACCCTCATACGTAATAGTGATATTTTGGCGGTAACGCGCTTAAACATCTTGTCCACGCCGGACATCAACCACGTAAGTCTTACATGTTTATTTATTTTTTACTATGCGATATATTTTTTGAAACATTTTTAATGTTTGGTTAAATTAAAAAAATTATTAAAATAGGAAATAAAAATACTTTGGGAACATATAAACCGAACGTTTCAAATACCCCATGTTAAATCGAATGTTTCAAAATTTCCGGGACACACGTATAGTCCATTATTACATAACGAGAGGTAAGATTATTATCGACGGTATTATGAGTTAAATTGCGCTTACTAGCGTTAGAATGATGGCGTTCTAGATCTAGAACTTTCGTTCTCCTGAATATTCGATTATCTTCTAGAATATTATTCTACCATTATAAAAGCGTAGTTATATAGTTATTGAGTTCAGCACGAAGTTGTTATTGAAGTTGGTATAATATAATTTTTCTACTCCAGTATTGTAATTCATTATGATACAAATTTTTATTATGATACAGATTTAGATCCAATAGAATTGCGACATTACGTAATTATCAAATGTGTCAAACATAAATTTAGCAATTTGACAATTCTTAACTATAGTAGTAGTGCTCAATTATCGTTTCTATTTAACATTGTGAGGTCGTAAAAAAATAGTGTATGTAATTCGCATGTAATGACTATTAAGACACTAGCAACGTTGCTCGTGTCTTAATAGTATTCATTACATGCTCATTGCATAATATACTATTATATTATATATTTATATTAATTGTGTCAATTTATCATAACTGTACGTGTTAAAATAAATAATTTCTTAAGTTTTAATACGGCTGCCGTATACTTCGCGATTGTGAAAGAAAAAGAAATCGATAAGATTACTGTTCTTGTAATGACTGTGATAAAACTAAGTAGATTACTCGTTTCGATTTGATCATTTTTGATAGATGGATTGTACTACGTTGATTGAAATGTTTGCAAAGATGCGCAACACATATACGAATAAAATGTTACCAAATATTACCCCGATATGTGTAGATGGCTATGCCGTCGATTTAACGCGAGTTGTTTAGTTGCTTCGTGATTGTCGTTGATATCGCGTCGTAGTTGGGTCGGATTTTGTGTTTCGAAGTTAATGTGATTTCTGTGACGATGACTTCAGTTACAGAAATAATAAAAGGACCCGATTAAATCGACGGTAGAGCCATTTACATGTTGAACAATTTTTTGGTAACATTTTATATATATGTGCATAAATAATTATCTTGATTTTTTTTAAATTTAAACTTTTAGAATATTGCAATAGTAATAATTACACTGAGGTTGTGATTTTTTTTAAATCACACTTTGACAGATTGTTAGGATACACCATTAAAAACATACATTTTAATGTATCAGGATGTATCACAACGCATCAGTGCAGCGTGTCGAGCTATATCTGGGGGGACGGGCTTATAGTACATTTTCTTAGTATAGTATAAAAAGCTATCAACGTGTTGGTTCAGTTGGTACTCACAGATGAGGGAAATAGGAAACATTAATTTTCGAAAAACTATGCGTCACAGAATCCACATCTAAATTGTTACATATCATATTATTACCGAATCAAGGTCACGTGAATTCATTTGGCATTTATTTAAAGGAAAAAAAGAACAATGAGTTAATTTTTCGTACTTCCGGACGTTTTGAGATCAAAGTTTAGTATGAATAAGAATGGTTTTAAAAGCGTTTTGTGCAGAACACCACAACGCCCTGATAGTAATAAAGATCGTATAGCGTCAACTTTTTTCCTCAAAAAAGTGAAAAGAATAACGTGTTGATTCAAATAAAAGCAATTTACAACATTTCTTTCGTAACTTTTGTTTGAATATTCATATTCTTGGGGATATTGTTAAAAAAAATTTAGTGTCACGTAATTACTTATCAAATCAAAAAATAGTTTAAAACTAAAGCTGTGTATAATTAAAATATTGCTTAGTGTAGTCAACAAAGAAGGTGAATCATCAAATATTTGTATAGATTTACGAAACATGAATTCTTGTTATCGAATGTTATTAGATGCCTAGTAGTGAACTTGTAGAGTGGGGCATAAAACGTGGTGTTTTGCTTTCTTATCTAAAAAATAATGCGATTTTATTCTCTAATCAATATCTTGGATACACAAATTTGTTAATTGTTGACGAAAATAATTAAAATACAATGGATACTATTAAATGTTCACGTGTTTGTAAAGAAAATAAAAACAGTGCAGTCAAAGTATATCCGAAGACTAATACAATAGGTTTGTAACTTACCTCGAATTAGTGTGAATTGGCTTAATTTTTTCGTTAAATAAACACTGTTTTGTGCTACCTAAGTTTGCAAATATTGATATTATTAGTCCACGACGCCTTTGTTCTTAGAAATAATATTTTCTGCAACTTTTAATTGTCTATTAGTTTAGATATCATTTGTTTAACTTCAGACAGTTTTTATTATTACAACTCCATCATGAACTAGTGACGTCTAGATTCGGGTCTAAAGGCCCTCTTTGCTTGGAATTTCTCCCTAACCAGGTTCTTCAGAGGTCCGTCCATTTCCGATTTTGGATATGGACTGATGATTTCTACTTTTCAGTTTGTATATACACCGTGTCCAAGATAAGAATGAACAGCATGGGGATCTTGAAAACGGTAGAAGATACATGCTTGCTCAAATTGCATAAAAGTTGGACAATTTAGAGTATATTTACATGGTGGTGTTTGAAAAGTTTAATAATATTTTTAGTTTTCGAAATTTTTCAAAAAATCAATTTTTTTGATTTTTATTTTTCGTATTTTTTGCGCTTATTTTTAAAAAACACTTTTTCATTAACACTTTTAGAGCTTTCAAATTTTAAATTCAACATTTCATCTCGAAGAAACCATAGTAGTGTTTTTTATTACAAATTCAACAATGTATCGCACATAATTGTTAAGAACCTAATTTTGTAAGAAATAGTTTAAATTGCCCAACTTTTTTGCAATTTTACCGTATTCAAGATCCCCATGCTGTTCATTCTTATCTTGGACACAGTGTATACTGGTCTTGAGAGGGCGGGGTTTGCATCGCGCCGGTCAAATGCGGATCTTCGTAAGGTGCCGTTCAGGTGTTCTTGACCATCTAATTCCAGATCTGGTGCTTTTTCCTTTTTGTTGAAATTTTGTGAATGTTTGTAGATCTCGATGGCTTCTCTGTTTGATAACCATTAACTGTTGATAGGAACTCGATGTTTTTTGAGCCTCGTTCCCATCGATCTTTTGATGGTTCCTATGTATACTTAAGTAAACTCCAGCTACTGAGAGAGACCCTCTAGTATACCTTCTTCTTTTCAAACCATACGTCAATTTTCCTTACAGTTTTTTCGTGTGTGTTTTTAGGAGTTTTGATGCAAATATAAAATATGGAAGGTGATCAGTACCTTACAGTACTCCATGGTCAACAAGAAAAATATGTTGTTCCTGAGAATCGCCACTTTGGTTTCCGGACCTGGTCATCAAGACCCTCCCGGATAATTAGGAAAAAATCTACAACACAATTTCACAATCACATATTAATATAGGGCACACAACAAGTATTCTGCAAATTGGTGTTGAGGGGTTGAGTAAGGACAAATCAGATTTCATGCCTAATCTTTGTTTCAGGAATAGGGTCGATATTTTACTTTTACAGGAAACACACTGTGGATATGAGATTGTTTTGCTATTTCTTTAACCTTTTTTTTCCGTCATTGTCGTGACTGGCGCTTGGACCAGTCTATTATGTGTCGTCATGCAATGGCTGTGCTGTTATATTTTATTTTCTATAATGTTTACACAGTTGGTTAATATTATTACATATGAATACTAAGTTGGGTAAGGGTTGGCATGTTTAGGTTTTAGTGATTTTCCTAAACCTTGAGCAAATGCTTTGCCAAGACGAACCAATCCACAATTGAACACGGTTTCGTCACCACACTGTACAGGTTTATACTGATCTTCTGGGGCACCATACATAACACTTACATCACAATACAATATTTAAAATGTACCATACGATTAAATAAATCAAAAGATCGATGGGAAAGAGGCTCAGAGAACATCCAGCAAACTGCCGTTTGGGACACACCAATAATTCTAGTTAAATTTTACCTTCTTTTCTAAATTTTACCTATTTTTTGTGTTCTTGCAGATGACACAACAATGACAAAACTATCGGACGACGTTTCGAAGCGGTTCTACCGCAAAACCGGAACCGAACCAGGAACGGAAACGTTAAAAAAAATTAAACGCAGCCCGTCTCCGCCTGTCGTGCCAAAACCTAAAAAAATAAAATCGTCGGCGGCGCCCGAAAAACGACGTTCATTATCAAGCGTCTCGAGCATCTCCAGCAGTGATTTGAGTGATTTCGACCCTTCTCAAACTCCATTGCAGAAGAAAAAAGATATGCGCGAAAAATACCAATCTTACAAACCTCCACCAGCACGCTACAACAAGAGGTCGCGTTCTAGATCGCCGCCGCCTCGAAACAGAAACAATCGCGGGCCCCACGTGCCTCCGTGGGAACGGTCTGACTACATCAGATCGCGTTCGACCACGTCCGAGAAAAAAAAATTGAAGTCGGACAAATTTGAAGAGTTTAAAAAATTGTCGACCGCGATTGAGAACGACATGGATCGCATATTGAAACAGCACGAGAAGAATCCGGAAAAACATCCGCAGTACAACGACGAATGGAAGCAGTTTTGGAACAAAAGGTATAAAGAATTACAAGTCGAAGGGAAAGACGTTTCTAATTACGACTTCAAACCCGAATGGATAGAGTTTTGGAACAGGAGAATGATCGAGATTCATAATTCTGAAGTAAAAGTGAAAAAGGACGCGTTGCGAAAAAGGTAAGAATATATTTGCTTTGTTCACGTTGAAACGAATGCTTCACAGATTAAGCTTGCCAGAGGAACCGGCGCCGATATGCTTTAAAATCACCGGGAAAAGGAATCCACGCAAAGATTCCGAGTCTAAAGTCGAAGTACCTTCGACTGTAGATCAAGATTCGGATGTCATTGTGATCGAAGACAAAGATGACGACACCATCAGTTCGAAACGATCCCATAGTCCATGGGAGAGTGAAATAGTAGGTTCTCGGCCTAGTGGACGCAGATCTAGAGAAAAATCTCGAGAGGTGACGCGAAACGCTATGAAAGATCGTTCGAAGCCGAGAGATCGAAGTCGAGAATATCGCAGTCGTAGCGGAAGTCGTGACAAAGATAGACGTAGAAAAGGCAGAAGTCGCGATAGAGAACATTATAGAGATTACGCGCACGATGGGTATTACAGAGATTCTTACAGAAAAGCCGAACTACCCGATTATATAAAACCTCCTCGAGTTATGAGGGATGTTACACGTCATCCCGTAATGTCACCGCCTTTAAGTCATCATGTCGAAACGATCGAATCCGAACCTGACGATGCCGACATAAATATAGTCGGCGTTTTGCGTTTATTAACCGCTTTGGAAGAAAAGTTGGGATCTTTAGGGCCAAAGGTGATCGATTTGTTGGCGCAAGCTTTAAAAATGGAAAAAAACGAGGCGAACAGTTCTGAGATTTTGTTAGACAACGAGACGAACTGTGTTCTGTTTGAAACTGTGAAAGAGAAACTTAAAGGACAATTGCTGGCTGGTCTGGTCGATTATAATCAGGAGAAGGCTTTCAAAAATGCGATCAAAAAGATTGCGAGTTTGGTGCACTATTCCGGCGAACGAAAGAGAATGCAGCCGAAGGAAACGCCGAAGGTCGATCCCATTAAGGTTCCCGGAATCGGCACCGTGGATAAAGCTGCGATTGCCAAACAAATCGCCACGGCGTTGGTGCTTCAAGGAAAAACCGACGTATCTCAGGCGGAGTTGGAGCAGTTGATTAACGCGGTGGTAAGTATTCAGAATGTAGTCCAAGTGAAAATTTCAGTGCGATTATTAATAGGTTGGGATGGCGGAAGCGTCAAAAAAATCTGAGAAACCAATGACGACGGCCACTTTCCTCCAACAGTTGTCGCAACCAAAGGAACCCGAACCTGCGGCAGAAAGTTTTACACAATCAGTAGAAACGGCAACTACCGAAGTTCCATCGAGCACAAACATGGAAGGTTTATCGGATTTAGATCTTCAGACTCTTTTACAAAACTTTAAAGATTTATGCACCGACGAACAGCACAGTCTGATTTCTTATCTGAAGAAGTTGGAATCCAAAGAACCCGAAAGGGTCGAACGCCTGAGGAAGTTTGTAAATTTGGACGCGGAAAAAGCTGAACAACCGGAACCGACGGCGCCTCGGAGTAGTCCGTTCGCGAATCGCGTGCAAGCCACCAATCCGATAGAAGATCGAAACGAAAAGGTCGAGATGGAGAAGGTAACTTTGGATTCGGACGAAGAAGATTACTCGTTCGAGGACGTTTTTAAAGCTGCTAACCAGAACGTTAAAGATAACGAGGAACGCGAACGTAAGAACGTAAAACAGCCTATTTTTAAAACTGAAGATTTCGATCTGTCTAACGCTAAGTCTCTTATTGCGAATATTATGGGTCAATTCAAAACCAAAAATGAATCTTCGAGCGTTAACTTATTAGGACTCGGAGGTAGTAGTAGCAGTAGCATTTCTACCCCCCTGAGCGAGAAGAATTTTGCAAATTTGTCAGACGGATTGAATTTAAAACCTATTATGCAAAACCGTGTCGATTTGATTGAGTCGAATTCGAGACAACAACATAACCCGGAACCGGATTTGTCGCGTAATTTTCGCCAAAATATTGTTTATCCTCAACACAATCAGTACATGAACGCTCCCGCGCATTCTAACGATAATCAAAATCAGTTCAATCGACAGAATTTCGATCAGTACGCGATGCGTGCTGCGCCCAAGTATGATAATTACAACAGATGGTAAGTAATGTGTGATTTTTGGTTTAGTGTACGATACATTTAGTTAACGGATTTATATTATAGTAAGCGCGTATCTTTTCATATTCGAGATGTTCGTAATTTTGCTAAAGTGAACTTACTACAAATTGTGTTACTTATTGATCTTTAAATGTAATTTTTTGTCATAATAAATTTTACGAAAATACAATGTCTTTATAAAGACCTATGGTTGTTGCGGAAAACACGTAAAGTACTATTTTATGAATTGATTGCGAAAGTTTAAAAATTTTGGTTGTGCAAAATAGCAAAATAACATCACACCTACATACTAAAATGGGGTTCATAAGAAAAATGAAGTTGACAGGTGTTTCTCCGCCATGTTGAAAATAATTGGAAAAGTGATGTCATATTCGAATTCTCCATGAAAAAGTGTCTGAATAATGTCTTGGTTAGAAATGTCTAATCTGATTAGTTTATCGGTAAAAATTAAAACAAAATCAGAAATTTTCGTTTTTTTTCATATTTTCAAAATTATTGGAGATATTTCAAATTTCGTTTCAGATTGCAATTCAGCATAAAATGCGCAACTTTTCCCCAATTTAACCGACTCCGTATCTCTTAAGATAAGCGAGATCCCCATAGTGGCACTCGAAAAACTGACAGCCTGTATGTGCTTTGGAATGAGGCTCGTTTGATAGGTTGATTGAAAAATAATTGTCAAAGTTTGACTGAGACAATAGTATATTAAAAAACGAGCCTTTTAGCCGCACTTAGTTATAATATTTTTATATTATAAAGGTATATTAAGTATCAAGAACAGTAATGGATATTTACCGGTAAACGTTTACGTTCGTGATGCTTATACTATTTTTGCACGATCGTATTAAATTACACCTCAATGAAATTAATTCAATTTCTAATAAATAAATGAAAAGTCAAAAGTGACGTTTACATTTTGCAGAAATAACGCAATATAATAGACTTACAGACGTATTTACCGACGTCTTAGGCCTAGCAACCAGTAAACATATCCTACCGTCGTGAAAACGGAGGTTGTAAGTAAACAAAATGCCTGATCGTGCAAAAAATCACGAGTTGGGAGCATTGAACGATTATTAAAAATAAAACACGTTCTGATTAATATAACACAATTTTATATTGTGTTTCCTTCAAAAATTTTCACTAATTTCAAAAAGTTACATTACAATTCTGTATGAATTTATAATTAATTATGTTGTCAATCCTGTACTTGCATTTCTCTCATTCTGATCAGATCGAGTTTCAGTAAAAAAAAAAACGTACGCCACTGTAAATTGGTTGGTGCATGTGGCGACAGGTGGCGTTCCCACGTGTTTTCCACAAACTTGAAAATATTCGGAAATTTTACACTTCTCTGCAATTTTCACCCTTAAACAATGTTCCAGAATTTGTAGTTACCCTCCAAGAATTACAATGAAGTAAGTACATTTAGTTTTTTGTGAGTAAACCAAACACGAATTTTTATAACCTCAATTTTTTTTTAAATTTGAAAGATTAAATGATTAAAAGTTGTGAACTTTATTAGTTTACTACTATCAACTCAGTAACTTTCTTAGTTACTGTTTTAGGCACATAAATTTGCGTTTGCGAAAGTTTTTATTTTTAGTGATGATGTCTACACAATTATCTAATCATTGTGTTGCAGAGTATCCCTTAACCCGAAGCCTTTTATTGCCATAGTCGGGCTATCACTATGCGGCATAACCGGTTACTTACTCTACTTGTTTTTGAAGAAGGAAGATGAACGTTTAGAAAGCTCTTTAAAAAAATCTAGTTACAAAACGGTAGAACTGCCTGTGCCAAAAGAATTTATACGAGCGCTTATAGGCCCGAATGGTACTAATATTAAAGCCATTCAGAAAGAGACTCACACTAGAATCTCTTTCAAGGATGATGCGAATCTGAAAATTCGCATTTGCATTATTCGTGGTACTCAGGAGTCTTGTTTGCAGCTCAACATTTTATTAGCGAATTCATAATGAAACAACCGGCACTGAAAGATGAAGAGATGTTTGTGCCGCAAAGTTGTGTACCAAAAATAATCGGAAGATGTGGGGAACGTATTTACGAAATGAGCAGTAAATCTGGCGCAAAACTTACTTTTGCAGATAATGATCGAAGTACACCGGTTAGGAAGTTGTTGATTAAAGGTACTGAGGAGCAGATTAAGATTGCGAAGGGTATGGTTGAAACGATTGTGTTTGAAAACCAGGTGTCGCAATCGCAGATGGAGTTGTCTTTGTCTAAAAGGGAACCACGTGGACAAGTGAAGTCACCTACGCCTACGTTGGAAATCGAGTCCCAAGGTGGAGCGTATGTCACCAATACCTGGTTGGGTTTATTTTTTTGTGTTAGAAATTGCGAAATCATGTTGATGTTTTAAGGACAAGATCGGCAATTTGAGGTGTATGTTTCCGCAATGGTCGACCCATCACATTTTTGGCTGCAAATTGTGGGACCGAAAGCTACGCAATTGGATCAGTTGGTGGAGGATATGACCGAGTACTACGGTAAGGAGGAGAATAGGAGTATGCACATATTAAATAGTGTAGAAAGTCACGATTTGGTGGCGGCGGTTTTTAAGTTCGATAAGAAGTGGTGCGTTACATTAAAGCAACCTTGGTTTTTTTTGTACTATATTGTTATAGGTATCGATGTGAAGTACTTAAAATTGTTCGAGATAAAGGTGCAGAACCTCTTGTTGAATTGTATTATGTCGATTATGGCGATACAGATTTGGTGCCGTGTAAAGAAGTTTTCGAGCTACGCACCGACTTTTTGAGGCTAAATTTCCAAGCCATCGAGTGCTACTTAGCCCGAATTGGTGAGTTATAACGAGGTTTGGTAATGCACTGGTATTTTGAAAATAATGGCCGACTTTCGACTTTTCACATAATATTCAGAATTGTTCTTCTTCTCAAGTCGATCCATGATATTAGATTTATTTGATTTAAAACGTTAGAAGAATGTAAAGAATATGTACAGTTGGTCCAGAAATTGATTCTTGAGGAACTCCATGATATGTTGCCAAAAAAATATGTAATTAAGTGGAGTTGGTAAGTATTATTACGAGGTTTGGTAATGGACCAATATTTTTAAAATAAGGGCTTACTTTTGACTTCCAAAACCTCACATAATATTTAGAATTCTTCTTCTTCTGAAGTCTAACTATATTTGGGTATCCACGGTATTAGATTTAATTGATTAAAAATGTTAACAATATGTATAGCATACACAATTGATCCTTGAGGAACTCCATTACAATGTAGTTTATATAATACATAATATGTATTCACGGCGGTGCAATTAAAATCAGTTTTACTGGAAAATTTTGTGATCGTAAATAAAGAAAAGTGAGTAATTTCGAAAATCAGGTTAGCCAGGTATAACACGGAATAAGGAAACCTCGATATACTAGCAAGAAGACTCACAAAATGCTGGTGATCGGCAAGGTTACGAAGCACGACCTGAAGAACGCGACGTTGCCAGATCAAGTTTTACTACGGATTTCTGAAGAAAAATAATTTGAATGAATATCTCAAAAGAGGGAATAATCAGATCAAGAATTAACAGCGTAACAACCCTAAGTCAATATATATAAAAGGAAAAGAGTGACGGAAACACCGGAAGACTTTGAGAAGTGGGAGACAGAACTGTTAGCTTTCAAAAAGAGCCAAAAGATTCCACGAATCCCAAAAAAGGAGACACCAAAAGAAAGAAGAAAATAACAGGCAGAAATACAATGTACAACACCCAAAAGAGACACAGAGATAGAAGAAATGGAGAAGATAAAGAAACTTTTAGAAGGGATGAGAGAAGATTTAGAAGCAGAGCTACAGAAGAATAAAGAGGAACTAAAGGCGGAAATCAAGATAAACCAGGAAGAAGAACTCCAAAGAAGAATTAATAAAGAAATAACAAAAATGGCAAGAGGAGAAAGATGAACTACTTAATATAGTCTTTCAACTAGAAGAAAAATTAGAGAGGGCAAAGAAGAGAAACAATATAGCAATCAAGGACCTTCAGATAAGAGAGCAAAGCATGGAAGAAGCAATCAAATAGTTCTTAGAGGAGCAAGTTGATGTAAAACCACAAATTCAGAAGGTTTTCAAAGTGGGGAAAGTAGACCCTAATAAAACGTTGATAGTCAAATTAGAAAAATGGGAAGATAAGTTGGCCATAATGAAAAAGAACCACAGTTTAAAGGGAACGGGAATTGTAATAGAGAATGACCTGACTGCCCAAGAACGTGAAATCCAACGGAAACTAAGTGAGATAGCCAAGTGTAAATGGGAAGAAGGAAAGACTGTGAAAAAGGGGTACCAGAAGCTGATAATAAAGAACGTAGTGTATGTCTGGGATAAACAAGAAAATAAGCTAACGCCAGAAAAAACTATTAGAAGAAACAGCAACCTACGAAGACGAACTTGGCCACGGAAAGGGTAAATGATAATTATGAAGAAAGAAGAAAAGAAAATAAAAAATTATACTAGGATCATGGAATGTGCAAGGGCTGAACAAAGAAGGAAAACTAAAACAGTTAAAAAATGAAGCGGAAAAGTATGATGTAGATATTTTAGCAGTACAGGAAACAAATTTAAAAGGAATTAATAGCACGAAAATAGAAGGATATCTATGGTTCAACGGAGGCGGAGAAAGAAGCAGATTTGGAACAGGTTTCTTTCTGAAAGAAAATTTGGGTAAGGTTGTAATAGATTATCAAGTTGCAAACCAAAGAATAAGCTATCTAAGGTTAAGAGGAAAATACAGGAAAATCTGATAAACGTGCATGGACCCACAGAAGATGCACAGGAGGACAAGAAAAACGAATTCTACGAAGAAATAGAAACGCTGGTGGACAGTATCCCAAACTTTGACAACAAAATCATCATAGGGGACCTAAATGCAAAAATTGGTAAATAAGAAAGAAACCGAACGACTGCAGGGAAATAAAATCTACACAACATCACGAATGAAAATGGACAAAAACTTCGCGGCGGTAAAGCAGATGATTATAAAAAGCACAATCGTAAAACGGAAAGATATTCATAAAGTCACCTGGTAAGCTCAGATAAGAAGACGCACAATCAAATAGATCATCTAATCATAGAACGAATTCACGCCTCCTGTGTCGAATATGTAAGAAGTTATAGAGGAGTAGATATAAACTCCGATTACCTCCTAATACGAACGAGACTAAAACAACAAGTGCCAAGACTAGAAAAGACCTATGCAGCTAGACAAAAAAAATGGAATGTTGAGCTCTTACAAGAGGAGAACAAGAAAAAGGAATACATGGAAGCATTAAACGAGAGACTCGGCAACTTAATAATAACGGATGACATACCTACAAAAGAGTTGGGAAGCCCTAAAAGAAAATATTCAAGCGGAAACAACAAAATTAGACCAGAAAACAAAAAAACGCGGGAAAGATTGGTTTGATGCAGAATGTGAGGAGGCAGTAGAAACAAGAAACCAGGCAAGACACATCCTACTACAGGGCTACACTAAAGAAAGAGAAGAGAGGTACAAAAAAGCAAAAAAAAACATGAAATATGCCGACGGTAAAAAAGAGAACATCAGGAAAAAAGAATAGAAGAAATAGTATCTAATCAAGAACCTAGGGAACACAGCCGAAGAATATGGTCTAAAAATTAATGACGAAAAATCACATCACATTATACTAGGCGAAGAAACAAAGGGAAATAAGCAAGACCTCACATTAAAAAATATAGGAACGGGACAATACCTTTTAAATACACAGAAAGTGCGGTATATTTGGGGGTGGAGATAAATAACAAAGGGAGAATAACAACAGAAATAGAAAAATGTCTGGCAGCAAGAAGTGGAGGTGCGGGCTCTGTTAAAATATTCTAAATAATAAAAACACTCCCCGATCGCTAAAAATCAGGGTATATAAAACAATAGTGAGACCGATAGTGCTATACGCGAGTGAAACCTGGACATTAACAAAGGCAGACACTGAAAAACCTCAAATCTGGGAAAGGAGGATCCAAAGGAAAATATAGTGGAGTGCAGGAGTTAGGACAGTGGAGAAGAAGGACTAATGCTGAACTGGAGGAAATATACAAAGACCAGACTTTAAGCACCATCGCACGACAAAACCGACTTCCGACCTAGGAGGCAGCAATCGGAGGGGAAGACCAAATATAACCTGATGGGAAAATGTAAGGGAAGATATACAGAAAGCGGGAATCAAAAATTGGAAACTACAAGCGCAATATAGGAAACAGTGGAAAAAGCCATGGGCCTAAAGGCCTGTCATCGTGCTGTATTCACCATCACTTTTTGTATTTCACTCTACAAATAGTGTTTTAAAAAAAACACAAGCATGGTTATGCAAAGAGGAAGATCTAAAAACTATAAAGAAAATACAAGTCACATGGGTGAATGGTAATGGAACGGGCGATGGAAAAAGAGCACGATAATGTTCATATAAGTTAGTGAAAGAGGAGAAGGGGGATTAAGGTTAAGGGAGAAGGTAATTTGAATTTAAAAAGTGTAACAACTGGCATATCAATGTATTGAAAATGGGAAAACAGTAGAAGAAGTGCTTGAAAAACAAGAACTGCCAACTTAGAGTATTTGACGAAAGATGAAACGAATAGGAACAAAGGAAAAGGATTTTATGAACAGTACACACCGCATTCGAAGAAGTTAAAACAAATATACAGTGGATCAATGAAAAGATACGTGAAGACGTGGTGAGCGAAGATGCGGACCTAGGAGAACGAATAAGAAATGAATTACACAACAGAGAAGGAAACACCATCCAAAGAGGAATGTAAAAGGCAAAATGATAAAATATATTCGATACTGGATGAAAGAAGAATATAGTACGAATTATAAAGAAAGAGGAGAAAATTTTGAAGTAATTTATCAAATGAATAACATTCAATTCACAAGAATAAGCCTGATATGTGGGGTCAAGTTGCTTAGATTCGGGTCTAAAGGTCGTCGTTGATTGGAATTTTTTCCTAAAGTTTTGCTAACGCGTGTGGTTGATGGCGGCATTTTTCTTGCATGAAACCTTTCTCTTCGAATTATTACTGGTCACTTCATTTTTGGCAAGATTTTTTTATTTAGGGCTGTTTTTTTCACTTCCATTTAAGTTTATCAGTGGTTTAACTTTAACAGTATTGAACCCATCCAATTTTTGGAAAGTCGCGTTTCTAAGATGATTAACCTACAGATAAAATTAGATGGAGATGAAAAATCAGGCCCAATTGCACTTTATATTTTCTCCCTTCATTATTCACTACTATCTTTGTTTCTCACCACCAGTTAACTCTCGTGACTCTCTTCATCGTTCACTTTTCTTTTCCACTACGTAACTAAATGCATTTGTCTTCACAGAAAATTTTAACCTTTGCAACGTTTTAACACTTGTATGTCTGTATCAATATGCAATGTAATGTCTACCCGAAATCAACGGAAACGCATTCAAATAATTCTTTACACGTAATGTCAATTTTGCATTTATGAATGCTACAAATAACTACTTAATCTCTTCTTAATATTAATTTTAATTAAATGAAAAGATTTATTTACACAAATATAAATCAATTTTTTTCTTAAATAAATTGTAGATTTATTTTTAGAAATCTTAAACTCTAATCATCATAACTTTACGTTTGATTTGAATAGAAACATTTACTGTAAATTTGATACCAATGCAAATTGATTTAAATAAACATAAATCTTTTTATTATTTAAAATAATTCTTTCAGCACAAAATTTTTTTTAGGTGAAATTTTTATCTCTATATTTTGTTTATATCTTTCAATTTGATTTATCTAACGAATACTATCGTAACTCATATTTCACTCTTTGGGAGCTATGTTCACGATGTTTATTTTTTCAGTTGTTACTACCCACGAAGGCGATAGTTTGTTAAGAAATCAAATATGCGACAACCAATATTACACCCAGGGATTACATTACATTATTTTGAATCGAATTGGTAACGCGTAATACTGAGCGTTTAAAAAGTAAAAAAAATGAGAAGTTCAATCAGTATGTGCTTCCTCCTTATATATACTTCATAATAATTTTTAACTAAATGTGTTCCAGTTTAGGTTTTTTTTAAATTAATTAATTATTTTGTTCGTAATTAACTTAACTGGCGACGTTTTGCTTCCTTGTAGTGGGAAGTTTCTTCAGACCAACGTTAATAATTAAAAAATGTTGCCAGTTTAGTTAATTACGAGCAAAATCATTATTTAATTTAATAAAAATCTCATATACTGGAACATATTATGAAGTAAAAATATGTTGGTACTATTGAAACAAATAAGAGTTGACAGTTGTAGGTAATAAATGTCATTGGTCATTAGTAGAGAGATTTTGGGTCGAATTGATAATGTAAAGGTGCGCTTACATCTGACACTTATTGAATGATATTTATGTCAGACAGAAATCGGAAGTAATGTTTAAACATTGCGAGACACTGATACATTTATGTCAGATACAAATTCGGTGACTGTTTACATTTACATATAAATATCATGCAATAAATCTCAGATGTAAACGTTCCTTAGTACAGAGCGAGTTGGTACTACTGATATGATTAAGAGTTGGCAGTAGTAGGTAATAAATGTCATTGGTCATTAGAGAGATTTTATGTCGAACTGAGAACGCGTAATGCAGAGCGGGGGCGGGAAAATTGATTTTGAGTCAAGAATTTAGGCGAATCCGCAAATTTCTGAGGGGTGGGGGTATAGCATTTGACAGTTGATATCCTGACCTGACAGATGTGTGTTTTATTTGAGGTTGTGTTGCTTTGTAAGTTGTGAGATTGCATTACAACTTGAAACGAATAGGTATAATGTTTCATCATAACCAGATATGTTATTATTTGTCAGTGTTGTCACCTGTCACTTGTCATTTTTTTGGTGTTTTATCTGTCGAGCTAGATCAAAAGTAACTAAAAAACGCAGCACTGTGAGAACTAGGCAAGGGAAAAATCACTAATTTTGCGGTTTCGCTAACAAAATCCGCATTATGAGTGCTCAGCTTAATGCAGAGCGACGAAACAGTAAAAAAATATGTTGGTACCACTGAAACAATCAAGAGTTGGCACTTAAAATAACGTGTGATTATAAATAACGATAACGTCGAGCAATTTTATTAAGGTTTTGGACTGCATTTAACAGAACTGTCAGTTATTACACATTTTCGTTATAATTTTTAAGGCTAAACAAATTTTTTGTGA
This sequence comes from Abscondita cerata, assembly GCA_030710515.1. Classification (NCBI taxonomy): domain Eukaryota; kingdom Metazoa; phylum Arthropoda; class Insecta; order Coleoptera; family Lampyridae; genus Abscondita; species Abscondita cerata. Next base: position 53,481 of record JALBCR010000379.1, on the reverse strand, counting down.
CGATTAACAATTAATTTGACTTTGCATTGCGGATTGGTCGCACTATAACCACACTAAATTAATATTCGGTGTAAATAAAGTTTGGCATTATCGTTTGATCTCTTACTGCGCATGCGCACAAATGTCGATAACCGCGGAAACTGCTATTTTACGTGACCTAAAATTTCCCAAAATTACCCAATATTACCTAATTATTTATATAAAAAGTATTAGCTATTTTCTACTTATGTCCACAGACAGAATAATAACTATATTGTATTTCAGAACCGAAGGGCGGCGTTTGGTCGAACGATGCTTCGGACAAGTTCGAAGAATGGGCACATGTCGCCCAGTGGAAAAAGTTATCAGCGAAAATGAACGGCTACTGTATACGCGAGAAAGTGAAGGCCGTCCGTGAGGGTTCTCCGGTTCCCGGAGTCGATTTGTACGATGTAAATAACGATCGAGATATTGATATTGCCGAAGAACTTGTCAATCATGGATATGCAGTATTCAAGAACGAGACTGATGTTAAAACGTGATTTCGTTAAGCGATTGTATTGCATTTATGTAACGCTTTTTCTATTGCTACAGATACTTTGTTAATTTACGCTTATGTAATTAGCAAAAGAGTACAACGTTATTTAAAAATTTCTCAGTGACAAATTTTTGTTAATTTTAATTATTGAACCTAACCTATAACAATAAAATTTATCTTCTGATTAATTTTTTGTTTATTTACAAAACAATTAGTTTGACTATTGCATACGTATGTCAAATCATTTGCAACAACCAATGACTTTATTTTATTTTTTAATTTTAACCATAGTATGCAATTGCCAATATAAGTCTTGGTGATTCGTTTAAAATTACAAAATAAAATAGTCATTGGTCATTTCTAAAGTTGAATTTCTTTACTTTTGCAATAGTCACGCAAAATGTATTTCGTGCATAGTGACTTATCGATAATGCTGGTTGGTAATGCACTCCTACTTGCTGCTTGGGAAATTAGCACTCTTGCTGCGTAGTCGTGCAAATCGATAAGTCACTATGCACTTAATACATTACTGTTGATAATTCGGAAAAATAATTATTTAGTCACGTAGAAGGTAAGTTAGCCACCACAAATTCCTGGATTCAACACCGCCATCTGCACGTGTTACTGATAAAACACTGTCCTTGATGGTTTTGTGATCCCGGTGTTTATTTGGCGGGACGGCGTCCAAATTAATTTGGTTTATTAACTAAATTACGGCCGTTTTCGAAGTATTTGGCATTAAAAATGGGAGATAAAGGCGAGCAGGGTAAGTTTCACAAATTTTCGTACGAGAAAATTATTAAAAAATTTGCGTAATCAGAAACGTTCGACGAGGCCGTTGAAGAACGTGTTATAAACGAAGAATATAAAATATGGAAGAAAAACACACCGTTTTTGTACGATCTGGTGATGACGCACGCCTTGGAGTGGCCGTCTTTAACCGCACAGTGGTTGCCCGATGTTACGAGACCCGATGCAAAAGAGTACTCGATACATCGTCTCATACTTGGTACCCACACATCGGATGAACAAAATCACTTGCTGATAGCAAGTGTACAGTTACCAAATGAGGATGCTCAATTTGATGCTTCTCATTACGATAACGAAAAAGGTGAATTCGGCGGCTTTGGTTCAGTTTCAGGTAAAATTGAAATCGAAATTAAAATCAATCATGAAGGCGAAGTGAATAGAGCGAGATATATGCCTCAAAATCCTTGCGTTATAGCAACAAAAACACCTTCGAGTGATGTACTAGGTAAGAATGATGATTGCTTTTGATTTGATCGATTTATTTTCTATTTATTTAGTTTTTGATTATACAAAACATCCGAGCAAACCTGATCCCAGTGGGGAGTGTCATCCAGATTTACGTTTAAGGGGGCATCAGAAAGAAGGTTACGGTTTATCGTGGAATCCAAATTTGAATGGATATTTATTGTCGGCTAGTGATGATCACACCATCTGTTTGTGGGACATAAATGCAACCCCAAAAGAGAACCGTATTATTGATGCGAAAACGATATTTACGGGGCATACTGCAGTCGTTGAAGATGTTGCGTGGCACTTGTTGCATGAGAGCCTTTTTGGATCTGTAGCCGACGATCAAAAACTAATGATTTGGGATACTCGATGCAATAACACCAGTAAACCGAGTCATACAGTTGATGCGCACACAGCCGAAGTTAATTGTTTAAGCTTTAATCCATATTCGGAATTTATCTTGGCAACTGGTAGTGCCGATAAAACAGTAGCTTTATGGGACTTGCGCAACCTAAAATTGAAGTTGCACAGTTTCGAATCTCACAAAGACGAGATTTTCCAAGTCCAGTGGTCACCACACAATGAAACAATTTTAGCGTCGTCAGGAACTGATAGAAGATTGCATGTGTGGGATTTAAGTAAGATCGGTGAAGAGCAGACGCCAGAAGATGCTGAAGATGGCCCGCCGGAGTTGCTTTTTATTCACGGAGGGCATACCGCTAAAATTTCAGGTCAGTTTTTGCTCTTAATGTATCAAATTTATTTGCTTTTTTTATACATTTTGTTATTATTTTTTTATTGTATAATTTTATTTCTCTACTTTCGTTTTTATCAATTTTTGTTGGTCTCGAATTGCACTTCAACTATTCAATCTATTAAACTTAATTTATGGTTTCACAACTCTTAACCGAATTTATCTCCTATTATCCCATTGATTCAAAAAGCTCAAAAATTGAAGGGAAAAAGGAGAAGAGCACAATTCTAAGAAGATATAAACGAGTTCTCAACCTGATTCAGAAGTGGATTGATTTTTCCAATCAGTTTTAACAGAGGTAGTCCTGTTCTATACATATAGACAGATGCTAGGTTGCCCACAGAGTGGGAACGCCCTGCATCTTCTATTTCATTGTTCCATGTTCTGAGTTAGACTCGTCCGTGTACCAGATTATGCTGTTTTTGGGATCTTCTCCTTGAAGTCTACCCGATTTGGAATGACCATCTTAAACAGTGCTTTATCAATACACCTGGGGTGCAATTCCCGAGTTTGTTCGAATTATTTTGTATTCGTATAAAACATTTCGCACGAAATCCTTTAAACACATTCTCGAATGACATTCGAAAAACCAACCATACGAAAATTACGTCCGACTCATTTATTCGCATGGAAACGTGACAACGCTGTTACTGTATGTCACGAATGCCAAAATTAATATAAATTTGATTTACAAGTAACAATAATAAGGGTAAACCTTTTGCAAAGCTTCAGGCCATTGGACAAGTTGACTATAGGCACCAATAGGAACTTGATACAAGTTTAAAAATTAAATAAATACATAAACTATTTATTACTATAAAACAATTAAATTAAATTAAAGTATTATAAATAAAATATCTCCTCCATGAGGACGGTGGTTTAAAAATGGTTCGATTTTTGTGTAGACTCGCGAACATCTTGCTTATCTTGCAAAAACATTCGCAGACAAAAAAATAACCACAGAATAGAAATAGAGTATGTCTTAGTCTATGGTCAAGCTGAAGCTTTTAGCTTGTCTTTGAGAGGAAGGAGGAATGTATACTAAAATGAGCTTCAAGCCATGAAATAAAAAAACAAATGGTCTGCTAGTCTTCAATACTATTGGCTTTATATCCATCAAAAGGTTTAGCCTAATATTAGCTATTTAATAATAAAATAATAATTTATGTGCATTAAACAAAAAGTAACTATTAAAGCAAATATGAAAATGTCAAAAGAGCAAAAAACCTACTTAAAATTAGGCAAGTTTAGGAGTAGTTTTACCAAAAAAGATGGACAGAAACTTTGGGAGGACGTGACAACCTCCTTAAATTTCTTCGGAGAACCCAAAAAGAATCGAAACAGTGGCGGAAAGTAATTTCGATGCTATAAGTAAAATGTATATAACTGGTATTTATTTTACCTAGACATGGCACAATATGAGAACCACTACCAATAAGAAAATGGAAGATTCATAGACAAGAAGATGCGATGAAATCGCAGGTTGAATTTCACTTTACTGAATTTTTAAACATTTCACCAACTGATGGATTTAATGTTGATATAAACGTAGAATCCACCATAAATTTAAATTCAGAAGCGTCCACGTCACTTCCTTCCAAAACTGGAAGATGATGTATTAGTAAAAATAATATGATTTAAAATAATTAAATGTTTAATGTTTTTTTTATTTCGTTGCTTGAGATTTATTACTTTTAATAATTTTTTTGAATTTAGAATTGTTTATTTTACGAAGCACCATTGACGCCAAGCGAAAATTTTATGGTAATGCCAACACTCTTTGTGGGGGCTCTTAGATCTGGTTCCAGTAAACCAATTAAGTCAGAAGTCATTTCTTTGGTTAATCTATATAATTTGATAAATCTTCTATCGCTCAGATCGTTAAAAGGCTCGTCAAATTGATGAAATCTTCTGCCATGTTTGGCTACGATTTTTGTTTCTTCCAAAGCACCAATTGCACCTAACTGTATTTGCTAAAGCAATGCCATATAGACGTCTTAAAATGGACGTAAGTTGTGCCAAAAATTATTCTGCTTAACCGAGTACAAAATTGCACTTTTGCTTCACGTCAGCAAATTCAACAACAACAAATCAATCAAAATCAATGATTAAACAATTTTCGGTTACGAAGAAAACTTCTAAATTAATAAAAATTTGGACCGTACCATCGTGTTTAGCGCACCAAAATACCCCATTATACGTTGAAAAAGTTCATTGGAATTTTTTGGATTTTTTTGCTGTGGAAAATTTCCCAGAATGACTGGACTATTACTGCATTTCAAATGGGCAAAGACCATACGATCTAAATCGTACGATACGGACCGTATGCGAATCCTTTCCGACATCGACCATGTTTATACGAAATCCACTCGTACGAACTCGAGAATACGGCCCTAGATCATCAGATGGTCAGACCCCATTTCAGTAAGGATCCTCCAATGTCTACTAAGCGTCTTATATGTGGATGATCAGTCTTGATAGTGACTGGTGATATCTGAAGCCTGTAAACCGCCAGTCTAGCTTCCTCTCTGATGTAGATTTGCAGTGAGAGCAGACCCAGCGCCTCTTCCAACTTGCAGTTGGCGTGATCTTGAGTGCCCGTATTATTCTGCATCACCTTCGGACACCATACACCATCCGCGTAGGTGATGGCGGGCCTGATCATCCTTGTGTACAGCTAGTGTACCATTCTGGTCTAAGCACCCATTTTCTGTCATGCATTCGTTTGATTACTGCTAGCGTAATCTTCGACTTGAGTACGAATTACGATATGCTGGTGAGCTTGAAGTCAGGAATTACTCCCAAGATATTTCACCTCCACATACATAGTAGTTCACACCCGTTTAGGAAGAGAGGTCCTATGCCCTTCAGTTTCCTTTTACGTGTGAATGGCACTCCCTAACATACCATCTGCTTAACACTTTAAGTGCACGTTGTATCCTTTCCCTGATCGTGTCTGTGAACTTGATCACAAGGTCATCTGGATATCCTAGTGGAAAGTAACCTTCTCTCCTAAGCTCTGCCGGCAGTACATCCATGACTAGGTTTTACAACAGAGGGAGAGAACTCCACCCTGGTTGTCAGCGTATGCTCAGAAAATGTAAATACCATCGTTTGTCTCAGCATGCAGCCAATTCACCTGCAGCTAATTTCTTCTAGACCGTGTCTCCTTAGGTCCGCGATTGTTGAATCAAAGGATGTGTTGTAAAGCACCCTTAATATCCAGGAAAGCCGCTAACATTATCTGTTTGTTATTCAGAGCATTCTCAGCCGTACTAATTACAGTGCTGAGGGCTGTTTTTGTGGAAGAGATGCACACTGGTCTTGGGCTAGAGGACTGGTCACCAAGATCCCTTCTCTAATAAGCCTATCCATAATTCTTTGATTGGGAGTCGTCTGGTCTACTAGTTTTTTGGAATCAAAATCACTCTGGTCAGGCGCCACGTCCCCTGCAAATAGTGTACAACGAGCTGGTTTATCCTAACCTATTTATTGTCAAAGAAATCCTGAAAAAATCAGTATTTTGTTTTTTTTTTGGATAACCTAACTAGACTTCCGGATCATAAACCGTTAAAAAATAATGTCGTAGACTTTGAGGTTAAGCGACTACGGGAGGTCATTCTCTTTGTTATTTCAAATGGATCACCGTGTATACTTTTTGTTTTGAAATCTTATCTTAACATATACAGGGTGTTAGGTAAACATGCGGCAAAAATGCAATGGGGTTTTCCTTGGCCTAATCTAAGAATATTTTGTCCTATGATGATTTCCTAAACACATCTTTATTTCGAAGATACAGGGTGAACAAAATGTGCCACAGTAACAATATTAATGTAAATAAAAGTATGGCGTACGCCAATGAGTTTGTCAAGTAAAAAAATTAAGTGACGTTTAGCTGTTTGATGTGTCACATTTGTTTAAAGTGAGTGACGTTTAGGTCTTTTACGTGTCTTTAATAGTTAGTGAAGTCCGCTATTATGAATCACTATACGAACGCCGAGATGACTGACATGCACTTCATGTATGGACTTGCCGATGGAAATTCATTAAAAGCCAGACGATTGTACATTGAACGGTTTCCTGGCCGTAATATCCCCGATCGAAAAATCTTCGAAAACATTCATCGACGTCTTCACGGAACCGGGGCATTGAAACGAAATGGAGGGCCAGGAAGACCAATGGCAGTAAGAACGGTACAACTGGAACAGAATGTGCTAAACATGATAGAAGAAGATCCAAGTAGTTCTACGAGAAAAATTGTCAATGCTTTGAATGTAAGTCATTGGACAGTTTGGAAAATTCTTAAGGACAACTTGTTGTAATCTTACCACATCCAACGCGTTCAGGCACTACTACCAGCCGATTTTCCTCCACGTATTGCATTATGTCAATGGCTTTTGCAAAAATTAGTTCGAATCCCTCAATTCCTGACACAGATTCTTTTTACTGATGAAGCTAATTTCTCAAGAACTGCAATTAGAAATTTTCATAACAACCATGTGTGGGCAGATGATGTGAAGATCGTTTTCAACATCAGTTCTCCTTGAATGTATGGGTTGGAATTGTGGGTGACTACCTAATTGGACCGGTATTTCTACCAGCAAGACTTACTGGCGAATCTTATCGCAACTTTTTGGAAGAAACACTACCTGAGTTTATGGAGGATGTACCATTGGCGACAAGAATGGCAATGTGGTATATGCACGATGGTGCACCACCACATTTCAGTTTGGTTGCTCGTAATTTTTAACAGCAACATACGGAGATCGCTGGATTGGTCGAGGTGGGCCACACGCATGGCCTGCTCGATCCCCAGAATTAAATCCCTTGGACTTTTTCGTATGGGGATATCTGAAATCACTAGTTTACGCTACTCCTGTGGAAGATTTGGACGACTTGCGAAATCGGATAATTGCTGGGTGTGAGTCTATTAAAATGACCCTGGTGTATTTGAACGAGTTCGACATTCATTGACGAGAAGATTGAATGCTTGTATCCAGGCTGGAGGAAGTCATTTCGAACATTTATTGTAGATTGATCAACTTTACATTTATTTTTGATATTAAATATTGTTACTGTCGCAAATTTTGTTCACCCTGTATCTTCGAAATAAAGAGGTGTTTAGGAAATCATCATAGGACAAAATATTCTTAGATTACGCCAAGGAAAAACCCCTTGAATTTTTGCCGCATGTTTACCTAACACCCTGTATATTTGCTTTTCACCTCGGTTCTCTATTCACGTTGCTAGGAACAGATTCGATGCGAAAATCGACCTTTTTTCAAATTCGTCTCGCATTAAAACGGCTTGAAATATTTTCGTTATGAAAAAAGTTTTGAGTTTACGAAAGATGTGTCTTTATTTTTCGATTTAGATTTTTTTTTGTACGAGGGCATCTTCGAGGTTAAATGTTAAAAATAGTCAACAAAATTTCAAACAAACAGGCCGTAATTTGACCACAATTCGCTTATTTTCGGACTGATTTTCAAAATTCAAAAAGAATCTTACGCGGATAAAGAAATAAACATATTTGGCCGTTTCAGTGTTTTTGACCTCGCGTGTTTTCAAAAGTTATAGGCGAAAAACTTTTCCGAAAAAATTTCAATAGAAAACTAAAACGGCCATAATTTCTAAATTATAATCGATAAAGAAAAGTTAATTTAAGAAAAACGTTTGTCGCATAATGTGTAATAAAATTTTTCTTTTTTAAATTTTTTTCAAGCAATTTTACATTGTCAATACGAAATACTGTAATTTTCATGTAAAAACATGAATAAAAAAAACATAAGATTCGTAATTTTGCAAATTTTCGAATGGCTTAGCCGTAGAAGGTTCAATTTCACCCGAAAAAAATCTGTTTATGAACACTTGTCCACTTGAGGAAACGGTGTTGTTTCGTTCGTGAGGCTCCTAGGAGCCTGGGGGTCATCTAGTATTACATAAAACAGGGTTTCAAAAACAAAAATATATATCGTGATCCATTTGAAATAACAAAGTTCATTATTATTCCGGAAAAATGAAACATAAGACAACAATGTAAATACCACCATAATTATAGCACAATAATAATATTCAGAAGCGGCACCTTTGAAATATTTAAGTCGCTCCCCCATTTTGATGGGCCACAAATCAGAGCCGTACTGGAAATTATATGATATAAAGACGGAGCGAACCAAACATTTAAATTAACTTTTAGATAAACCTTGCGAGATTCAAATGTCATCAAGGTCTGAGTTTTATTATTTAATTAGTAATTCATAGCGAAATATATAAAAAATCATAAGAACTGACTGCATGGCTAAGAGCCTAATGCCATTAAAAAAACATAAATGTCACAATAACGTCACTTTAAATGAGCCAACTTAAATTATTACCATAGAGAAACGCTTCTGAATATTATTATTATTCTGTGATATCGGCCGTATCACTGAACCCTTGCACAACAAAATCTATAAAAATCGTGCAAGCTGTTTCTGATATAATTGAAGCGTTGCCTACTTTGTTTGATTCCATTCCATACCATCTCAAGTTCATCTCAATAGATGGAGTAATAGAGAACCCCTCCCCCTTTCTGTTGTATGTTTGAACTTCGGTTTATGATTCGCTACTGCAAAAGTTGCTCAGATACTACACACACCGACCTTCATACTAACTGATAACATTTTTCAATATTTTTTCTTCGTTCTAAGATCATCTTAGATTTCCTTAGAACCGCTTTGTACTGTATTTCTGTATTTAGCGCTCAGTTAACCTTTCTGCGTATAAGTTTCTGCGCAAACAGCTACGCCCTACCTCCATTAGACATTACTAACTGATGAATTATATACACCACACATTTTTTCTAAACACTATGTATGCATATGTTTTTTTAAAGATTTCAGTTGGAACCCGAACGAACCGTGGGTCATCTGTTCGGTTTCTGAAGATAATATCATGCAAGTGTGGCAGATGGCTGAAAACATTTACAACGACGAAGAACCAGACCTTCAAGCGTCTGACGTCGAACCTACCCCTAATTAGATTAAGATGTTTAGGTTTTTTTTAAATTGTATTTGTAATCATCAAATCTTATATTTATGTTTATTACCTTACAAATTGTAGTTCTACTGAAATAAAAAAAAAAGATTTCCGTATTTTTACATTTTTCTTTAATTAGATATTAGATAATTAAGGGGATTGACTATTGAGATTTCTATTAACTATGGAATTTGGTCCTTCAGTTGGTTTGATGTCATTGAAATCAAATTACCAGATGCAGTTTAAAAACAAGCGTTTACTGTAGAACTCCACATCACCCTGATACTAATAAACGTATGGAAAGTATGAATATGTTGTAAACAAATGTGTAAAATAAATATTTTGTAAATAGTCTTAAGATTTCGAAAGTATATCTAGGTTAATTAATTGATTCATTTGTTGATTGTAGGACCGACTATGCGGATTTTTCTTGCACATTTAGTCGGGTTAATAGTTTATGTATCACAAAGAAACTTTATATGTAAACCTATTATGAAATGTGACAGATACAATTTAATCCTACAAATCAATATTTTTTCTTTATTTCTAACGAGACTTCTCTCGCACGTAACGCTCAGAAAACGAGTGTTGAATTTTGTCCTCACTTACCAAAACGAGGCAGGTAATCTACGAAACCGAAGGCCGCTTTTAACTTCGAAATCGTTGGTACAAACAAAACAAAAATATTATTAGCGACAGAATTAATAGTAAATATAATACGCGACATTGCCGGCCGTCTTGGAATCTAGTGATTCCAAAAGAATAAACAAAATAAAACAAAGATTTGTAAACAAATTTTACTAATCAATAGGTAAGGCGCATAAACCGTGCACTGAACGTTGTATGATGTGCCCTTTATGAATTTTCACTGACACCGTACGAATCACGTTGTCTGGAGAGGTGTGTGCTTCAACAACTCTTCCAAGCCGCCACTGGAGAGGAGGCAAATTTTCTTCCTTTATCAGGACTAGGGTTCCTTCTTTGATAAGCTCAGGTAGACGTTTAAACCATTTTGTTCTTCGTTGCAGTTCTGGAATTATTTCCAAGTTTAGTAGTTGAAGCCTTTGTACAACTTTAATCTTCCTTCTTTGATTTCTAAACAAGACTACAGCTAGGTAAGGCACTACAAGGATCGAGCAATCAGGAAATGTTCCGGGCGTGAGAGGGTTCCAAATCATATCGGATCACTAGATAGAGAAGAAAGAGGTCTAGAGTTTAAGTGTGGAACACCAATCTGTACCTTAGTACCAGTCAGTAAAACACCTCATATGTAAGAGATGTATTGCCTCCCAATAAATTAACAATAAGGGTTTTAATAATGCTATTGCAAAACTTTCTGATTTGATCAAGACCACCAAAGAAAAATTTGAGCACGGATATATTTGCAGATTACCTCGGATTCGCAAAGTATTAGGTAAACGAGCATTATTACTAAATCGGAAGACCCACGATATTATTCGTTTAAGTTTAGTTAGAGAAGAAAAATCGTTGAATATAGATGACGTGATGCAATTGTGCAAATTCAATGTAAATTTATCGTTACGTTGATGATCATCGGTAGTGAAACTATCATGTTCCTTATGTTTGACCGGCCATTGGGTCTCTTGTAATGTTAGAAATTCAGGACCGTTTCACCAAAGCGTGTTATTAATCAAATTTGTTGTTTGACACCCTCTAGATATGAGATCAGCTGGGTTTTGCTTGGAAGGAACGTGACGCCATTGGGAAGCGCTGGTTTGTTCTTGGATTGAAGCGATTCGGTTAGACACAAACGTTTTAAATTTGTTGGGAAGAGACTTTAACCAACTTAATACGATTGAAGAATCAGACCACAACCACACTGCATACAATTCTAAATTGAGAGAGGACTGGACCTTGCACGTTAGCTGAGTAAGAAGGACTGCTGCACACAATTCTAACCGTGGGATGATACATCCGCTTAAAGGAGTCACACGTGATTTTGAGCAAAGTAGCTCCAAATGCCTGAGAGCTACTGTCGCAGAAACCGTGTAGTTCGACCTTTATAAAATCTTGAGTGACCACGCAGCGAGGAATAGTTAATGAACTTAAAGAAGTTAAATGCGATTTAAAGATTTTCTACTGCGAGTTTATCTCTGTTGGTAAAGTTTCATCCCAAGAAAGCTTTAGGCTCCAAATGCGTTGCATAAGGATTTTACCTAGAATTATAATTGGTGATAATAATCCTAATGGATCAAATAACTGGAAGAATAGATCTTTTAGAAATAATATTATTGTTATGCTTTAATTGCAGTGTGAATTAAATATTGTCTGTTAGTGAATTCCAGAAGATACCTAGGGTTTTTGCATTTTCACGCTCTCCTACTGGAACTGTGTGAAATGAAGAATTAGTTAGTACTGGGTTTGATAAAACTCTTTGATCGTTGGATAAAAACTTTCGTATAGGAAAATCCGCGTCTTTGATAATGGTTGACAAATCAGCCTGGCTTTATTGCCTCTTCGGGGGTATTTGTTCCACTAATGATAAGAAGTCACACCGTAAGACATTTGCAACGCGTGGATGTTTGAAAACATTTAGATCCGCTATTCGTTGAATGCATTTGGTTGCCAAATAACTAGCACTTGCAGTACCGTATGTTATAGTTTGCAATTCGTATGTTTGAAGGGGCGTGTCGGCATAGTCTCGCACATAATATGCGTTGAATTTTTCTTTCTTATTTTTTTATTTTTCTTTTTCTTCTTTCGTTCATTTTATGTTGCCTGAAACGAAGAAGAATTGCTAGAAGATCAGATTGCAGTTGAGGACCAACTATCTGACAATCGTTAATTGAGATATCAGTAGTGGATTTTACACTACCATCAAATACCACTCGGATCTTAGTAGTGAGTGAACTGGGTTTATAATTGCGTGATGAGGCATATAGAAAGCAGGAACTGTCTCCAACGAAACAATAGAATTTAATGCTTTTATATTATAAGATGGTTCTTCGATACTTTTGGGTGCAGTTAAACGCATGTGACCTAAAATATTCTTTCATGAAGGTATGATATTCTTCGTACAATTGCGGATATTTAATTAGTCTTTCGTTGGTTCTAATTGCATAAATCGAGAAATAGCCTTTTTCTTTGACTCGCCTAGTCTGTTTAATTGGGAGTTAAAAGGGATAGATACCACGAATGAACCATTGGAATCTCGTTTCACAGTTTCATCAAAATGTTCCTCACAAAATTTTTCTTGATAAGAAAGTTTGGATAATGCGTTTTGTGGTTGAAAGTTTTCTAGGGTCCAAAACAATTGAAGAGTGTTATTTAAAGAATCAATTGGTTTTTCTGTAACATCTATAACCAAATTAGTTAAAGTTAATTTATCCGAAGATGAACTGTGCTAAGTGTTATACAGTGAGGACGAAAAGTCAGCCCCCCCCCCTTAACTTTTGTCCATTTGAATTTAAAAAGCTCAAATTAACACAGTGTACACAAAAAATTGAGTTCTTTCATATGGTACTCATTACAAATGTGACAGCTCAAAATTGTTTGAGTAGGTTTCATAACCTCAAAAATCTTAAATTAGAGTAGGGGTCGAGTGGGGTCTCAAACGAAAGCTTATTTAAATTTGCATACAGCTATGGGATTTAAAAGCAAAATAATCAACTTATCGCTAGTTGGCAACAAGAAAACTTTAAAGAGTTTTCGGCTTAGTAAATTAAATAAGCAGGCTTGCTCCTATTCCATATCCATGGCAACATTGGTAACCATATGAACGGTCAATATTTAAGACAGCTTAGTTTGAGAAGTACATATTTAAACGTAGTTTAAAACGTCAAACAAGTATCATTCGTATCTTGTTATTAGAATTCTTAACTATGCAAAGAGAATTAATAGAAAAAGTTGAAGCCATTATAATCTTCGGAGAAGCAAATCGAAATTTTCATCAGGCAGTCCGCTTGTATAATGCTAGGTTTCCTGACCATCAAATCGATCCCAGATATTACAGGAAACTATTGTCAAAATTCATGGAATCTGGTAGCGTTTCGCATAAAAAACATTCAGGTCGTCCTTCTATTTCCGAAGAATTGCAATTGAATATTTTGGCGAGTGCTGTTGAAAATCCCACTGCTACCACAAATTTTATTGCGGAGCAGCAAGGTAGTTGTAAGAGTACAGTTAAAAGTATTTAAAAAACAAAGTTTCATGCGTACAAACTTAAATTTGTACATGAAATTATTGAAGATGATCCTGACAGACGAATGGAGTTTTGCGAACAGATAATAAATAACATAAGAGAAGAACCTGATTATTTGGGCCGCATATGTTTTTCTGATGAATGTACATTTTTTCTAAATGGAGAAGTTAACAGGCAAAATGTGAGGTACTGGTCGGACACTAATCCTCATCAGTTTAGGGTTACTAGCACTCAGTACCCTCAAAAGGTGAATGTTTGGTGTGGGATAATGGGGGACATATCATTGGTCCGTATTTTCTGGAAGGAAATTTGACTGGGGAAATTTATCTCCAATTATTAGAAAGGCAAATATTTCCAAGAATACAAGAAATCGCTCAAGAAAATCCAGAATTCCATAGAGTAACTAGCTATCAACATGGTTAATTCTCAATTTATCATTATTTTTTAGGATATTATCTTTCAACAGGATGGAGCTCCTGCTCATTATTATTTAAATGTAAGAGACTATCTCGATAATAATTTCCCAAACCGGTGGATTGGTCGAAGAGGTTTTTAGAGTGGCCTGCCCGATCACCCGATTTAACCCCATTAGATTTTTTTATGGGGTTATTTAAAGTCAAAATTTACAAAACTGAAGTGCAAACAATAGAAGAGTTGCGTTTTAGAATAACTGATCAATGTAGACAAATTAATGATGAAGTTTTAAGGAATGTACGTAGAGAAACTGAAGAAAGGTTGTATCATTGTCTTGGAGTCGCAGGCGGTCGCTTCGAGCATCTGCTTTAATAATAGTTTTAGTTAGTTTTCTGATGTCAACCTTACTTTTTTGTTCTGTTTAAAGTAGTTTCCATAGAAACAACAATAATATTACTTGACACTAATGCTTTTACCGGCATGGCGTTTTTCATTTTATTTTAAAGCGTTTTAAGATTTTACTCCAAAACTTTACAGTTGTATGAAAATTTAAATAAGCTTTCGTTTGAGACCCCACTCGACCCCTACTCTAATTTAAGATTTTGAGGTTATGAAACCTACTCAAACAATTTTGAGCTGTCACATTTGTACCATATGAAAGAACTCAATTTTTTGTTTACACTGTGTTAATTTGAGCTTTTAAATAAAAATAGACAAAAGTTAAGGGTGGGGGAGGAGCCTGACTTTTCATCCTCACTGTATATGTATATATTTGTCACTTTTAATAAAGTTAAGTTGGTAACGACGGACAGCGATGGCGAACGGCTGTCATGAACGCGCCTACGACAAATGTAGTTTATGTAGTTCCGCATAAGAATAAGTTAATAAACCAATCAAAAAGTGAATTGGTTATTGTTAGTAAAGAACCCCGAAGTTCAATACATAACACTAAGGACCAGCAATAATCCATCCTAACAAGGTTTTCTGAAGGAGTGGCTTGTTTTTTCCTAGAGTTATTTGTCCTACACACAATAAATTGTAGAAGTGCCCCGTTCCGATAAGGATATCTACGGGCAGTGATTGATTAAAATCGTCATCAGCCAATCGAATATTTAGCGGAATTTTTAAATCTTCCTTATTGAACGAAGGCGACGGAATTTTTTCCGAAATTTTGGGAATAGTTAAACAGTGTAACTTAGTGTGATATCCACTATGCCTTGACGCGATTTCAAAATTGACAGTAGAGTTAGATTGAGCAGAACAGGAATTAATACCACAGTATTTTTGTTTGAATTGGGTGCCTTTTTTAGGTTTAGCTTGATTTCAAGTTTTCGGTAATAAAATTTGCATGACTGCCATTATCTAAAATAACTCTGACGTGGTGCTTCGGACCTAACATGCCTATAGAAATAGAATATCATTACTTTGAAAGAGAGTACAGATGGCCCAAGTCATCGATAGTATCAAGAAGAGCTGATGGTTTTTTCAACCGTTGAGGAAGAAGATGAATGAATTTGATCGGCCAATGGTTTTGTCTCGGATTTGACCTTTATTGAGTGAAGCAAGGTATGATGTCTTTATGGACAAATTCTGCAGCTGTATTTTCGAATTACAGGGAGATGAATTAGAATGCCTTGCAATTTCTGCAAATCTCGGTACGCTTTGCTGTTTCCGTTCTTTGTGCGTACAGAAAGAGATAGAAATTTACTACACTGATTAGTAAAGTGTTCACCTCTCACAAATCAAACAGGAACCTCTTGTCGTGTGTAGCTACTAGAGTTTGTTGAAAGTTATGAGTTTTCCCCGTTTATTAGAAAATGTTTCTCAAACTCACAGTACTTACGCCTTTAACCTTAGAATCAAGCTCTTCCAATAACTGACAATGCTTCTTGAAAAAATCATTGATTTCAACAAGATTTGGAATAGTGCTCTGTCAACTTGGTTTTTGTGATAGGATCAAGCTTAGACATTAGAATGCAATAAATGAAGGAAGCGCATTGGTCTATTTGAGCAGAAAGATTTTCTAATGCTCTTACATGTTTCGAGTAATCATCAAATAGTCTACGAAGTTCGTTTGAATTTTGTTTTTGTATTGGCTTTAAGTCAAGAATACCCTTTATATGGTCCGGGTTATTGAATCGTTCACTCCGGGCGTAATCATTATAGTAACGCACTTGGTGCATAAATAGCTATTTTCTTTCATTATAACTTACTAACTCTAATTCGTCGGAAAAGTGAAAAAAAGGGGTGTTAATATTTTCGGTTTGGAAACCATCGCATAACCACATCGTGCAGACACTAATAACCGTACATGATCGTATAAAAGGTTACACACTGTAGAAAACAATAATTCGAATAAAAGTTGTTCATAATATAATTTCCAACAACGTTCCTTGCATAACTTTCTTTAAATAATTAGTATTCTTGGAGATATTGCTAAAACAATTAGTGTCACGTGATTTTGGTTCACCGGATTATGCCCAACCCGTACATACCAAGTTTCATAAAAATCGGACCAGTGGTTTTTTAGATATCGTGTTCGCATACGGACGGTCGGCCGGCCTGCAGGCACAATTTTTTTGCCTCATTACGTACAGTAACTGTAATTCGTCTGAAACAGTGGTAACATTTTTAGTTTGGGAACCCGTCGCATAACTTTCCATCGTATTTATCCAACTTCGGAGTAATTATTAATTAGTTCCCAAGAAATTTATAAAGTTCGATAATATTTAAATTAAAAAAAAAAAAAATGTATCATTAATGAATTAATTTATTTTTGTTGTTAACATTTCTTAATCGTAAAGTGCCGAAAAATAGGTTTTTAGTTGATCCACATGTAAAACATAATTGTGGTAACGGTAACCTCGCAACCTGCGTTGCCTTGCATTCATGCGCCGTATTTTTTTGTTCATGTTTTCTTTCAATATTGTTTCATTCTTCCGCTATTTTCCCACCTCTCGACCACTAGCGTTTAGATAGTTTCGCGTGGTACCCACATTACCTTCCTCTGAAGTTAAGGCAACTATTGCAACATCAAAGTTTTCTAAACTTTAACATGATCTTGGTTTAAAGTAATTGTGGATGATGATTTTACTGCAGTGTGGCTACAACAATTCTTTTTTTACGTTTTATTGTTATATATATTTGTTATATAATTATTTTAAACATACGCTTATTTGTTAGAAACTAATATTTTTGTCCCCAGCTTCCGAGGTCGGTCGAATTTTTAATTTATAAGCATTAAATCCCTCGGTGGACATCAATCACCTCAGGATACATCAATAATCTTGACGGCATATCTGAAAATAAAGGTTGTGTGTAATTTTTCACTTACGATCCATATAGCTAGAGCTCTGGACACTTCGCCCAATAGACACAACGCCCACTTTTTTGCTGCAGCGACTTTGAATACAACGCACAACTTGGACACATATCGCCCACTTCGATACTTTAGGCGCAACACTCAACTTGACACATCGCCTCATAGCCTACTTTGTTTTTGGACACAATACCCAACTTGGACACATCGCTCACCAAAGCTTAAACTTATGATTACGTCACAGTATCTAACATGGACACATCGCCCACTTTGATTATTGGACACAACGCGGAAGTTTGACATATTGCTTAATTCGGTTTTTGGACACAAGGCTTAACTTTTGATTCATTTTACTTTATTAAAAAAAACTTGAAAAGGTTTTAATTTTTCTAAACTACACTTGTTGCAAACTTTACAAAAGTACTTTACTAGGCAAAAAAAGCCGTGGATGATGCATACCAGCCGAGGCGGCGTGTCGTCTAAGCGTCGGTGGGCGATGTCTTGCTGGGTGGACATTGCTCAAACAACAACGTGGGATATTCCTCAAGTTGGGCCGGTGCAAGTATCGAATGAACGTGTCTCAACTGGGCATTGTGTAGTCAGGAAATATAACCAAGTTGGGCTTTATGACCAAGTATCAAAGTGAGTGATGCGTCCAAGCTGGTTGGGTTGTTTCATAAAGAAGTGAGCGATCCGTCCAAGTTGGCGCGATTCGTGTCGAATTCGCAGTTGGACGATGTCCGTAGATAGCGCCTGCAACTGTGAGTAAAATAGGGCGAATATCCTATACCCGTATTTTGATTCACCAAGTATTATCAATATATAAAATTTCAACTGAACGAGTGCCCACAAGTAAGACGTTCATCCCATTACTGAGATTTTAGTAGTAATTATGGAGATTTGTTTACATTTATTTCAGTCATCACCTTTGGTGATTGTCTATATTTCGAATCGTAAATAATTATACTATTCGTCTCTTTACCCCTCTCTATATCTTACTATTTTTCTCCATTTTTTGAGCAATTTTTTTCTTAATAGGTATATGTTTCCACTCTTACTATCTCAAGTTCTTTTGAACTTCAGGTTTGCGATTCATATTACAAAAGTTGTTCGAATTCAGAGAATTACCTATGCACACCGACCTTCAGGAGACGAACTGATAATATTTTGAATAATTTTTCTTCGTTTTGCATTATCTTTGTTTTTCTTTGAGTTTTTATGTACCGTTTTGTGCTGTTTTTCTTACAAATCATGACACTTAAAATCACTGCTTGAGATTGCGCATATGTTTCTGCGCAGACAGCTTCACCCCACCTCCATTACACGTTACTAGCGGATGAACTACACACTATTTTCATACACGCTTTCTTTTCTTTTTTTCTATCTATTTGATTATCTTCTGAATTATTTCTTACTGATATTATTCCAAATTACTATTATTATTATACAATACAATTATATCGGTTTGAACCCGAACGAACCGTTGGTCATCTGTTCAGTTTCATGCAAATGTGGCAGATGACTGAAAATATTTACAATGACGAAGAACCTACCCCTAATTAGATTTAGATATCAATAATATCAATCTTATATTTATGTTTATTGCCTTAAAAATTGTAGTTTTATTGAAATAAAAAAAAAGATTTCCGAATTTTTTAATTTGATTGCCAATAAAGATTTCTATTAACTATGGAAATTTGTTGAGTTAAACGAGTTTTTGGATTGCGCAGTTTGTTTGATATTATTGAAATCACCAGATACAGTTTCAAAAAATAAACATCCTTGAAAGTACATGTATAAAAGAGGTGTGTCCCTTTCACGAGTAGTTTATGGAAATTTTAATTAGAAAACATTCTTGTTTGTGTTTTGTATTGAATAAAAAAGCGTAACAACAACAAGTTCAAGGTATTCATTTCGCAATCGGCCCGGTGAAATTCTTTTTAAAGTCTTTCCAGCATTTGTAATATTCCGAATCTAATTTTTGGCAAGTTTTCGCCCCCATTTGGTAACGGATAACCCGAGGCAGCTTTCGAACATGAACGCCTGCAAAGAAATAATCGAAACCGTGGTAACCTTGTTATGGTACAGTTTTTACCTGCGTTCCTTCCGCGATTTTCTTAGGCTTCAAATCTTCTTTAATAGCCCGGTTTGTAGCAGTTTACGTCAGGGCCGTGTGGTGTCATCATGCTGTGTAAAGTGGCACCACTGGCAACAAAACCTCTTTTCTTAGCTTCGTACTGTCCGTAGATTAAACCCATAAACTCGGACATGCAATTGCGGTGATAGTAAGGTGGTCTGAACGTGTGTTCTTGCACGGACCAACGCGGTGGAAATATTACGAAATCAGCTATGGCCGTACCCCTCATCTCCGATTGGCAAGTTAACACAGTAAATATCGACGGGTCCTAAAAAGTCTCGTTTTAAAAACTCATAACACTCTAACGATACGCACGCAATGATCGAACAACACCGAATTGATAACCATAAATTTGTTCAAATCGTACTTGTACGGAACGTAATTCCCAGTCCAAGCGACCACGTCGAAAGGGCTGTGATCTAGTTCGCAAACGAACAATTTTCCTTGATACTTTCCAACAATTTCGTAACGGACATCGCGATCTTCGTACCAAGCCACCGGCGTCAAAAAGTGTCGTGGATTAGCCAAACCGTTCGCCCCAATTGGTCCCAAATCGGGTATGGTAAAATGACGTCCATAAACCTCCAAAATGTAACCGCGCGACGGTTCTTCGGTCTCGACTGTAAAACGCATTCCCTGCTGTATCACTGCGATTTCGTTCGGTCGAACGTTCAATTTTCCGAACTCGGTCGTAATTTTCAGAGTTCCTTGTTGGGGCACTAAAAAACCAATTCACCGACTTAATTAGATTTTAGGCAACGTACCGATGAGGAAATCGCCGTCGGCGTTGTACATCGCACGATCTTTCATGGAAACGTTACACGCGTACACGTGTATCGCGACCCCGTGCTTCAAACGCGAATCGCCGCTGCCGCACACCGTATTCAACCCCTCGACGAAATCTTTTTTCTCATTTTCTGAAGGCAAATCGAAAGCCTTCCATCTCATCTGTTAATTAAAAGTTAGAGATGATGCATAAACTATGAGCGTTATTACCTGGTTGGGGTCGGGTTCTTCCTCATCCCAGTTGGAAGTAACGTTGCCTTGTGGAAACGGTCGAAACGGATCGTGGCCGATCGATGGACGTATGCGGTACAACCAAGAACGTTTGTTGTCAACGCGAGGTGCCGTAAACGCCGTGCCCGAAATGTGTTCCGTGTACAATCCATACGGACAATTTTGAGGACTGTTTTGGTCTGATGGTATCGAATTGGGGCATCTCGGATCTTCCGATTTGAATTCGGAGTTGAATCCGCTTAGATACTACAAAAATACAAGTCGTAAACATCGTATAATAAAACCCAATGTCTTACCTTCAAAGTATCCATGTTATGAAGTAACAAAATTGTCAACAAATGATCGCACAAAAAGCTGCTAAGACGTTTTATAAACAATATGTAAATTACTTTATCGTATATAATAAATAATTCCGATTAGCATTCGGGAAAATATCAGAATATTTAAGCGTTTTTAGATAGAGTGGAAACAGGTTTACTCTGATATGTTTACGGACTGTGAATTATCAACGAAACAGATTAACTGTTTCAACATTTATTTTAACCTTCGCTCTTTTACAATTACTTTTATCGCGTACGCTTCGTGTTGCTATTAAAATACAATGCAACTCAACACTTAATAAAGAAACCACTTATTTCTTAGCAATAATCAGAAAAATGATAGCATACCCCTTTTAATTATATCTCTAAAAAACGTCTGCTTGTACGCAACTAACAAGGCGGCAATGCTAATTAAAATATTAAAACCCAACTCATTTTTAATCTACAGCTAACAATCACGATTTATTTCAAATTCAGTTTAAACATAAACCGATTTAGAAGTTCTTCTGTAGAGAAGTGTCAGTGTGTAGGGTTGGAAACACCGAATAAAGGCCGTTTTGAGATGAACAATGACAATAGTTATTTGTGTAACTAGTGCAAAAAGTTTGTTTGCATGATGTATGCTGAGTGCAACAAATATGCTTTTTGCACATGTTGCACACAACATCGAAAAATTAAAAAAAAATAAAAAATAAAATAAAACTACTTTTTACACTAGTGCACAAAATAATTAACTTTTTGCACTGATAAATTGCTTTTTGCACTAATGCAAAAAAGATAAAGGACAATAGACGGTAACTAATAGTTTTAAGGCTAGTTTTACAACAGTAATTAGACCTAAACCATTGATCATTAAGGCACCTAAATCAGGCTATTATCTGTCGCTAGGGGTCATTGGATTTTGACCCGAGGTGAAAAATCCGACAAAAAATCAATGGAATTAAAAAATCACACCATATGCAGTGCATATTACTTAAAAATTATATGCAAATTAAAAATATTGATGACATGAATTAAACAATCCATATAAACTAAAATATTCTAAAATGAATGCCCAGATGCAAATAATTAGGTTTTTAGTAAGAATTTTATATTTATTATGACTACATTTTAATTATACCCATAATACTTATAATAGGAAAAATAACATCAGCTACTGTAGACATGTCTGATGGCTTAATACATGGAACAAAGCGTACTTTCTTCTTATTTCCTGGTCGGAAAATAGTCCTTTCCTTTGTTCATTTTAATTATGATTCCTTTAAAACAATGTCAAGCCGTTGTCAAGTCAAGTATAAAACACGTACCAATTAGCACATCTCCTGGTTTTAGAAGCGTGGAAATATCCGAAGGATCATCAAACATATGACGAAGAATCTTGGCATCATTATGTCTAGCATCAGAACAATAAAGCCCAGTGGCTGCGATGATTCTTCCAGATGGAGCAATCACCATCATCGGCTTTACCAAATTCCTACCTTTTGCGAAGCAAAACGTTTTCCGTTGCAATTCATTATCTTCACTCTTCTCCACATACAGGTATTTAGCTGTAAACAAGAAACAGTTTCTAAATAAGCCAACATTAAGTTACAGTCAATAAGTTGTGTTTCCTACCATCCAGAAAGAGAACAACGTTGCCTACAGGGGACTTGGTAAAGTTGCCGTATATAAGCTGAGTCATGTTCAGCAATCAGTTTTTTACGGGAAATGGAATCGTATCCAACGTTCTGCGATACAAACTCTTTTAATAGCTCAGCCACTCGCCACATGCTGGTGCTCACTTTTTGTTGAGACATGCCAAACAAGAATCCTAGAAGCTTTTGAGAAGTCCCGAGTCGGAGCTTTATCAAAAGTAATGCTAGGGCATCTTGAGGAGATTGATGACAGCTGTCTCGCAAGTGAGGACGAATATTTCCTAACAGGTCTTCAAACTCCTGCTTTTGAATCCCAAACAGCAACTTAAAATCTTTGTCAGCTAGCTGATTAGATTTTATGCTAATGTGGGGTTGGTTGGCTTTATTGGTTAAGAGAAGAATAAAGCTTGAAAGCTCCTTCTTAATAAACCAAGCCCCAACGGTTGCTTTTTGCTTGATAAAAGATCTGGATTCGTCGTCGAGGATCCTCTGGTTGATCAGGTGACTATTGCAACATCTAGTAGCTGGCGGAATTCAAACTTCTTCCGATAGCCACATGTCAGTTCTAGCAGACTTCTTCATTACTGTTCGGGGTTTGTTGATTTGCATATCCAGCAACATGCTTCAGTAGATGTGATAGATAATAGATCTAGCTTAATCTTTTGCTTCTCGACGATGTCGTTGCGATTGATTTGCGACGTTGACTCTGACTTCCAATTGACAGAGACTGGCTTTCTGAAGCTGCGGAGTAATGAGTTTCAACGCAGTCACGAGCGGATCTCTTTGAATTTTCTAAGCGTACCTGACAAAACCATTTAATTAATTACGTAAAAGTTTAATAATTTTTAGTTGGTTAATTAAAATACCTCGTTCTCATTTGAGAGTTCAAATTGTTGGCTTGGTACTGCCGGAGCTACTTCAGCCCGTCTAGGTTTCTGCTCATTTGCTTAAATCTATTGTAGTCTTATATTATCAAGTTTCATTTAACCTTACTTTTTTTAACACATTTTTTTACATAACAGGTTTATTTTACGTTAGTTTTATTCAATCTCACTTGTCCCAATACATTTCAAATGAAATGTTATATTAATATGTACATACCGTTCGAAGTTCATTTCGGATAACCCCAGTAAGTCCAACTAGAGCCTCTTCGGAAACTATAGCACTTGAAAGACTTTTTCCTGGGACGCGGAGACTGAACTGAGGAAGACACCTGGTTCGAAGCTTGCACTATCTCTTTCTGATTGATCAGCAGATTACTCTTTCCTTCAACACGAGTGACATCAACAACACGAGATCGTTGAGCACGAGAATCTCCAGCACCTACAGGTACTTGCTCACCATCACGTTGACATCTATCATTCTCTTCACATCCACCATCGTGTTGACATCCACCATTCTCTTTACATCCAGCATCCTCTTGACATACATCATCGTCTTCCATTCGATGCTCTTCTCTCCGTATCCGTTTGCAACATGCGTTATGTAAGGCATCCTCCTCATGATACTGATTTCCTAAAGCGTTTACCCTCCCTTCGACAAGATGCCAGACTTCTCAAGCAATTCTTCTTCTTCCGCTGCGAATTCCTTTCGAACACGCGCAACATGTTGGTTGAACCATCCTGAAAAGTAAGAAAGTTGGTAGGAAAAGGATGTGAATATTTTCTGGAATGAAATATATGAAGATATTGATGCATTAGAATATTTCGGGGGTGCTTAAACGTATTCTCAACATTCGTATTTGCCCAAGTTAGAAAAGAGGCTTATTCAAGGAAAGGATGCATTATTAATGGAAGAAGATCGGGAAATCAAGATATGCTCACAACGTACAAGCAATTTTGTAATTTCTACGAACCCTTCGTCTGTACATTTTGGGTGGAAAGAAATAAAGCGATTGAAGTAAGTTGTAGTCTGCAATGACGAGTCTGAATACTTTTACAGTTAGGTATCTTGAAAACTGTTTCTGAACCGTTCGAAACTAAACAAGAAGAAGCCAATATATAGTAGGGTTGATAATGAGAGTGATTCTGGACGTCATCGTCTGGAGTTACATCGTATGAGAAAGTAATCAAGGAGAAATCAGTATTTAAAAGTTCCACTGGAAATACGTCATTATTGATTAGGCGCACAGAACCAAAAATAGAAGTCGAAGTCGTCCGAGTATGTTCAAGAATTTAAATCGTTAAATAGACTGTTGATTACAGGAACACTTCTTCAGAACAATTTGCACGCGTTGTGGGCTTTTTCAATTTCCTTTTACTGGAACTCTTTAACTCTTCGGAAGATTGTGAGCAGGTGGTCTCGGAATTAATTTGGCAACGGCAAACTGGATTCTGACTGGAATCCCCAAATAGATCTCCAAGCTATAGACAGAGCTCATCGTATATGTCAAATGAAGCAAGTTAGAGTGTTCAGATTTATTACGGAAAGCACCGTGGAGGAAAAGATTGTGGAAAGAGCGGAAATTAAGTTGAGACTGGACAAACTCGTCAATCAACAAGGTCGATTGGTGGACAACAAAGCTAACCAGTTGAATAAGGATGATATGTTGAACATGATTCGGTTCGAGCAGATCAAGTGTTTGCTACAAAAGATAGTGATATTACGGGTGAAGACATGAATGAAATCCTGAAAAAGAGTGAGAACCAAACGGAAGAGCTTAACCAGAAGTTGGCCGGTCTTGGGGAATCTTCTTTGAGAAACTTTACATTAGACACGTCCACCGAGTCTGTGTACAAGTTCGAGGGAGAGGATTACGAGAAAAGAAGAAAATCTTTATTGGTCACTGGATCGAACCTCCAAGCGAGAGAGGAAGGCGTGAAGCACTAAGAGTTTCAGAACCAAAAGCTCCGAAGGCACCGAGACAAGCTACGTTTGAGGAACAGAAGCAATCTATAAATCATGCTATTTGACGCAATGAACCTGCAAAGAGTGAATGAAGCTTGTGATGTATTCAAAACTAATTCTTCGCGTATTTCAAGTGATAACCTAAACCTAACCATGATATTGTATAAACTAAAAAAAATGTGACTTACCTGCTCTTGAAGAAACTCCGTCCAGATAAATGACTCTTTGCGCCTAAAAATTCTTTAATTCTTACACACACAAATCACTTTTTCTATTAATTAAACATTAATAATAAAAATAATCATGAGAATCAGCCCACCAACACCCATCAACATTTCATTTTTATAAAATGGAATAGAAGTCATATTTGAATTTCAAAATTCAAATGTTGGCGCTTCCGCAAACCAATTTCGAAGTGTATAAAATGCACGTGCATTTTCATGCGCTTTGAAAAAAATGCATAGATACGTGTGCGTTTTAACGGTTTTAACCGTTAATTAAGCACTTTGGGCCATAAAGGTCCACAAAATTTTACTAGAATCGGAAAGATCGATTCTTTCTTCATAAGTTAAAATGGTCAAACATGTGGACCTTTTTGGCCCAATGGGCTAGCCAGCTTTGCCAAGTTATTGTCTATTGTCCTTTTTGACACAGTCACTTTTTGCACGATCGTAGAAAAATGGCAAAATAAAAGTTTAAATACAAAACTTACAAAACTGTAATTGTTAATAATTTATTAGTTATTGTTCGTTTGTTTTTATCGAAATGCTTCCGAACAAACATACTGACGTCCGTACGATGTCCTTAGGACTACCACCTACGGATGTGCAGACATCCTTAGTAAGTTTGTTTTTTGCCGAGGGACATCCGTCGCAGATGTTATCGGACGTCCGTTTGTCACAAATGTGTACATCCGTAGAACATCCTGTGACAGACACCCGTAAGACGTCTGCTACCGTCATCTTCGCGATGTTTTTTTATTTTTTTTTTGTAAGCACAGATGATTTTGGTCCGGTTATGCTTTGAATTTGTTTTGATTTGAATTAGACTATAGTTATATTCCATTTACATTTATATTGCACGTGTCTTCAGGGTCAAGTTTGGTGGAATATTGTTTTTAGTCATTTGATATTTTTCTTAATTCAGAGTTATAAAGGATGTTATCGTCACGTTTGAGCAATTAGGTTGTTGTGGAAAATGCCGATTTCATAGTTCTCACCAGTCGATTTCTTTGAATTCTACTTCACAGTTTGCGTTTAGTGTGCTGGATCAAGGGAGTCTTTGATTTTGTTCTACGAATTATGGTCGGTGTGGCTGAATTAACGATATGTTTGTTTAAAAAAGAAATAACACACGACTTGCGCCTACGGTTTAAATTCTAGGTAAGCGGTTTCGTTTGTTAATTCTAAGAAAATTGTAGCGCAATATTTGTTGTAACGTACAGTGTGTGAAAAGAACCGATAAGTGGGGTTGACGCTTTCTTACCCGATGTTACTTTTTGAGAGAGTTGTTAAGTAGACTCGGAACCAATAAGATGTTTGGTTGTTGATTAGTTAAGCAACGACATAGCGGATTATTGTTGTTAAATTTTAACAATCGCGTCAGAACTCAAGTGTTGTAAATAATGTGCGTGAACTTAAAATAAAAGTTCGGTGAACGAAAAAAAATAAATTGAACTTTCATTTCGCCGCTAGTAAGAGAATACCGTCGATTTGGTGAAAACAATCGAAATAACAGCAATACGGATTATGGGCTATCTCTGAGTACGCGAAAATTTTAAGGATGCATTAGTATTTGCATTGGTAGCGAAATCTTCGGATTAAGAATTTAAAGTTCTTGTGGATTACTCCCGCAATTAAGGAAAATTTATGCAGTTATGGAAAAATTAAATTGTTCCAGTGGATTACCCCGTAATTAAGGAATAATTACGCGGGGGCGGTTAGAAGAAAGAAGCCTGTTAATGTAAGTACTCTCCGACACTTCATAAACTTTTGCGATTTGTTGGCCCGTGTGCGAAAATTAGTGCTTTTGTAACGAACGTTTAAAATTAGTTTTTTTCTTTGCCTTTTTTTTATTTCGGA
The DNA here is from genome assembly GCA_030710515.1 of Abscondita cerata. Taxonomy (NCBI): domain Eukaryota; kingdom Metazoa; phylum Arthropoda; class Insecta; order Coleoptera; family Lampyridae; genus Abscondita; species Abscondita cerata. Next base: position 26,002 of record JALBCR010000379.1, on the reverse strand, counting down.
TAAACGTCGTAATGCGTTTAGATTTAGGACCACGGGAGATATCCCGTGTAATATTTTATTAAGATCTAATAAAGAACGGTTACTATAATATTTCTTTCATTGCACCAGGTGTTTACATTTCTCCCTTTTCTTTAGTGAACATTTGACTCAGTTAATTAAAAGAATTGGGTGGAGCCTAACCAATACCTACTGTGAAACATGTTAAAGACCTTTTATTCTTCAATTAAAAGGTAAGTGAGAGACAATCCTAAATCACCCCTTCCGCTTAGCTGGCTGGCACCCTCGTTCATTGCAAATTTGTTAAGTCAGATTTGTGGAGTAAGAATGTCTACTATCGGACTTGCTTTGTACTATTTGTTAATATTTTATTCCCAGTGCATCAATGCTGAGGTAGAATCTTGTAGAATCGTATATGTAGCATACACTTGAGGACTGTTATCATTTTATCATCAAACTACCAATTAAACTTAATATAGTTTGATTTAAGTCAATTTGGAAAATAATTATCCTGCAACATTTACACCTATTCAACATATTCAATTTATTATCGAAAATAAAATACCGGGTGGGCAACTAAGAATGGACGCCGGCTATATCTCGCGAATTATAAATCTGACAATATTGAAAAAAAATATTTAATAAGTAAATCGACTACGTGAAATCGCGGGAAATTATTTTCAAGTTTGTAAGATGGCCGCTAGGGGGCGAAACTGTTATGGCCGATCATAAAATTGGCTTTTTCTCCAAAAATATGCAAATATAAATATATTTTAAATATTGCCGTAGACTGCAAAATTTCTGATTTTTTGTTTAGGTATTTTACTCTGTCTTAGAAAATGTAGTGGTGGGGGAACGTCAAACATGTTTTTATTTAAATGCAAATAACTCCGGTATAAGTTAACGGAATTGAACAAACTAGGTCTCGTTTAAAAGAACTCTTTTTACTTAATAATATGCTGTACAAAGATAGTCCAAATAAATTTTGACGTGATAGCTAGAGGGCGCTGTTTAACATTACAACAATTATTACGAATTATCATGAGATTTTTAAATAGCACCCTATGTATCTTTTACACAGTTAAATAGAGGACAAAATTCCTAAACAGTCGGCGTAAAACCGCAACTTCCTATCTTTTTCAAACCGAAGATATCAATAAAACAAATGTTTGACCGCTAACTATGCAACATCTATTACATATTTTACGTAGAAAATGAATTTAAATTAATTGAAACCATTTAATTAATGCCGCCCTAAATGTTCAAACAATCGTTCATCGTTTTCGATGCACTTAAGCATCTAAAACCGATAATGTATGCAAAAGAAGAGAATAAAATGGTAAATAATAATCAGTTCTTAGCGAAGGCACCCGTCATTAAATTAGTAGGCTGTGAAACAAAATTGGAAGCAATACGTCAAAATATTGGAACAAATGAATTTCATGTCAATATCATTTAGTTGCTATTTTTCAAAGCTTGTTCTCGATTTTGTTATTGCGTGTGATTGTTTGAGTTTTTTGTGTTACTTTAGTGTTGTTAGTATTAGTATTAGATAGTCTTAGTGCTGTGCTGTTTAGTGTTACAAAATGCTTTATACCAACGAAGAGTTATTTGACATGATAGGTGTCTATTTTGAATGCATGAGAAATGCTACAGTTGCTGAAAGGGTAAAAGGGTTTTTCTGCAAGTTATCCATCGTTTACAAACAACTGGAAGCGTCCATGTTCCCGTATACCGTAGAGAACCCCGGAGACGTACTTACAATAATTAGTAGGTTAGATTTATTTAAAAATAGTAAGTAATAATCAGTCAACCCAAATAACCATGTTTAGTTTTTTGATTTAATTTAAAAGTTATTGCTTGTAGACGTTTTTTAAATCAAAATTATTTCTAATTTTATTGTGTAAACATTTCCTAAACAAAATTTTAATTCGATAATTAATCGAGCTATGGTGTTTAATTAGCGATACCTTCAAATATATCTTTTAAAGAAGAAAATATAAGATAACCCCTGCTAAGACTACCTGCTGTAAATGATACCATTAAGCCTGCTTCACAATGTGCAAACTTTTGTTTACAGAAATTGTGGTGTCCAAGTTTTAAATTTCATGAGTGTACAACAAGTAACTTAGAGAAATTTTTTTTCTGTTTTAGCCCTATCCAACTGTATTCTGATCCAACTTCATTAGATATTATTCTAGACATTGCCATTTTCACAAATTCTGATGCAATCTTACCCCCAATTTTCGATATTTCATCAATCTTAAAAATTATATTCTCTAATCAGTATAGAAAGTATAAAAAAGTTGCATATTTACCATATCATTTAAATTGTTCTCTTTCGTTAAATGGTTTTCCAATTCTTGTAGAGATTGTTAATTTTGAATAGGCAAATCAAATAACGCAAATATCGAATTTCTTTGATCTATTGTACTGTCTAAAGAAGTTCTTGATATTACTTTGTATCTTCCATCATTTGCATTACAGTTGATTGAATTAAATGTTGCTTTCTAATAATTTGACGAAAATATTCGATAAAAACATCATTTATAATTTTTTCGGCCTTGTTCCTTGTGTCTTCATCTGAGAAATATAAAATTATTTTTAAAGTACATACTACATAAATTTAAATGTAAATACTAACCGGACATTTGGTTGTCATTTACGGACGTCACTAATGCTAGTCTTTCACTAGAATTACATTCCATTTGTGGTCTACAAGTTCTTGGGCTATTACTACCTGTAATAGCAAATTTAATTTACTAAATCGGAGAAATAATTTTATTAGCAAACATTAGAAGTTTTTTCTCCAAAAAAACAACAAATGTTCTTGGAGAAAGAGGTGTAAAATATAGAACTCAACTGACTTTATTTCTGTATTCTACACCTAAATAATAGTGTATTCACCAATTTTTATTCAAATCGGAGACAAAATTTTTTTCCGATTTTATACCCAAGACTATAGTCTTTGTTCTTTTGATGAAAAATGACAAAAAATTTTGTGTCGCGTTTTTAACAAAATACAATATAAATGAATGTGTAGAACACTGTAGTGCAAACCGTTTCTTCAGATTTCTCAAAATACCTGCATTACCTACGTTTTTCCCATTAGAAGCTTTCTCCCCCAAAAAAACAACAATTGTTATTAGAAAAAAAAGTGTAAAATTTATAACTCAACCGACTTTATTTCTGTAATCTACACCTAAATAATAGTGTATTCACCAAATTTTATTCAAATCGGAGACAAAATTTTTTTTTCCGATTTTATACCCAAGACTATAGTCTTTGTTCTTTTGATGAAAAATGACAAAAAATTTTGTGTCGCGTTTTTAACAAAATACAATATAAATGAATGTGTAGAACACTGTAGTGCAAACCGTTTCTTCAGATTTCTCAAAATACCTGCATTACCTACGTTTTTCCCATTAGAAGCTTTCTCCCCCAAAAACAACAATTGTTCTTACACAAAAAAGTGTAAAATTTAGAACTCAACCGACTTTATTTCTGTAATCTACACCTAAATAATAGTGTATTCACCAATTTTTATTCAAATCGGAGACAAAATTTTTTTTTCCCGATTTTATACCCAATATAGTCTTTGTTCTTTTGATGAAAATGACAAAAAATTTTGTGTCGCGTTTTTAATAAAATACAATATAAATGAATGTGTAGAACACTGTAGTGCAAACCGTTTCTTCAGATTTCTCAAAATACCTGCATTTACTACGTTTTTCTCATTAGAAACTTTCTCCCCCAAAAAAACAACAATTGCTATTAGAAAAAAAAGTGTAGAATTTATAACTCAACCGACTTTATTTCTGTAATCTACACCTAAATAATAGTGTATTCACCAATTTTTATTCAAATCGGAGACAAAAATTTTTTTTCCCGATTTTATACCCAAGACTATAGTCTTTGTTCTTTTGATGAAAAATGACAAAAAATTTTGTGTCGCGTTTTTAACAAAATACAATATAAATGAATGTGTAGAACACTGTAGTGCAAACCGTTTCTTCAGATTTCTCAAAATACCTGCATTAACTACGTTTTTCCCATTAGAAGCTTTCTCCCCAAAAACAACAATTGTTATTAGAAAAAAAGTGTAAAATTTAGAACTCAACCGACTTTATTTCTGTAATCTACACCTAAATAATAGTGTATTCACCAATTTTTATTCAAATCGGAGACAAAATTTTTTTTCCCGATTTTATACCCAAGACTATAGTCTTTGTTCTTTTGATGAAAATGACAAAAATTTTGTGTCGCGTTTTTAACAAAATACAATATAAATGAATGTGTAGAACACTGTAGTGCAAACCGTTTCTTCAGATTTCTCAAAATACCTGCATTAACTACGTTTTTCCCATTAGAAGCTTTCTCCCCAAAAAAACAACAATTGTTATTAGAAAAAAAAGTGTAAAATTTAGAACTCAACCGACTTTATTTCTGTAATCTACACCTAAATAATAGTGTATTCACCAATTTTTATTCAAATCGGAGACAAAAATTTTTTTTCCCGATTTTATACCCAAGACTATAGTCTTTGTTCTTTTGATGAAAAATGACAAAAAATTTTGTGTCGCGTTTTTAACAAAATACAATATAAATGAATGTGTAGAACACTGTAGTGCAAACCGTTTCTTCAGATTTCTCAAAATACCTGCATTAACTACGTTTTTCCCATTAGAAGCTTTCTCCCCCAAAAAAACAACAATTGTTATTAGAAAAAAAGTGTAAAATTTAGAACTCAACCGACTTTATTTCTGTAATCTACACCTAAATAATAGTGTATTCACCAATTTTTATTCAAATCGGAGACAAAATTTTTTTTCCCGATTTTATACCCAAGACTATAGTCTTTGTTCTTTTGATGAAAAATGACAAAAATTTTGTGTCGCGTTTTTTAACAAAATACAATATAAATGAATGTGTAGAACACTGTAGTGCAAACCGTTTCTTCAGATTTCTCAAAATACCTGCATTAACTACGTTTTTCCCATTAGAAGCTTTCTCCCCAAAAACAACAATTGTTATTAGAAAAAAAGTGTAAAATTTAGAACTCAACCGACTTTATTTCTGTAATCTACACCTAAATAATAGTGTATTCACCAATTTTTATTCAAATCGGAGACAAAATTTTTTTTCCCGATTTTATACCCAAGACTATAGTCTTTGTTCTTTTGATGAAAAATGACAAAAAATTTTGTGTCGCGTTTTTAACAAAATACAATATAAATGAATGTGTAGAACACTGTAGTGCAAACCGTTTCTTCAGATTTCTCAAAATACCTGCATTAACTACGTTTTTCCCATTAGAAACTTTCTCCCCCAAAAAAACAACAATTGTTATTAGAAAAAAAAGTGTAAAATTTAGAACTCAACCGACTTTATTTCTGTAATCTACACCTAAATAATAGTGTATTCACCAATTTTTATTCAAATCGGAGACAAAAATTTTTTTCCCGATTTTATACCCAAGACTATAGTCTTGTTCTTTTGATGAAAATGACAAAAATTTTGTGTCGCGTTTTTAACAAAATACAATATAAATGAATGTGTAGAACACTGTAGTGCAAACCGTTTCTTCAGATTTCTCAAAATACCTGCATTAACTACGTTTTTCCCATTAGAAGCTTTCTCCCCCAAAAAAACAACAATTGTTATTAGAAAAAAAAGTGTAAAATTTAGAACTCAACCGACTTTATTTCTGTAATCTACACCTAAATAATAGTGTATTCACCAATTTTTATTCAAATCGGAGACAAAATTTTTTTCCCGATTTTATACCCAAGACTATAGTCTTTGTTCTTTTGATGAAAATGACAAAAATTTTGTGTCGCGTTTTTAATAAAATACAATATAAATGAATGTGTAGAACACTGTAGTGCAAACCGTTTCTTCAGATTTCTCAAAATACCTGCATTAACTACGTTTTTCCCATTAGAAGCTTTCTCCCCAAAAAACAACAATTGTTATTAGAAAAAAAGTGTAAAATTTAGAACTCAACCGACTTTATTTCTGTAATCTACACCTAAATAATAGTGTATTCACCAATTTTTATTCAAATCGGAGACAAAATTTTTTTTCCCGATTTTATACCCAAGACTATAGTCTTTGTTCTTTTGATGAAAAATGACAAAAATTTTGTGTCGCGTTTTTAATAAAATACAATATAAATGAATGTGTAGAACACTGTAGTGCAAACCGTTTCTTCAGATTTCTCAAAATACCTGCATTAACTACGTTTTTCCCATTAGAAGCTTTCTCCCCCAAAAAAACAACAATTGTTATTAGAAAAAAAAGTGTAAAATTTAGAACTCAACCAACTTTATTTCTGTAATCTACATCTAAATAATAGTGTATTCACCAATTTTTATTCAAATCGGAGACTAAAGTTTTTTTTTCCCGATTTTATACCCGAGACTATAGTCTTTGTTCTTTTGATGAAAAATGACAAAAATTTTGTGTCGCGTTTTTAATAAAATACAATATAAATGAATGTGTAGAACACTGTAGTGCAAACCGTTTCTTCAGATTTCTCAAAATACCTGCATTAACTACGTTTTTCCCATTAGAAGCTTTCTCCCCAAAAAACAACAATTGTTCTTACACAAAAAAGTGTAAAATTTAGAACTCAACCGACTTTATTTCTGTAATCTACACCTAAATAATAGTGTATTCACCAAATTTTATTCAAATCGGAGACAAAATTTTTTTTCCCGATTTTATACCCAAGACTATAGTCTTTGTTCTTTTGATGAAAAATGACAAAAATTTTGTGTCGCGTTTTTAATAAAATACAATATAAATGAATGTGTAGAACACTGTAGTGCAAACCGTTTCTTCAGATTTCTCAAAATACCTGCATTAACTACGTTTTTCCCATTAGAAGCTTTCTCCCCCAAAAAACAACAATTGTTATTAGAAAAAAAAGTGTAAAATTTAGAACTCAACCGACTTTATTTCTGTAATCTACACCTAAATAATAGTGTATTCACCAATTTTTATTCAAATCGGAGACAAAATTTTTTTTCCCGATTTTATACCCAAGACTATAGTCTTTGTTCTTTTGATGAAAAATGACAAAAATTTTGTGTCGCGTTTTTAACAAAATACAATATAAATGAATGTGTAGAACACTGTAGTGCAAACCGTTTCTTCAGATTTCTCAAAATACCTGCATTAACTACGTTTTTCCCATTAGAAGCTTTCTCCCCAAAAAACAACAATTGTTATTAGAAAAAAAGTGTAAAATTTAGAACTCAACCGACTTTATTTCTGTAATCTACACCTAAATAATAGTGTATTCACCAATTTTTATTCAAATCGGAGACAAAATTTTTTTCCCGATTTTATACCCAAGACTATAGTCTTTGTTCTTTTGATGAAAAATGACAAAAATTTTGTGTCGCGTTTTTAACAAAATACAATATAAATGAATGTGTAGAACACTGTAGTGCAAACCGTTTCTTCAGATTTCTCAAAATACCTGCATTAACTACGTTTTTCCCATTAGAAGCTTTCTCCCCAAAAACAACAATTGTTATTAGAAAAAAAGTGTAAAATTTAGAACTCAACCGACTTTATTTCTGTAATCTACACCTAAATAATAGTGTATTCACCAATTTTTATTCAAATCGGAGACAAAAGTTTTTTTTTCCCGATTTTATACCCGAGACTATAGTCTTTGTTCTTTTGATGAAAAATGACAAAAATTTTGTGTCGCGTTTTTAACAAAATACAATATAAATGAATGTGTAGAACACTGTAGTGCAAACCGTTTCTTCAGATTTCTCAAAATACCTGCATTAACTACGTTTTTCCCATTAGAAGCTTTCTCCCCCAAAAAAACAACAATTGTTATTAGAAAAAAAAGTGTAAAATTTAGAACTCAACCGACTTTATTTCTGTAATCTACACCTAAATAATAGTGTATTCACCAATTTTTATTCAAATCGGAGACAAAATTTTTTTTCCGATTTTATACCCAAGACTATAGTCTTTGTTCTTTTGATGAAAAATGACAAAAATTTTGTGTCGCGTTTTTAACAAAATACAATATAAATGAATGTGTAGAACACTGTAGTGCAAACCGTTTCTTCAGATTTCTCAAAATACCTGCATTAACTACGTTTTTCCCATTAGAAGCTTTCTCCCCCCCAAAAAACAACAATTGTTATTAGAAAAAAAAGTGTAAAATTTAGAACTCAACCGACTTTATTTCTGTAATCTACACCTAAATAATAGTGTATTCACCAATTTTTATTCAAATCGGAGACAAAATTTTTTTTCCCGATTTTATACCCAAGACTATAGTCTTTGTTCTTTTGATGAAAAATGACAAAAATTTTGTGTCGCGTTTTTAACAAAATACAATATAAATGAATGTGTAGAACACTGTAGTGCAAACCGTTTCTTCAGATTTCTCAAAATACCTGCATTAACTACGTTTTTCCCATTAGAAGCTTTCTCCCCAAAAAACAACAATTGTTCTTACACAAAAAAGTGTAAAATTTAGAACTCAACCGACTTTATTTCTGTAATCTACACCTAAATAATAGTGTATTCACCAATTTTTATTCAAATCGGAGACAAAATTTTTTTTTCCCGATTTTATACCCAAGACTATAGTCTTTGTTCTTATAAAAATGACAAAAATTTTGTGTGGTTTTTAACAAAATACAATATAAATGAATGTGTAGAACACTGTAGTGCAAACCGTTTCTTCAGATTTCTCAAAATACCTGCATTAACTACGTTTTTCCCATTAGAAGCTTTCTCCCCAAAAAACAACAATTGTTCTTAGAAAAAAGTGTAAAATTTAGAACTCAACCGACTTTATTTCTGTAATCTACACCTAAATAATAGTGTATTCACCAAATTTTATTCAAATCGGAGACAACAATTTTTTTTCCCGATTTTATACCCAAGACTATAGTCTTTGTTCTTTTGATGAAAAATGACAAAAATTTTGTGTCGCGTTTTTAATAAAATACAATATAAATGAATGTGTAGAACACTGTAGTGCAAACCGTTTCTTCAGATTTCTCAAAATACCTGCATTAACTACGTTTTTCCCATTAGAAGCTTTCTCCCCCAAAAAAACAACAATTGTTATTAGAAAAAAAAGTGTAAAATTTAGAACTCAACCAACTTTATTTCTGTAATCTACATCTAAATAATAGTGTATTCACCAATTTTTATTCAAATCGGAGACAAAATTTTTTTCCCGATTTTATACCCAAGACTAAGTCTTTGTTCTTTTGATGAAAAATGACAAAAATTTTGTGTCGGTTTTTATATAAAATACAATATAAATGAATGTGAGAACACTGTAGTGCAAACTGTTTCTTCAGATTTCTCAAAATACCTGCATTAACTACGTTTTTCCCATTAGAAGCTTTCTCCCCCACAAAAACAACAATTGTTCTTACACAAAAAAGTGTAAAATTTAGAACTCAACCGACTTTATTTCTGTAATCTACACCTAAATAATAGTGTACTCACCAAATTTTTATTCAAATGGGAGACAAAATTTTTTTCCCGATTTTATACCCAAGACTATAGTCTTTGTTCTTTTGATGAAAAATAAGACAAAAATTTTTGTGTCGCTGTTTTAACAAAATACAATATAAACTAATGTGTAGAACACTGTAGTGCAAACCGTTTCTTCAGATTTCTCAAAATACCTGCATTAACTACGTTTTTCCCATTAGAAGCTTTCTCCCCCAAAAAAACAACAATTGTTCTTAGAAAAAAAGTGTAAAATTTAGAACTCAACCGACTTTATTTCTGTATTCTACACCTAAATAATAGTGTATTCACCAATTTTTATTCAAATCGGAGACAAAATTTTTTTTCCCGATTTTATACCCAAGACTATAGTCTTTGTTCTTTTGATGAAAAATGACAAAAATTTTTGTGTCGCGTTTTTAACAAAATACATTATAAATGAATGTGTAGAACACTGTAGTGCAAACCGTTTCTTCAGATTTCTCAAAATAAAAAAAACCTGCATTCTTGTTTAAAATGCTTTAACAAATACGTTTTTCCCAAATAATTTTTTTTTTAATTTTTAAAATTTTTTAGTTTTATTAGAAGCTTTCTCCCCCAAAAAACAACAATTGTTATTAAAAAAAGTGTAAAATTTAGAACTCAACCAACTTTATTTCTGTAATCTACACCTAAATAATAGTGTATTCACCAATTTTTATTCAAATCGGAGACAAAATTTTTTTTCCCGATTTTATACCCAAGACTATAGTCTTTGTTCTTTTGATAAAAATGACAAAAATTTATGTGTCGCGTTTTTAACAAAATACAATATAAATCAATGTGTAGAACACTGTAGTGCAAACCGTTTCTTCAGATTTCTCAAAATACCTGCATTAACTACGTTTTTCCCATTAGAAGCTTTCTCCCCCAAAAAACAACAATTGTTCTTACACAAAAAAGTGTAAAATTTAGAACTCAACCGACTTTATTTCTGTAATCTACACCTAAATAATAGTGTATTCACCAATTTTTATTCAAATCGGAGACAAAATTTTTTTTCCCGATTTTATACCCAAGACTATAGTCTTTGTTCTTTTGATGAAAAATGACAAAAATTTTTGTGTCGGGTTTTTAACAAAATACATTATGAATGAATGCGTAGAACACTGTAGTGCAAACCGTTTCTTCGGATTTTTCAAAATACCTGCATTAACTACGTTTTTCCCATTAGAAGCTTCCCCCCAAAAAAACAACAATTGTTCTTAGAAAAAAAGCGTAAAATTTAGAAGTCAACCGACTTTATTTCTGTATTCTACACATAAATAATAGTGTATTCACCAATTTTTATTCAAATCGGAGACAAAATTTTCTTTTCCCGATTTTATACTCAATACTATAGTCTTTGCTCTTTTGATGTGTTACGTCCTTGTACCTGTTAATTTGTCCTAATTTTGTGTCTTATTATTTGCTATATGCACTTTGGAATGCGTACGAGAGCGTGCCTTTATTCTCCCCCAGAATTCGTGCATTCGTGCGACTTGCTGATTACCAATTGATAATAACAACAAATAATAGCAATTCGTATTCGAAGAAGGTTCGTGCTACGTATTTAAAATCGTTGTACAATAAATTAAATTAAAATAGATGAAATAGCTATATTTCTTGATCCTATGGTGGATCTGTCTGGTGGCATCCGAAGAAGTAATTTGGTAGATCTCGCTGCATATTTATTGATTGGTGGCATCCGAAGAAGTAGTTTGGTGGATCCTCTGCATAATTGTTGATTGGTGGCATCCAAAGTCCTATCTGGATGGTGCGATAAGTAATAGCATTGTACATAGACTTTCCTTTAGTTTGTATCTATCCTTGTAACATTATCGTAAGTAATCAGAAATTTTGTACATATTGTTTTTTTGTTTTGAGTACTTGCAAACAATTTTGTTGACAGTTTGTAACTTAAGAATATAATTGATTTTTTTCGTTAGTTGGTTTGATTTGCTTTGTACGTAACATGATGAAAAATGACAAATATTTTTGTGTTGCTTTTTTAACAAAAATTCATTATAAATCAATGCGTAGAACACTGTAGTACATACCGTTTCTTCGTATTTCTCAAAATAACTTCATAAACTACGTTTCTCCGTTTGTTGTATCATTAAGATGGTAACTGATAGCATTTCTGTATTATACACCTTAATATTGGTGTATTCACCAATATTTATTCAAATCGGTAAGAATAAATTTTCTTCCCGATTATAATACCGAAGACTTTGGATGAAAAATGACAAAAATATTGTGTTGCTTTTCTAAGAGAATACACTGAAAATCAATGCGTAGAACACTGACGGTTTCCTAGGATTTTTCAAAATTGCTGTATTAAGAACGTTTTTCCGGTTCGAAGATTTTTTCTCCTAAAACTTTAAATGTATACAACGATTCTACAATAAAATTTTAATGGCAGTTGTTTACTGTCTCCTTCAATTAAAATGCCTAAAATTACATCTAGTTTAAAAACGTGATTTATACCCTGAAGCAGTGTGTTGTCATCTACAACTACTTAGAAATGTCGATTTATTATTTCTTGATCTAAGAAAACGTAGGATTTGTTTGACTCTGTTGAATAAATTTTCATATGACGTAATTGATTGAACTTAATCTTTAGGCACCATTGAAGAACACCTTCGAGAACACCAGAAATTATGCTACTTTCTATTTTCAGTTTGTTAAAACCAAGATATTAAAAAAATATTCAGTCGTGGCAATGTGCCCTTCTTATAATGATATTTGTTGCTATGCTGATATTTTCTATGTAACCTTAGAACTTTACTAGAGACATTTAGTTCTTATTATTTAATATTTATGTGAGATTAACTATTACACATAATATAATTCACGGTATACGACACGAAATATTACTGCCAAACTATTCAATATGATTGGAAAAATATATTTGGGATAGATAGAGACCCTATTGATAATATTTTAAATTACTTTCAAAATATACAGATGTCCCAGAGTTCACAAGAATTTAATAAACATACAAATTTACTTCTCTTCAAATGAATTTATCTGCTCACGGATCAATTCCTTTGCTGTTTAATATTCTAAAACATAAAGACTGGTGAAAATCAAAAAACATTTGAGTATAACCTTAGTATTAACAGATAACTGTAACGACGATTGAATGTTTAAATCTAATTCAATCGTCGTTACAGTTCTCTGTTACTTAGTTTATACTCAAATGTTTCTTTGGTTTTCACCAGTCTTTTTTATGTTTTAGAATATTGTAAACAGCAAAGGAATTGATCGGTGGAGCAGATAATTGATTTGAAGAGAAGTAAATTTGTTTTGTTCACTAAATTCTTGTGAATTCTATCATATTTATTTCTCTCAAAATTTATTAGAGTTGATGAAATGTACACACTGCAAATCTTCTCCTCCTTACAAATGCATGATATTTACCTGTCAAAGTTGTATAGCTTACTTGATAAATATTAAAATTGTTACAAATCAGTCTTCATTATGAAAATTTGCATTTTTCATGAAAACGTGAACATTTAGCTATAGGACACTATAGTATTGTTTGTAGACAAATACATTTTACATTTGTTGTTGGCATAAAATACAGGGTGTTCCATTTAAAATAAGAAAATTATTGCGTTTCAAAACATGTCATTATTTAATCTTAATTTGTACACATCCTTTGTATAACAATAGATTTTTCACAAGTTCTTCATAAAATCTGATCCATTTATAGACACTAGTGCAAATTTAGTTTGGAAAAAGAAAATAGTTGTTGAGATATGAATCGGTAAAATTGTGACGACTTTTTCATAAAATACAAAATATCTCAAAAACCTTTAGGTTTAAGTAAGGTAAACCTTTATAAAATCCATTCTTATTTTCAACGTAGACTACTGAAAATGTAATAATATACAGGGCATTCTATAAGAAAAACACAACTTTGATACGTTCTGTGTATTTTGGGACACCTGTATATTTCGATAGAATTAGAAATAATTTATTTGTTCTTTTTAAAATTAACAAATGATTCGAGTATTTTATTTACCTATAACTAAACTTTTCTTCTTTCTCCCCTCCCTCCCCTTTAAACCCTCCCCTCTAAAAATTTTCTCCTCTCTAACACCTCCTTCATCCAATCCTCCCCTTCACCATCTTCTCCCAGGATTACCTTTCTTTCTCTTATCTCTTTTCTCATCTCCTCACAATCCTCCATCATATGCCTCAAGTTCTCCCACCCTTCTCCACACATTCTGCATTTCCTCCATTCATCTTCTTTCCAATATTTGTTTTCCCTTTCCTCGTTACCGCACCTAAACCTTGCTATTATTCGTTTGCTTTTAAACTCTTCCTTTCCATTAAATATTTCGCTTTCCCCTCCGTTATTATCTCTCCATACCCTTCATAGTATTTACCTTCTCTTATCTTTTCCCTTCTTTCTTGCATCTGCGTATCCTTATCTCTCCTTACTATCTCCTCTTCCATACTCCATCCTTCCTCCCTTCTCCTCCCCACTTCTTCCGTCGAATAACCCACCCTTTCGTAATAACTTCTCCTTTCATCCTGTCCGTGTTCTATTCTCTTTCTCTTCACCTCTTTCCAACATTCCATCAATATTGTGTTTTCCTCTCTATCTTTCATTTTTTCTTCATATCTCATAGCTATCTTCCCCGCCTGTACCCTGATTTTTTCTAATTTTGCCTCCTCCCCACTATATATCCCGGTGTCTCTCTCTCCAGCCCTAAGGTCCACCTCCAATACTTTTCCTGTACTTTTTCCAACGTCTCCCTCTCTTTCCATCCCCATATCTCCGCCCCATACAATAATACATTTTTTATAAGTTTTTCGAACAACCATCCCCTTTTTACCATATCACTCCCGAACACCCTCTCCCTATTCCCCATATCTGCCCTACTATTTTATTCCCCTTTTTCCTAGCTCTCTAATATGACCTTCATCTTTGTTGTCATATCTCAAAATATACCCTAAATATCTCCACTCATTAACGGTCTCTATTTCCTCCTCGCCCCATTTCCATTTAACATTTTTCTTCCTACCTCTTCTTTTTGGAACACTATGATTTTTGTTTTCTGTACGTTTGGTTTTAAATCCTTTCCTTCCAAGTACTTTTTATTATCTCTATTGCTCCTCTCATTTCTTCTTCTTTATTCGCCACCACTACTATGTCATCTGCGTATGCCAGTAGCCAAACCTTCTCTCTTCCTATTACCACCCCTCCTCCTTTGATGCTTTCTCATTTCTTCTTCTAAATCCCTATATACAATGAAAAAGACTTGGGCTTAAAGGGCACCCCTGTCTCAGCCCCTTCTTTGTCCAAAAGATCTCTCCTAGTTTTCCTTCCATTCTTGTCCTACACCTTGTTTCCTCGTATATTTCCTGTATCGCACCCACCAAGTCCTCTCTTATATGATTTTTTCCGTAACGTCTCCCATAATTTCTGTCTATGCACATTGTCAAATGCCGCCTTTAGGTCCAAGAACATAGCTAACACCTTCCCTCCCTTCTTTTCTAGTTCCTTATTTATCACTTGTCTCAGTATATATATATTATCTATCGTCCTTCGTCCTTTCCTAAATCCTGCTTGCCAGTCCCCCAACAACTTTTTTTCGTTTATCTCTTTCTCCAATCTCTGTCTCAATACCTCTGCATATAACTTGTACCCTATATTTGCTACGCTCACTCCTCTATAATTTTTTATTTCTCTCCTCTCCCCACCTTTATATACCGGACATATTATAACTTCTTTCCATTTACATGGCAGCCCTTCCCCTCTCCAAATTTTGCTTAATAACTCTCTCACTCGTTCTCTCATCCTTTCCCCCGTATATTTCCATTGCTCTCCATTTGTTCCGTCTGTCCCTTCCGCCTTCCCTCTCTTCACTTTTTTCATCGCTCTTTCCACCTCTTCTCTCGCTATCTCCCCTTCTCTCCTCTCTCTTTCCCTTTCCCCTTTTCTTGAACCTCTTGGCTCCTCTTCTTGCCCTTCAAGTAATTCTATACAATGTTCCCCTCCATTTCTTCTCATCTACTTTTTGTGCTTCCTCTCTTTCCCTTTTCTCTCCCCTTATTTACAAACTTCCATAGTTCTCCTTCGTTTTTATTCTTTTTTATTTCCTCCTCTACTTTCCTTTTTATATTCCTCTTTTCTTTTTTACAGCTATCTTTATACTTTTTCTTTATTCTCTTATACTCTTCTATGTCTATATGCCTTTTTTCTCAACTTCTCCTTCCTCTTCTTACATTTCTTTTTGCCTCCTCACATTCTTTATTCCACCATTCCTTTCTTCTCCCACCCTCCCTTTTCTTTATTTTGTATCTTCTCTTTTCTACCTCCATTTCCATCTTTTTTACTATTCCTTCTATTACTTCCTCCACTTCATTCCCCGTTTCAATCTCTTCCTCCATCCTCTCTCTATATTTCTCTATATTTTCATCTGTCCATATTTTCTTAACTCTTCATTCTTCCTTCTCCCCTTCTCTCTCTTTTTCTTCTTCCTCATTTAGGAACACCTCTAAAGGTTGGTGATCCGATTCCACTTCATTTCCTACTCTCATTTTTTCTATACTCCCCATACTTCCTTCATTCACCAGCACATAGTCTATTATCGATTCCCCCCTTTCACTCACAAACGTATAATCCCCTCTCTCCCCTTCTTCCATGTTTCCATTTAGAACCACCCCTGTCTTCGCACATATCGATTAAATTTTTACCCTGTCCGTTTATATTTTTGTCCATTGATATCCTCTTTACCATTTCTCCTCTTACCATCATTCCCCCTTCCTCTCCTATCCTCGCATTAAAATCCTCTCCAATTATTAATTTCCCTTCTCCCCCTTCTTCCAATTCTTCCTCTATATTTTTCTTTGTTTCCCCCATCTCCTTCCCATATATCGTTATTATCGTGTAGCTTTCTCCTTGGCCCGTCTTTATGTATCTTTTCACTACACCTTGTTTTTGTTTCCCCTCCCCTTCTTCTTTGCAGCCCCATTCTTTCCTCACCCCCGTTATTATCCCGCCACTTGCTCTTCCTCTTTTCTCTTTTCTCTCCGCAAACTGTACCTTCCAATCATACTCCTCTGGCATCTTATCTTTCTATTTTTCCCACTCTTTCTCCTCTATCCAGGTTTCTACCAGTCCCACCATCCCGAGCGCCTTTATATATTCCCAAATTCCCCTCCTTTTATTCTTTATCCCAGCCATATTCCAGAATAAAATTATTTTGTTCCTTGTTTTTCATTCCTCCTTCTCCTCTTCCGTCCATTTTACTTTATCCTTTTTTCCATGCCCCTTTTTCTTACCTGGTCTATTCTTTTTTCCGTCTCATTTTTCCTGTTCATGCCTATTGTTGTTGCCAGTTTTCCATCCGGTTTCTTTTCTTTTACCCGTTTTTTGATTTATTATTTTTACACTCTCTTTCTCTTCATCCCATATATGTACAACATTATTAATAATAAGTTTTTGTACCCTATTTTGACTGCATTTCCTTTTTCTTTTAGTTTATCTGCCATTTCCCTTAACTTCATTTGTGTTCTTCTTTCCTTCCATGTTAAATCATGCTCTATTACTGCTCTTGTTCCATATAGTTTTTCTTTTGTTGCATAATTTCTTGTTTCGCTTCCCAATTTGGCATTTTTGCAATCACTACTTGTTTGTTTTTTTCCTTCCCACTATGTACACTTGTTCGTATTTTGTCTGTATTTGTAATTATTTTCTATCCATTTCTCTACCTTTTCCTTATCTTCCATATTCACTTCCTCCAGACCTTTTATCACTATGTTCAATTTTTTCTTCTCTTTTTCTTGTTTCTCCAATTTTTCTTCCATTCTATTGATTCTGCATTCCATTATTTCTTTTCTTCTTTCCATACCTTCTCCTTTTCTTGCCATTTATCTTTAAGCCGCCTGAACTCTTCTTTCATTTCTTCGTGATTTTTTGCTATTTCCATCTTGAGTTCGCTTTTTTATTTCTTCCATTTTTTTAGAATTTTCTCCATTTCTTCTTTCCTTTCTATTCCTGTGTTGTCCCTTACGCTACTTTTTTGTCTGCCTTCGGTGATCTCTGCGTTTTCTTACTTTTTATAAAAGCCTCTTGATCCTTTGCGTTAGACTCTATTTTTCTTTTTAAAATATTTATCTAACTGCCCTACACTATTTGCTCTCTTCCTACTTTCACTTTTATCATTCATAAGCAATTACCTATCACGTAAAGACTTAATCCAGCTCTTGTTTTTGCTGTTATCTTGAGCCCGTACACGTACCGTTATCTAGCCCGCACTCCGATCGCGTTTCCTTACTTGTTATCTGCCTTCGCGCTTCGAACACCAAATGAATTTACCTTATTTATTCTATTAAATCTACTAAAATTTCTGTTCTCTTTACCGCTTATCTTTTATCACTAACCACTAAACTCTAACTATTATAATCTAAACTTATTAATTGTTTTTCAACCGCAACTTATATTCTTTAAATTCTCGTTTACTTATACACAACCTTCTCGCACGACACTCGAACTCGAATTCCTAAATTTTTTATAGTTGTCCTGTAATTAGCTCTGTAGCTCTCGGACAATAAATTACTATTATTATTATTATTTGTCCGATCAGCAGCAACGATGGTTTTGGATCCAGGCGAAGATAGTTTGACACTAAAATGCGCGGGAGGATGGAAATCCAGTGAAATTGCATAAGGTTACGTAGACGATTATAAAATTATGAAAAAAATGTTTGGCATTAGCGGAAATTTTAATTATACATTTAATTTTGAATTTGTATAAGAAAAGAAAAATTTCAAATTTCTCTACTAACTTGTTAAATTAACAACTGATCTGCTGTCAATTTAATACTAGGTACTAGCCAGTTGAAATGACTCCACCGTCTAGTGACAGTTCAAATAAATGACGTTTACTAATTATTTGCTTTTGCTGTGAAATAAAATGAAAAACACTCACTCTAGTTGATTCTAAAAAATTTCAGAACCGTAACGTTCGCATAAAAAGCTTTTTTACACAATCAATCACTTTTATTACGCAGTCGGTGTATTTGTGCAAATATAAAATAATCTGCTATTATATTTTTACATGAAAACGCTCGCTTTATTATCCTTTCATTGATTTTTGCGATACCGTTGCGGTATTAATTAACCGTAACTGAACAAAAAAAAACATTACAAAATCTAATCTAAAAGTGTATATTCATGTTAGTTACTATCAGGAAAAGTTCATTTCTTAAAGCAGCATGCAATATTTGCATGCAGTGATTTATAAAATTCAGTCGTTTCAACAATGTTTTTGTTTTTTATAACAATTACGAAATGTTTAGGCGTGTTGGGAGTAGTGTTGAACCCAAACGGCCCAATACACCGGAATTACTCCATCAGTTGCGTAATGTCGGTGATTGAAAGTCAATTTGTCGAGACCAACAAATTATTTACGATATTGTCTACAACGAATTTATCGACCAAAGCTTTTCGGATCCAAGACCAAGTAATCGAAAAGATAAACAAAAAATCAAAATGGGTGTTGGAGATTGTAAGCGGAAATCAGCGTTATTTCAGTTCGAGTCGGCTATGTTTAAACTGTCCGGTTAAAGAAGACCAAAAGCTTATCATCAAACATAATTTTCAATTGAATTACAAGAGCACCTATTGCGTTACGGTTGTCGATAACGTTGATCAGTTTGAAACAGGGCTGAAAAACTTTCTCAAATTAAAGTCGGTTAATTATCACGCATTTTTCTTTGTGTACGTTGCAGAAGCTCTACCAAATTACAAAGACATCGCTAAACAAATACTTATGTGATTATGGAGTTTTAATATTGTTAACACAGCGGTGTTGATACCAAGCTATAGTCTAACAACTTTCGCCGTTTACAGCTTAAACGTATTTTCTCCATCAAAATATTGCGGAAAAACTCCGCTCCTGAAACTAGTGGAAGTATGCAAAAAGGGTTCACTGATGAAAAACTCTGTGTTGTTCACTATGAATTTGCCAAAGACTTTCCGCAATTGCTCGATCACAGTAGTTTGCATGAAATATCCGCCGTTCGTGGTAAACCAAAGAAGTGGTTTCGAACTTTATATATTGCATCAATTGGGTAAAATTTTAGATATTAATTTTATCATCGAAATTGAAGATGCGGGAGATTGGGGAGTACGATTATCTCCAAGAAATTGGTCGGGACCTCTCGAAAATGTTTATAAGAGGTCGGCGATCGCCATCGGTAATATTATTCCAAATCCAGAATACGCTTCAGATTTTGACTTGTCGGTTGCTTACTTTTACGAGCATATGGTTTGGATTGTGCCGGCCGCTTTACCAATCCCAAGGTGGAAAAATCTTTTTGTGATCTTCACTTACGAATTGTGGTTGGCTTGTTTTGGATTTTATGTATTAAGCGTTGTCTTGTTGCACGCGCTTTCGCACGTCGACGATGAGTACAGGTGTTATCAAAATCTTCCTGCAAATTTTCTAACAGGTTTCAGTTTATTGGTGGGACTTGCTGTTCCTAAACAACCGAGAACTTTGGGTACGCGTTCGGTGTTCATCGCAGTTACAACGTTCAGCATTATAATACTCATTCTTTACCAAACGGTTTTGATGACCTACCTCCTGAATCCGATTTATGAAACTCAAATAAAAAGTCTGGATGACATATTTGATTCTGGCATGGGTATAGGCGGTATTAAAAGCTACAAAGAGTTTTTTAACGTCACTGATGATAAGAAAGCGTTGCGCATCTACGATATGTTTGAGATTTACGACGAAGTGAACGACACAGCTTTTAATTGGTTAATTACGGTTGCCGACGATCGAGATACTTGTACGATGTCAAGCTTAGTCTACAGTAAATATTTGATGCACGTCAATCACACGACGTTCGTCAACAAACAAGGCGACGACAAAATTTACATCTTGAAAGAATTAGTTTTTTCGTATCCCATACGAATGATACAACCCAGAGGGTTCCCTCTAGGAGAGATCTTCGACTGGGTCATATGGAAGTTGGTAAATGGTGGAATAGTGATGCACTGGGCCGACAGCCTGTATTTTCATAGTCACGATGAAGTTTCTGAAGATGATGACATTTCACTAACAATACATCATCTGCAAGGAGCGTTCATTCTGTTGTTTTACGGTTACGCTTTTGCGACGATTGCATTCGTCGGTGAATTCGTCGTTAATTACTTTAAGAAAAATGGTCTACGTATTACTCGTGCAAAAACTATTAAAAAATTGAAATAAATCTGTAGCGCTTAAAATAGTTTAGCTAGTAATAAGCGGCTGCTAAAAATAACGCTCCTAGTATGCATGTACCAATAAAATATTTAACGAATCTGTAGTGTTTAGAAATGTTTGTGTAGTGTTATCTAATTGAGACAATGAAGTCTTCGACTCAATTTTACAATTTACTTCAATCTCTAGGGGTTGTTAGATATAGGCGAGTTATAATTGCGATATCGGATAACATCACGTAAAATTCTGTTTGTAGTGGAAAAAAGAACATATATGGACTGCATCCTCTAATTATATCGAGTATCGTTATTTGTATAACTATTCTTATAGCAGATTGTGTACGAAAAACGCTTAATTTAATTTTGAAAGATACTATAGCGAAAGAAATTATTTTAGAGTTTCTGGCGACGGCCGAATTGTGTGCTTGTTGCTTTGAATTAATAGTGGGTAAGTGTCGATGGGGACGCTTTCGTGTTAATAAAATTCGTCATTAGTTGCAGATAATTACGGTGTGCCTACATACGGCCTTTATTTGTTTTTATTAACGCTTTGGTGGTCGAACGTTTGGGAAGATGCAACAGCTTGTCCTTATAATCTAATAGAAGACTTCTTGGACGGATATAAACCGTTGTTTACAACAGTTATTTTGGTTGCGTCGCAAGTGTTAGGAGGGATTGCTGTTTATAAATATGTGGAGACAATATGGAGTATTCAGCTTGCTGAAACACACATTGGGATTTTAGATGAAGATTGTGTTGCTGACTTAACAGTATGTATCATATAAAATTCATAGTTTGATGTATATTTGGATATTATTATGTGATAAGGTAATAAATATGTACGGAGGTAAGCAAACTAAAATTTTTTATAAAAAAAATCTCTTAAAGTTTCCAAGGGGTAGGGTACCCATTACACTTGCCGCGTTCCCCCTTTGGATTGCAATGCTGATGCGCTGATTGCTTCAATCGTGGATCCCCTGGGGTTAATTTCATTTTCTCTCCAAAGTCTTCTGTGAAACTTTCTCCCCAAGGTCCAAGCACAGAAAAATAATCTATACAGAAACATCACTCAACCGTCGGTACCTTGATGTTGGATGGGAACATTTTTTTGCAATTGCAATTCGACGAATTACAAAAGAGATGTAAATAAAAGTGAATTTGTATTGAGTAATTAAAGAATACGACAACGCAGCGGCGGATCTAGGATTTTCTTTAGGGGGCTCAAAGTAAAATGCAATTGCCTGTAGGAACGTTTTTACTAATAATAAGTATTTTACAATAGTTCTAAACGTCTCGGAGAAACCTTAGCATATTCGTTAATCACTTCTTCAGGAGAGATTGGTATTTTATCATGAATGTACAAAGACGCTAAACCATTCAATCTCTCTGCGCCCATAGTGGATCTTAAATATGTTTTAATTAACTTCAAACCAGAAAAACTTCTTTCTACAGAAGCTGTAGTAACAGGTATCGTGCACAATATTTTTAGTATAGTTTTAGTATTTGGAAACAAGTCAGGTGTTTCTAGAAACGCTTCCGCCGGAGTGGTTGGGTGTGATTTCTGTTGCTTCCAAAATTGTCTATATAGGTGCAACTCTCCTCGTAACGAAGCAGGCGATGGTAAATCTATGTTATAGATTTTAGCAGATTCTACGATATACCCTATGTCTGTAACTTCCGTAATGTTATTGGGAACGAGATCAAACAAATTTATAATATTTTCATGTCCTTCTTTTGAAAAGCGACTTTTGAGTTCGGTGCTGATGTGATCGAGAAAAGGTATATAAAGATTTAATCTGTAATGTTCTTTGACATTGTCAGTCAGTATGTTTGAACGGTTTCTCTGAACATTTGAAATTCTTGGTCTTACAATTGGTACATTAAAAGATTCAGCAACTTGAATTGTTTGATTGTAGATAAAGTCATATTCAAATTCACCTTGCGGTTCATACTTTCTATAATTTTCCAAACACTGAATGATGCTATTCACTAATTCATAGCACTTTCTTAGATCCATAGAAACAGACTGCAAATCTTTTGCTAACGGTAATGTTAACTGAAAAACAGCCGAAACTATCGTCAAGGTTATAATGAAATCAAACTGCATAATAGAAGTTAAAAGGCTTGCTGAATTCACATTTGAGGTGGAATCATCTACATTTTCCAAAAATTGTACTATTACGTCAAACATTTCCAGAAATTGTAGTAATGCATCATGTCGCTCTATCCATCTTGTATCGCAAAGAGATTTTAATTTGTGGCGCTTTTCTGTTGTATCTGTCTCTAGAATAATTTTTTCAATAAAGCGGATCGCTTACTTGAATCCTGTAGAAAGTTGGTTACACTTTTAATAGTACCCATCATGTTCCTTACGTTTTGAATTTTGCAAGCGTTTGATATTGCAAGATTTAGTTTGTGTGAAGCACAGTGAATGTAAACTGCTAATGGTTGCAATTGTTTAAGACGAACTTGAACACCTTTAAATTTCCCGGACATGTTAGAACATCCATCATAACCTTGCCCCCGTATACTATCTAAATTTAAATTAAAAGTCTCTAGTGTGTTTAGTATTAATGTAGTTAACGCTTCTCCAGTTGTCTCTTCTGTGGGAACAAAACAAAGAAATTTTTCTTTGATTTGGGCTACATCGGCATCAAAATATCTAATAAATAAGCTTACTTGTTCTACTGTACTCACATCAGTCGTTTCATCAACTAAAATTGAAAACAGCTTAGCTTTCTTAACTTCCATCAATATTTTTCTTGTAATTATGGAATAACAACAACTAATAATTTCATTTTGTGTAGTTTTACTCAAAAAAGTAGAATTTTTCGGAGCTGTATCAATATGATTCTGAAGATCGGTGTCACCAGATTCGATGCGAAATTTAAGTAACGCTCTAAAATTGCTTTGCGATGTCTGATCAATATAGTCAAGTTCACCGTCATCACGATGACCTCTGAGGGCAATGTTTTGACGACCACAAAGAATAATTGTCTTTACAATAGGTATAAGCCTTTTTCTATTATTTTCAATAATTTTCCTTTTTCGGTGTCCAAAATAATTTTTATGGATTCACTTGGTCGTTCATATGTACGATGAAAACCAGCGCTTCTAACAACAGCCATTTTATGGTAATCTGTACATTCATGTTTTTGGAAAGTTTCCAAGGATTTTTTATATTTATTTAGAGGTAGAGTTACTAAAGCTCCAAGAGAAACTTTATGTTTAGTTCCGCTTTCTTTAGGTCCAAAAAGAACACAAGGTTTGCAAAATGCCCCTCCCAAAGCCACGCTGTATTCTAACCAAGAATATTCTTGAAACCATTTTTCTTGAAATTTCCTGGTTTGTCCACTTTCAGTGTTACATGGGAATTCAAAATGCAATGGTGGTGTCCATTTCCCTTTCAGGATATTATACTTCTCTTCATCAGTTAGCAACTTGCCAACAACAGTGCCAATATCATGATGGGGTATGGCAGTCACAGATACAGCGTTTGTTTTGCTAGTACTAGGCTCCAATTCATTTGAATTATTCGAAGTACTCATTGTCTCTACATCGACTACATCTTCTGTATCATTCGATTCTGAAATAATGTTGAGTATATATGCTTTAAATTTAATATTAACTTAAAAAATATGTGATTTGTAGAAGTATAAATGTGTAAGATTTAACATATACCTACAGAAAAAACGAATCTAGGATTTACCCGTTTTTTGCTTATTTAGAAAGAAATAATAATTCCGAAAAGTATTTATTGTAAGAGATTTTTTTTAGGATTCTACTTTTTAATTTTTATTTAAAATAAGAAAGAACGCTATATCAGAAAATTAATGTTAACCTAACCACTTTTGTATGTACACTAAGATTTATGTGTTGCATCCATGTATTCATAATATTGTCGAATGCGAATATAATTATAAATTATAATTTTAGCAAGTTTTCTATAAATGGCATTAAAACAAACGTAAACAGTCTATTATTTGAGACGCATATGTAATTAAATGATAAATAAAACAAAGATCATTTAACTTTTTGTATGGATGCACAATGTTATCATGTTATGTTTATTATAGTATTTAATAGTGTAGTTGATTTTTATGCAATTTCGATAAACAGTATTTCATAACTTTTGGCAATTATTTGAAAATATGTTGATTTTACAGCAGACAGTAAGAATCACGTAATGTAAAATAAATAGTATCGAGTTAGAGTTAATGTTATAAATAAGTGATAAAGTTAAATGTCCTACATACCGATTATTAAATCTTCTACCCTCGTTCTTTTAAAAAATTTGAAATATATTGTTGCTTCTTTTTTGCGACATATTCGAACTACTCAACTAAACTACTCCAACTAATAATGAACAATTGACAACTAATCACTAAACGAATTCTTTTTTAATTTGTAATTGATAAAAGGAACAACAGGCGCAAACAAGAGGCAAACTACCACTACCACACCAACACGTTAATAATCGACAATGCGCCATCCTTTCATATTTGCTTCCAAAATAGCAAAATTAAGCAGAAAAAATTTTTTGGACGCGGTAAATTTTATGTTAAAGAATAATAAAGAACATCATAAATCATAGTAATATAGCGATTAATAGTAAAAGATTTTAAAACATCATATAATCCTACTGCACCTGCAAACTAAAGGTTTATTCTCTTAATCCTCTTTAGTCATAAATTTGCGTTTGAATGTTTTTCCAGAAAAGTCGGTAAAAGTATAAATACTTTTACAATAGTGAATAACTCGAGCGTTAAAGCGTTTTGAATGTATAATAAAAAAAGGGAAAGGGATGTTTTTGCAAGGTATTATTCAAATAGTTATTGTACTTAAGTAGTTAAGTTATATTAAAATACTAAGAAAAATTTCTAAACTACCCTAAACTTCCCTTCCGCATTAAGAATAAATACTAAACTTTACGTATTGTAGAAGCATGAAGAATTTATATAAGTCTAACTTTCAAATAGGGCCCCCAATTAAGTTTTGCGGGAGGGCCAAAATTGACTAGTTACGTCGCTGTCCAACAATAAGTCAGCGGAATGCAACTGCACAATTAAAAATTTCCCTGCCATGAGAATATTACATATTTTTCTCTTATGCGTTACATCTCGAATCACATACAATAAATTTCAATTTTTAAACTTTTAACTAGTAAACATTTTTTTTTGAGAAGGGAAATATTTTGGGGGGGCTAGAGCCCCTTAGCCCCCCTCTAAATCCGCTGGTG